>OY740769.1:29867340-29995342 GCA_963513935.1 Aphrophora alni | reverse complement strand
ATTGGCTCCTATTCATATTTAAAACGAAACAAGTGATAAATTCTAACAATACAGTGAAATTTTAAACAGGATGCGGGGGTTGGCATTTCCTCTTTTGAAATATCTGACTTTTTTCACATAAATGAAAGTTTAATGTCTCCCATTGTTTAACACAATCGTTCCATTCAGTGAAATTAATTTTTCTGTCCCTTCATTTCGTGTCCTCGCAATATTTGTCCATTTATTTTCGAATTACTTTCGAACATGAGAAATGTTGTTGTTATTAAAGTGAATAATTATTTGTGGAGGAATTAAAATGTCGATGTAAAATAATATAGGGAACGCAGTTTCTTAGGTGATTTAAATAACAAAAATCTTATCATAATTTCAGATTAATATAGTTATACGGTTGTAAAAGGTATAAAACTACTTATCTTATGTAGTTTTGTTTGTATGTGGAAATTGGAATATTTAAGTATTGAGTACCAATTTTTCACAATGTTAGCTAAAAATATATTTATGTAATCAAATGTAAAATTGGTGTTAGGGAGATATTACAAATGAAGTGAAACCAAACCTCTTTACCATGACAATTTTCTTTTTTTAAAAACTATTTACTTAGTACACGTTAGACAAATGAACAATGGGAGTAAGTGAGACAAGGATTAAATATATAGTCATTAATTGGATTCAAATATGCGTAGTCTACAGTATTTTAGTAATCCAAAATGGCACGATATTACCCCGACTAAACTTTTTAAAATAAGAAAAAAATCAACATAATTGTTTTAATTGGAATTAAAAACCTAGTACTGCATTTTTTGTTTTTAATTGGATATCGGAGTAATACTAGACGCCCTGTCAATATATACAAGATGTTACACCAAAAACTAGAACACATTATTAGAGCACAAATACACATCATTAGATTAGAGAATAATTATTATTTTTGTCATTTATTACGTCTGTTATGCTATATACACTAAACGAAAAATCAACCTAGTATTTGGGATAATAATTTGTAAAATAAAATTGATTAGGATTATTTACAACACAGTATATAAGACAAATTGCATGAAATTTAACATACATAATTTAATCGACGTTTTCTTCGCTATCTCTTCTCAGAGATCAATAAAAACACTTAAAGGTAGCTTAACGAAGTAATAATCATTTAAACACAAAACAGTAGTCAGTTTAATTTTTGTACTTTTAAAATTATTTATTATATAGGTTATTATTTTTTTTTACTTGTTGTTTGGCATACAACTTAATTAAATCTTTGTTTGAAGATTATCTGGGTAATGAATTTACACAATTTATAGTTAATATGTTTTTACAATTTTAGGTATAAAATTTTTTGAGACGATATTACACTATTTCTTTCCATACTTGTAAACATTATTGAGTGAAAAACTTCTCTAGTTATTGCTTACGCGTACGATTTTTTGTGTGTGTGAAATTTTTGTGCACTTCTTATTTATTTGTTTTAGGTTATGAAGGCGAAAAAACAAACAAATGAATTGCACAAATTGCCCAATCCAATAGGTACCATAAATAAACATCTATATTTAAAACATGTGGGTTCAGGAATGAATGTTAGATTTTGTTAATTAATTAAACATTTTTCTTTTAATTAGTCACAATTTGATAATAAATGTTTAACAGAACTATTTCAATGTTCCGTTTAGTTTGAAATTTGTTTTTATTACAGTACTTAATTTCATGATGGCAATGAAAATTAATATTTCCTTTAATTGTATGAATTCACATTCCATAGGCATATTACTATAAGTAATGATATATTAGGTGTATATACGTTAAAAGTGACGTTATATTTTGTTGTTATATTGTTTATCAAATATAATAAATAAAATATTACAATGCATTTTGTGTGCCTATGTTACATGATGAGCACTAAAAACATCTCGTTTAGCTGTGTTCAGTTAATCTTGCCAATTAAATTTCCTCCCTGAATAAAGTGTAATCTCCAAACATTTCCTTTTAATAATTTACCAAATTATCTACTCTCTTATGCAAAGTACTTAATTACTGAATTAGACGTATTAACCATACACAATGCACTTAACTTTCGTTTATCCATCAAATAAAGTCTTATCGTACTGAAATAGTAATAATTAAAATAATAATAATAAAAGGATATATTAACTATGATCTAGGTAAGTAGAAAAATCAATGAGGTATTTTTTAGAATGGTCTACATACATTTTATGCTACATTTAGTGAAATAGTAAGAATAATAATATTATTGCATAACGTAGTAAAACAATGACACTGAAATACGTTAAACTATCTCAGTAAATCTAGCATTTATGTCATGTATGGAAAAGATAATATATAAATCTCATAATTTAATTTTTAATAATGTATAATTAAAATATATTTATTATTTTGTCAAATTTGAACCCCCGTATTGTTGAAACTAGTAAAACGAGCAAGAATGAATAGAATCTCAATAATAATATTAAACGAATTATGTATTTGAAATATATTTTCCGAGTGTGTTTATATATACTTTTTCAAAGAAAAAACCAACAGGTTATTCATAGTTTTACATTTAATTATAAATAAAATAAAAATTGATTTCTAATATTTTGTTTATGAAAAGTTTAATCAGCACGAAAGAAGGGATGAATTTATTGAAATCATATTTTATCTTTTTTGTATAAATTGATATCTTCTTTTGCGTAGAGAATAAGTTTCTAATATACGAAATATTAACTGAAACATTTTCATTACTATTTACTTACATAATCTTTTAGTTATATTACCTTGAAAAACTATGTTGATATATTGAAATAGTTGTATTTGTAAGATTTATAGTTCATAAGAGACAGATGTTGCTGCTTTATCTTAAATTATGTGTAACCTCACAAAAGTTGGAAATGGTAAAGAAACGTTTGAAATAAAAATCTTTATAAGATTAATAATGGGGATTTAGTATATATCTCATTTCTATATCGAGGAACAGTTTTACCAATAAATTGAAAAATTAAATAATTGATTTGATAATTTTATTGATAAAATATGCTATAATAATTTTACAGTTGTATTTATTTATTGTTTCTTAGTGACACATATTTATTTCTATAAAAGTAAACTTCATTGAAACTTAACACTATTAGGGAACTTAACATGAAATGTTATTACTATAATGTTTCTATTTGTTTACGTTATTAGTTTTATCTTTTCTTTTAAATATTTTAAAAAAACCTAAGTGAGTTGACGAAACTTTATTTTTTTTTTTATTTCGATTATTTAATTATCTTTTTTTATACATTACAACATTAAAATTTTAATTATGGGACACAAAAGTTTATTTTGTAAATGGTTCATTAATATTTTATCTCTGATATTGTAAACGATGCATTAAATTGATAAATAAGTATTAAACACATATTACAATTATTAAGTACGAAAACATTGTTTCCCAATATGAAAGTAGTCTGCGGGATTTAAAACATATATGAAAATATCCAATTGCTTAAATTTGAACTCGGATAACAGTTCGTAATATTTTAAGACATTATCGTGTAAGATTGCCTGATGTCTCTTCAAATTTACTCATGTTGAATGAGTTCATAATCCATTTATACATAACGGCCATTTTGTCCATTTACCTACCGTCGCCGCCACCGTAACCGTTCCAGAAGGTTTAATCAATAACAATGACAACCTTGTTCACAAACTAAATTGTGTATTTTAAAATAAACAAAATATTGAATAAGTTTTACTTGTTTTAACTGTATCATATTTTTATGACCAAAAAGTCTATTTTCCACTAAGTGTGGCATTCAGGTCATTCCACAGTTTATCATCGGTGGGTCAAAATATATACTGTAACTTTGATCCAAACTGCATGGAATATTACCGATGCAATATATGGTACAAGTTGACCCCAAAGCATTTCTAAATATAAGATATGTTTCGGTCAAGTACATAGATAGCAGGTTTATTATTTATTGCTACTACGTGGACGTACAATAGGTTGTTCTGTCATATTTCCCGTTATTAAGAGCTACATTGTATTTACAAAAAAAAATCCTTTGTATTAAACAATACAAGGAGCGATGTCTACTGTTAACTAAATTGCTATACATTTTTGAGTGAACTTGATAAAACAACAATTTTATCGTAATTATTGTTTTATCTTAAAATAAAAATTCTTTCATTTTAGGAACAAAAACAATTTTTAAACTATGTTTGCTTTTGAGGGTGTAATATAATAAGATTTAAATTATGGATCTAGAAAATATATCCATCACAACGAAACAAATTGTTGATATGAATTAGTGTTCTATTAACAGCGAATTTGGTCGAGACGTCATTAATCGTTGTCTATGAAATAATGGAATTTCGTTTATGGTCGAATACGCTTATAGGTTCCCTGAAACTCAAAGAAGTGGTTTATAGTATAATGTTTGTAGTTTGTCTGACATTTGTCGTTTGTTCAATCCTTTACAGCCCAAAACCCATTGATGGAATCTAGTCAAGTTTGGTAGGTTGGCAATAAATCAGACTTTTAAACACATATTAATAACCATTTCAGAAAAAAAAATATAATAATTAAGTAATAATCGGCCACAAACCTAAATGAAAGTCTAGTTTAATAAAATATGGTGTACACTGAGATCTTAATAACAATACATACTAGATTCAATGTAGTTATTATTCTTGCATTGACTTGTGAAAAGCACTATTCAAAATGTACTGGAATGTCGTCCTATTTAACTATTGAATCAAGTGTAACAAGTTTGGTAAACAATAAAAATAAAAATATTTATTTATATTTTTTATTAAATAAAGGAAATCTACTATAATAAATATTATAATTTATAAATTGTCATACAGACGCATATTTACCAATTTAGTTATTAATTATCAGCCATAAAATAAGCATATTTATGTAAGTGAGCGTAATTATGGCGGAATATAACACAAAGAGAATGAACATTGGGTTTATATAAGGATTTCATTATAATAAAGACTGATGTACAATTTTATAAACATAAATAATTCTAGCAACAAATACACAGGTCTATTCATCATGGGAATTATAATATCAATATGAAAAACATGGGTTAATGAAATTTTAACTATTACTATTACTGATACATGAAAAATAACATTTATTTTTGTAGGAAATATTTGTTCGTTCAAGATAAAAAAACTTTTTAAGTTGAATGTTGTAAATTAATAATAAAACTTTTGAACTTGTAACTACTACTCATATGAAATATATTTAGATATATAAATTTGCATACTAATATACAGTAGATTGTTATAATATTTAAGGAATACTAATAATATTGAATTTTTATTCGAATATAACCTTTAGTTTTTTGCTTGTTAGTCTATTTGGTTCAAGATTCAGATAAAATAATGAAAGCAATTTGAAAATATTGAATTTCTAAAACGTACAGTATATAACATATATATCACTTTATCTAAGGTGCATGAGACATGCAACAAATTACTTTACTATAAAAGTATACGTCCACCACTATATTGATTATGGTCATCTTATACAGTTTCTCAACTCTTATTAACCCTCGAACCGGCGAATGTTAATTTTCTTCGTTTGTTTAAAAATTAATAAAAATATATTATTTTTATACAAAACCTAACTTATAAGACATAATTTTTTTCAGAAAGATGCATAGAATTTATCTATGTAATAAAAAAAAAAATTGAAACGGTTTTGGAGTAAGTATGTTACATGTCAAAAAATGATGCTATCATTTTTCAGAAAAACCTGTATCGGTTTACCACGCCATTTCATGTTATTGCTGTGTTCTGATAAAAATTTTAGTACAAACCATTAATCTATTTAAAATCAATAATTTACATAATTTTACCAAGTCAATTTACGTACATAAAAGTACTTAATTCTTAATATGTTACATTATGCAGTAAACTGTTTTAAAGTCGATTCACACACATCAGTCTAGTCTCAGTACCGTCACAGTCCCTTCACAGTTCAGTTTCAGGGCATCAGAGATTTTTCGCCAGTCAGTTTTCCGTCAGTTGGTTCACAGTCAGGCGAATTTCGATGTATGTTAACGGGAGGAGTTTCCATACCTCCCTAAACGTAGTGTAGTTTTAAACACTAGAAGCGATAAGAAAATCTAAAAAATTTAAAACTAAACATGTATTTACATTGTTATTTTATAATTTTTAGTTGGAATAAAAATATATAATGGGGTATTTTAAAATTTATTTTTATTTTTAGTAACTAAAAATAACAAAAAAATAATCACTATATACCCATTTCGGCATCTATCTTCTCCAAAATTTCGTTTTTTGCAGACGTGTCCATATACTTTTGGTCAGACAGATCATACAAAACTTGATGTTGGCGAACACATTCTATCAACTTTTCGTCATTAATCTTGATATTAAAATAATAACATAAAAACAAAACAGAAGTCTATAAAATGTTGTCAGGCCCGTCCGTCAAGCGTCAGAACAATCCTAAAATATTGGTGAGAAGAAATATATAAATGACTGACGCCGGAAGAGCGACTGATGGACCGGCGCCGGAACTGCGCCTGATCATTGTAGACATCGCAACGGGAAATCCATTTAAAAATACATTTTTAGACTGTGACGTGACTGATATGACTGACCTGTGATACGCCTGAACTGATGTGTGTGAAGCGGCCTATTTAAACTCCAAATGAAATAAATGGAAAAGGAAATATGCTGTTGAAAATATAATGTGATCGATATCGAGAGTCAGTCACTATATTATCACTCAGTGAATGAGTTAAATAATCAATGAGTAAGCTACAGCCAATCCTCCTTAACCTCCCCTACACATCCAGTTACTGGAGGGACACGAATTAATCAATATTAAAGACTTTCACGTTGTCAAACGAAACTCTTCTTTGAATACTCTATTCACCCGCTATCAACAAAAAATCTATGTTAAATAATGTAAAAAATATCGATCCCTTGTTCGTTAAAGCTGCTAAGCTAAATTCTGTTTTACTACTTGTAGATAGAGTCTACCGATCATACATGAATCAATAATTAAAAAATATACGTATATATTAAAACAGGGAAATCTCACCCTATAGAATGGAGCAGCTCCCTTCAGCTTTGAAAAATATTGCGTATTTTGTTTTTCAAATTAATAAAAAGTTTAACGTCTCTTTTTATTTAATCTACCTCATTCTCAAACATATCTTTCCAGTGAAATTCACGACGCTGTTCCTCTTCTTAAAACATGTGTTTTTAATTTATAATTACTGTATATACCATTTCCTGAAATATTACTAAACCATATAATTATTTGTGAATTAATTAAAACGTGGACGTTTAATGATAAGTAGAATGAATTGCGTGTTTTAAAAACGATTGTACGATTATTAAATGTCACAACACACTGTTGATTTTTTTTCTTATACATTTCAGTCCAATTGATCGTTATTAATAGTTTGATAACACGCAGCTAACGTGTACATGCCGTCAATTACTGTAGATTAACCGGTTTTTAACTGAAAGATTAAACTCTGTTTTGCGACTTCTTGGCATTAATATAATATTATACTTTTTTTACGAAGAATTTTATGATATATTTAAGTATTTATGCATCACTCAGTCGGAACATTTAAAAATGATATTGGAGTACCAATATTGTTACTTAGACTTATGTTGTGTGTTAGATCCGTGTAAAAACGTACGAATTCGCCGTTTATTATAGCTTAGATAGTACACAAGATTACATATTAAGTAGAACATATTTTCTACAATTTTTTTTAAATAATTAACTTCCATTGTTGTAATTTTTAAACATATGGTTAAAGTTAACATTTTACTTTCAGTTAGTAGTGATATGTAATCACAATGATGCATTTAGTTTATAAATTTAATACCATGAAAGTAAAAATTTAAGGATAAAGGAATAATCTCGTCGTTTGTATGAAAATATTACTCGTAGTACTAATAAAGCAATCACATAATTATATGTTGCCCGTGTATCTTTGTCTTAGTCTTGTGAACACACCCTCTCTTAGTGGTACGATTTCCCCTTTGACTTCCTCTTCTATCTAGTGAGCAGTTTCTAAACATTTCACTGAGTCCCCCAAAGCAAAGAGACTTTACTTACTGCTACTTAGCGTTCACAAGAAAATGTCTAAAACCAAATAAACGAAACATTTCCCGTCAAACAATTCTCTGGAATAAAATACTCTGAGCTTTTTAAGTTTAAACGTACATGTATTTGTAGTAGCATTGTTATATATTTCAATATTAATCTGTCAAATATTTAATACTTAAAATATAAAATCCGCAGTTTCAGGTTATATTTTCAGAAATTTATTTGTAATCATTTAATGACTAATTTATAATAATTTTGAGATGAGAATATATTTAAATAATTTTTAACAAAAAATTGACTGTGAAATTCAGTTTTCCGGCAAATTACAATGGATACTGTTGTTTGGTTGACAACCTAATAAACATATATTGACAATAACATTTCACACATATCTTTTATAGAAAGTCTGTAGAATACGCCACAATTCATCTACTATTGAGAAAAAATACTCTAAAGCGGAAGTGAACGTTCCATGTTAATATCCCCTTGTGATTGTGTGTTGTCTCCGTATATTACGCTGAGCCTATTATCGGGAAAGTGACTTAACTTACTGACATGGATCAATTTAGTTACGATAAATCAGGATGATTAGTCTCCAAGGAACATATGAAAAGGATATTAACTCAATCTAAAATAAATATTGAGCTTTACTTTTGAGATAATATTAGGTATAAAAAAAACTGGAACACAAAATCGCACATAAATTATTTTTACTTAATCAAACGTGTTTTAACGATTAATCAAATAGTTTTGTTATTACAGCTCATGTACCACTGAAGATGGCGACTTTATCGTTGAAACGCGTTTGATTAAGTAAACGTAATTTTTGTGAGATCTTGTTCGAGTATGTTTTTTTCCTGTCTTTTGTTTTTATCTAGCTAATAATGTATGTTTTCATATGAAATTTATATTTTGCTTTAAATTACATTAAACAATTTGAAAGTAAATTTACTCAAGTTAAGGATCAGTTCAATTTTTTTATAATTGTGTTTGAACTAATATTTTTTAATTTTATAATTTAGGACAACCGTTTGAGATATGTGATGACAAAAATATGGAATATCAGTGCAGCCAATTCAAGAAAAAAATATATTAAAAAATTATAACGGCTCTTTGATTAAATTTTTGGTTTTTTAACTATTATTTCAACACGTCGTTTATGAAAGTATTTATTCTTAAGATTATTAATACCTATATTTAACCAATATGTCATATAATCCTTTGATTCAAAGTAAATCAGAATTTTGATTTTTGAATATAATTTAAAAAATGTCTTGTTATTGAAAAAATAGCATAGGTTTACTTGTTTTGGTTTTGGAAACTATAATTAAAAATGCTTGTTAAAACCCGATATACACTTTTGAGTAATTATATAACTTTCCTTATACATATTATAGGTGAGGAAGTAAATGACACAGAGATTCGGCAATTATGACGAAGACACTTAAATGCCAAATAAGATATATCCATGTTGTTACTACCATAGGAGTACGCTGACCCACCGCAGTGTTTTGAGGGTGAAGATGTAGGCAATAATATTGACAACTAGTTTCATAATGTAAAGTATTTATTTTAGTGTAAAAAAGTAGTCATAATGACGTTTAAATAAATAAGTGATGCTAGATTGGGTTGTACATTGATAATTTATAACTGTGTTTGTATATTTTATTTTTAAAATTTATTTCTTATTATTATTTTTTGTAGTTATTATATTTTTGTATAATATTTTTTGTAGGCAAAAGCATATAGCAATAAATATCCAACTTACGAATATGATTCTTTGCATGTGTACTAAACGTTTGTAGGGAAAATATTGTGATTGTATTTTACATTTCACTAGAAAGGACTGAACGGTGAAAAATGCCAGGAACGTAGATAATTCAAAAAGAAAGGAAGCGCTTACTCCAAAGTATTAAATATACTGATATTAACTAAGCAAAGGAGGAGTCATGAATTCAATGTTTGTTTTTTTTTTTTTTTAAGTATTTTCAAATGTATAAATAAAACCATTTTATAGTTTCATTATTGCAATATATTATAATTATGAACGTAATAGTTGCAAAAATTTGTTTACTGCAATTTTGTGCAAAAAGCCTGCATATTCGTAATTTGCAAATTTGTCAAATATATGTTCCAATCAATAAAATGTTATATAATATATTCGTTCTACGACCACAGTGGCAGTTCGAAGGTGAATTTTGTTGCGGAAATGATTAAACATTTATTACGTGGTACAACATTCTATTTAATACCATTCTAATCTCAATGAGTTATAAATAACAATCATAAGGAGAAAACAAAACAAAATCTTTTAACTTGTATTTTTAATAACTGCAAGTTGTATTTTGCCACGGTTTTGAGATTATTTACAGTTTTAATGTAACAATGCAAACTATTTTGTGTCAGACTGATCATACAACTTTTTTATTATTAGTTTTGTGTGTGTGTTCAAAAAAAAAGAAAAGTTAATGTCGTCATAGCCTTCGGAATAAACATCATAAATTGGTCCTCAACACAAAACCAACCGAGCATTCTAATTCAGAGGATAAGGACACCTTATTGAGATACCTAGCTCTGAAATACTCTAACAACATCAGGGTTGAATAAATACAAGACCTAGTCGACACAAAATATAAAAAAGGACACCATAACCATCGACTAAATAAAAAACGTTGTATATTCAGACATGAAGGTACCTCGTCAGTCTTATAGTGAACCTATTGAGTTAGTGGAATTGGTTTGTTTGTATAATTTATCGGATGTACTAAAATCCAAATGAGCGTAACTAAAACTGGTGCGAGACTAAAACTGGACTCTGTTTAATGAACTAGAGCTGTTTGAACCATATCATTGTTAAAACCATGTATTAGGAATAAGTTGCTTGTTATGTTGTATTTTACTTAGTTGTAATAAAATATAATATATATATATATATATATATATATATATATATATATATATATATATATATTAGCACAGAACTACTAAAACATTGCATCAAATTGATATAAAACTAAAATATATAAAAGTTATTATTGTAAAATACAATAGCTGTTTCAATTTGAAACAAAGGTAGATGTATATTACATTTTTGAAAAGTAATTCATAATAACTTTGCTTCTGAGGGTATAATGAAAAGAGTTCACAAAGAACAATAATTTATATATGAAGTATTCCGTTACTTCAAACTTTGCTTTTATTTGAGAGAAGTCAATAATCGTTGCCTATGCAAGCACATTATATTAAATTTATATCTTCATTGTTTGACATCTTTTTGTAAATAAAATAGCTTATGCATGTTTACTATAAATTACGAAACGTTTCATTTATAATGTTGTCAACATATTTACAGGAAATTTATTTTTGATTTATTATTATTAATTTAATTTTTTTCAAAAGTTAATGAATTATCTAAAATCAATTCACAAGTTCTAGTTTGTTTATCCAAACAATATTTTTTTGTTAAATTACCTCTATTTTAAATAATTTAACTAGATTAATATATTGTTTACCATTTTATGATAGAGTTTGTATTTTCATAACTTCGATAAATCAATCACTCTATTAATATTATATATACAGGGGGTATCAGAGCGGGTGGCCGGCTTGTATAGCATTGAAACAAGTATACTTAGACATTTAGTTTAAACTGATAACCACCTATTTCGACCCCAAGGAATTCAGGGAAAATGTTTTCAACCCTCTTAAATGACCCAAAATGGTATTTTTTGGGGGTGGCGGTTGTTTTTTGGGAAATTTTCAAATGTAAAGGTAGGTCGTGTTGTACCTCATTTTAAAGGTCTCGGTACATTGATCATTAAAAAAAATTGTTTTCATTTATCTTGCACCGTCAATACAGGGTGGCCCGAAACATCATAAAAACTTAAGTTTACATATTTTTTTACATCTGTCATAAACATTTGTTTTAACAGCTACAATTTTAAAGTAAATTGACAACATTGACAAAGATGTGACCTTTCAAACAATACCTAATTTTGGTAGGTTTTCTCACATTTTTAGTAAGTTTCAAAATTTACAACTTTTAGAAGTTTTAAAAGTCAATATCTCAAAATTTTCAAATTACAATGTGGGTCATCTTACATATCAAATTGAATGGTACTAAACACTTGGAATCATAGGTATTAGAATAATTGGGCCTCATTTCTTCGAAGGTAATTTGAATGGAAATTCGTACAATCATTTTTTGTTAGAAATCTTACCTAATTTGCTACAACAAGTACCACAAGAAATTAGAAATACTATGTGGTTCTTACATGATGGTGCGCCTGCACACTATGCAATTGCAGTTCGTCAAACTTTGGACCAGCAATTTCCTGGGCGATGAATAGGAAGAGGAAGCCCAACAAACTTTCCTCCGAGGTCTCCTGATCTAACATGTATGGACTTCTATTTATGGGGAAGACTCAAAGAAATAGAGTACAGGAATCGGCCTACTACAAGAGAAGAAACGCAAGATAGCATAATAAGAAATGCCGTGGGGTCGATAAACACAGAGGAAGTACTGCTAGCAGTTGATTCCTTTCCAGCCCGTGTTGATTTTTGTATGGAACAAAATGGACGACAATTTGAACACCTGTAAGCTGTTCCATGGAATTAACCGGTGAGCAGTTATTTTTTTATGCCTACTTATAACGTACACAAAAACTCAGCAATTCTAAGAAAAACAATATTTTTCTGTAAATGTTTAGCCAATATAGAAATGAAAAAAATTCAAATATGAAAATTGTTTATAATTGTAAGTGCTTCAATTTGATATGTAAGATGACCCACATTGCAATTTGAAAATTTTGAGATAATGACTTTTAAAACTTCTAAAATTTGTCAATTATGAAACCTGCTAAAAATGTGAGAAAACCTACCAAAATTAGGTATTGTTTGAAAGTCTCATCTTTGTCAATGTACTTTAAAAATTGTAGCTGTTAAAAAAAAAGTTTATGTCAGATGTAAAAAGATATGTAAACTTAAGTTTTTATAATGTTTTGGGCCACCCTGTATTGACGGTGCAAGATAAATGAAAACAAATTTTTTTAATGATCAGTGTACCGAGTCCTTTAAAATGAGGTACAACACGACCCACATTTACATTTGAAAATTTCCCAAAAACCAACCCCTAACCCCCAAAAATACCCTTTTTGGTCATTTTAGAGGGTTGAAAACATTTTCTTTGAATTCCTTGCGGTCGAAATATGGTTTTATCAGTTTAAACTGAATGTTTAAGTATTCTCGTTTCAATGCTATACAAGCCGGCCACCCGCTCTGATACATCCTGTACATTTAGTCAAATGCATTACATGATAATATTAGTTCGACAAATTTCATAAAATTTACATTTATAAAACTGTATCGAAGGTTCCAAACGTCGGAGTGATGTCTTCATAAATTGAACTATTTGCATTATTTCCAAATATTTTAAAATGTATAGTTATAGTTTGGAATATTCTGATGTAATAAGAAAAGAAGCATTTGATTTTTCTAATGACCTCATGATGTGCACTTGTTGCACAATGGACGTTCAATAGAATATAATCAATGTTCATACATTAAGTAAGATTCTCTCTAACAAATTTTGAATTCAAATGCTAGGCGCAGTTATAATGCAAGTGATTAGAAATTGAAAATTGTAGGCCTAATGTGGAATATTAATTATTTATGTGAAATCTTCAAAAAAATGTTACTATAAAAATTTCATAAGTCACTAAATGTTAATTTTGGTGTTGAAAAACGTTAGTTTGTGAATTTAAATGTACATAAAACAAAAACTGCATTTTAATATGTTAAGCGAGTTTTCTATGTTCTGTATAAAAGGAATTTTCTATAATCTGTTTTTTATTGGGAAGTTTGAACAGATATATAATTATTACACTTTTGAGCTCACTGTGTCGCACTTAAAACTTAAAATCAAACACCCAATACCACAATTCATTAAAACGAGATTTATTTACTTATGTACATTATTTCATTAACATAGTTGCCATCTTCAGAGTATGAGTACTAAACAAACAACAATTCTACACAAATCATAAACAGTTGTACAATTGAGCTCTTTCCCAATCGTCATTGTAGGGCCTATGGATGAAAGGTTCTGACTTTCATAAATATGTAAAAAGTTACATTATAAAGGCTTATGCGAAATTAGAATTCAATATAGCCTAATATCTATCTTTAAATTAAATATTTTTTTAAAGGATGGATTGTCTTGATCGAAGCCTTTCCGTAATCACGTTCCTTAATATTTTTCGTATAAATTTAATTTTAACAGTTTCCTCGTGGACCACTCTGTATTTAACCTATGTTCATTTAGTTTGTAAAATTTGATTAAATATCAAATGTAATGTTATAAAATTAAATATAGTTAATGAATGAATATTGTTTGCTTGCATTCACTTTCTGTCTTATAAATAATGTGCCCTGTGGTATTAATTGACCAGTTATCCTTACACAATAGCCTAGTATACAATTTAGTCTATATATATATATATATATATATATATATATATATATATATATATATATATATATATATATATATATATTGTTTATAAGACATTCGGCATCTTATCACGAAGTATATTTTGTCGTCTGTAGACTTATTTTAGTTAATCACCCTCATTAATCTGGCAAATTTTCAACTTAAATTACCTTCCTGTCTGTATCTCCCAATCTGGCATGTTAGCGAAAAGCCTTTGAAAATTAATTATTTTTTATTTATTTAGTTTAATGTATGACATAATGTAGTTTAATGTTTTTACCTTGTTTATTTTAAAGTAGTTGAAGATTTTCTTATAGTTCTCTATTTTCTTTGTTTCTTTCAGAAGATATGTGTTACTGATATGTAAACAATTGTTCAGTGTTTGGTTTTATGATAGTAGAGAAACAAAAATTATATGGTTTTATGTCAATTGTTTAATGTAATTACAAGTGGTTATGTAGTGAGATGTATTATTATTTACCAATCATTGCATGTTGTAGGAAGAAAAAATACTTGCAAAATTGTATACATAAAAATCGTTTAATGAATGTTTAATAAATGTAAAATAATAGAAAAGTGCCTTTTTAAATTTATTGAGTTATTCCTAACACATTTCCTGTTTTCTACAGGAAGAAATTAGTCTTGCAGGTACCAATATTTTGGAGGAAATGTATGGTAGAGTTCTGTACATCCCAGCCATATAAACTCGGAAAACTATTGCTTTGTTTGTTGCCCGGTAAAAGGCAGCAGCTTCACAACATAAAAACTGTGAAAGCTATTGCTTCTATTATTGGTAGAATGCAGCAATTCCATAATAATAAAACCAGACCTGTTAAAAAACTTATATTTTCCTGATCCTTATAAAAGACACAAAAAACCCAGGGAATAAAAGTTATTTGGAAGTCTATCGGTATTGAAATATTCATGGCATCTATGATGTTTGAATCTCAGCTGCATTGACCTCTTTTAATAATATTTTATCTTGATACCTTGAAAAGTTCCAAAAAACCTGTTATCCAAGGAATAAAAGTTGTTAGGAGGTGTATCGGTATTGAAATATTCATGGCAACTATGATGTTTGAATCACATCTGCATTGACTTCTTTTAACATTATATTCTCCTGATACCATTAAAAGTTTAAAAAACTGTTTTTCAGTGAATAGAAGTTGTTAGAAGGTCTATTGGTATTGAAATATCCATAGCAACTCTAATAATAAAATCACAGCAGCATTGAACTCTTTTATTATATTCTCCTGATACTTTTTGAAAGACACAAAAACTTGATACCCATTGAATAGAAGTTGTTAGGAGGTCTATTGGTAGTGAAATATTCATTGACATATCTGATGTTTGAATCATAGCTGCATTGACCTCTTTTACCATTATATTAACCTGATACCTTGAAAAGTTACGAAAAACCTGTTACTTAGTGAACATGTTGTTAGGAGGTCCATTGGTATTAGTGAATTGATAACTGAATCACAGTTAATATCCACCTCCTTTAATCTTATATTCTCCGAATACTGAGGTAAAACGAGAAAACCCTGTTACCCGGTGAATATGATTTGTTAGGAGGTCTATCTGAATTAAAAACGGACACCCAGGTGATATCTACCTGCTTTAAAATGGTATTCTCCTTATAATTTATGTTTAAATGTACCTTTAAAAGTTACAAAACGGAGGAGGATGGGACAGCACAAAATGGCGTCAACAGTTGACGTCACAAATTGGCGTCCAATTGACTTCACAAATTGGTGGATGGGGGTATGATAAGAGAGTATGGAGAGGGATATGGGGAGGGGCATGAGGCGGGGCAAGGGATGGGACTAGCGGCAGGGCATGGGGTTAGGCAAACAGGGAATGGGCGGAGCAAGGGGCGGGGAAAGTGTGGGTCAAGGGGAGAGTAAGGGGTGTAGATAAGGCGGGGCTTTTGTCACGTAATCGCTTGCCGCCACTTTTAATCTAAAGTGCCCCCGTTTCTAAGTATTTCTACCTCCTTTAACATTATATTCTCCGGATACTGCGGAAAAACGACAAAATCCTGTTATTAGGTGAATATGATATGATGGGAGGTCTATTTAAATTGAAAACTGAATCACAGTTAACATCCACCTCCTTTAAGATTATATTCTCCGAATACTGCGGTAAAACGGCAAAATCCTGTTACCTGGTGAATATGATTTGTTAGGAGGTCTATCTGAATATAAAACGGAATCGCAGTTGATATCTACCTACTTTAACATTAAATTCTCCTGATACTTCTTGTTTGAATGTACCTTGAAAAGTTACAAAAGGTAAGAGGAGGGGACAGCACCCAAAATGGCGTCACAAATTGACGTCACAAAATGGCGTCCAATTGACTTCACAAAATGGCAGGGTTATGGTAACGGGGTATGTAGATGGGTATTGGGGGGGGAAGAGGCGGGGCTAGGGGTGGGGCAGCGGCGGCGCAAAATGGGGCAAGAGCGAATCAAGGGCAAGGGGCGGGGTTTTCGTCACGTGGTCACTTTCCGCCACTTTTATTCTAAAGTGCCCACGATTCTACGGACATCTACGTCCTTTAATATTATATTCACCGTATACTGCGGTAAATCGACAAAATCCAGTTACCAGGTGAATATGATTTGTTAGGAGGTCTATCTTAATTGAAAACGGAATCGCAGTTGATATCTACCTCCTTTAACATTATATTCTCCTCATATTTCCTGTTTAAATGTACCTTGAAAAATTAAAATGGGAGGAGGAGGGGACAGCACACAAAATGGCGTCACCAATTGACGTCACAAAATGGCGTCACCAATTGACGTCACAAAATGGCGTCCATTTGACGTCACAAAATGGGAGATATGGTAACGGGGTATGGAGAGGAGAATGGGGAAAGGCAAGGGGTGAATGAGGATTTAATTTATGTTTGTGTATGAATAATTAAATTTTTGTGTGTATTATTTCAACGTAGTTTTAAGTATGTTTGAAATATTAATAATAATAGTTTTTTTGTAATTTTTCTGTTTTCAATTATACTTGATTTATATTGCTTTGATATTAGATTGATTGATAGCTAGTGTATGCTATAAAGATTTTAATTTAAATTCAAATACGATTCAATATTTTTTAAAAATTTCAACTTCAAAAAAGGTTTTATTGAGGTTTTTTTTTATTTTTATGTTTTAATTTTTAATTTCTGTGTAAGTGTTTTATTATAATAACATATAATATATGTTTTTCAGGTTGTGTAATTAACATTATATAAAGATATGAGTGCTCATATTACACATTGTTCATATAGATTTTGCAAACAGCTTTTTCAAGTATACACACATCGAGAAAAAGGTCTAATAGAAAGAGAAAGTAGAGCTAGTCAGAAATTAAACAAAATAAAGTTAAACTTAATTTAAAATAAACTAAGAAAATCTTGTTGCAAACAAGCGAATGAGATCATTCTTGCAATTGAGCCGTAATCCCATAAATCAAAAATGAGAGTAAGTGAGTGAAGGGTGAGCTCGTTGCAATACGTACCAGTCAGATAAGTTCAAAGACCGGTAGACTCTCTTAGTAACCGTTAATATGCCCTAGGTGTCTTTCTCGACATCAAGGGAGCTTTTGACATGATTCGATGGTCCGGGCCCTAACATACCACGGGATTGATACAACCATGTCCGAGTGAGTGGGGAATATGCTGAATGGGAGGACAGTTGTAGCTAAAGTACTGTGAGAGGAGCTGGAAGCTGAGTTCATCAGCGGTTATCCACAGGGAGAAGATCTCACTCCCTCTCTGTGGTGTCTGGTGGTTGACACACTTCTGAACCTTCCCTCATCGGAGGGTTACTATGCCTAAGGATATGCGGATGATGTGGTGGTGCTTATTATCTAAGGAAAGTTTTGGAACAGTGATAGTTATCATAAAAAGTTGGTCACTAGTAGAGGGATGGTGTCGCAAGGAAAACCTTATAAGACGACACTGATTCCATTTACAAGGAAGAGGATCACTCCGGATTTGAGCGATATCCAAATTTCGGGGACAAAAATGTCATGTAATCAAATCAATTATGAACGTCATAGGAGAAATATAGTTTATAGAAATTTTGAACCGTAATAATTTATTTCACTAAAGTAATTATATTATTTGTTTCAACCTAAACTATAACTTTTCAAAAATTAGAAATAGTACTTGAAACACCATTCAATTTTCAATTTCAAATCATCTTTAAATAACACGAAATTATTTAATCGAATAATACAGATATAGTTTTGTACATACATTATTTATTTACAGCAATAAATGCTATGTTTTAAATGACCAAAAATTCAATAATTTTAGATGAATAATTTTATTTTTAACTAACAGATTAGTTAGTGATGAACTCATTCAGGAAATTGTCCTGAAAAATCACCTTTTAACAATATGCGAACTTTCTAAACGATTCCATCAACTATATTGTTACCAGATGCTCGATGTTTAATGCGTACCGAAAATTCTTTACGAGAATCAAAATACTATGCTCTGTTTTAGATTTCGTTAGAATTTTGTTGAAATTTTTATTTTTATTTATTTATTTTTTTTTTTTTTATTAAATACGATCCTAAATAAAAAATGCGCAAACATTTTAAAACTTCTCAAATATCTGCCAAATCTTAAGTTTTTCTACTCTGAATGAGAAGGAAATCAATGACCCTTAGTAGACTATGTAAAAAATTCTGATGAAATAATTACAATTTTACATAAAAAATTCAAAAAGAGCTATTATTCTTATTTAATTAAACGTAAAATTTTAGAAATCACCATCTTTCATAGGCTTACTTATAAGTGACTCGAAAAATATTGTTTTTAAGAACACTTGAGGAACATTTTATGATTTTACAATAATAACTCATAAATATCTGGTAATATAATAAATTTGTAGTTTGAGACTTTAGTCACATCACACATTTTTGACCATCTACATAACTTTCTCTACACCATTTATATGTAAGAATGTATGTGAAAACGTGGAGTAAATTATAAGTAGAGTTACATTATTATGACTTTCTTCCAGTGTCATATCAGATATACTAGTAATGTATGAATTACCCGATGATTACATCATAACCAATTGTCCCCTCCCCTTTCCTAGCCACAGCATTTCATTGACGGCAAAAGTTTAATCAATAACAAAGACAATCAGGTTTCTAAACTATATTATATACTTCAATGTAAACAAACTAAACAACATGACGTATATTGAAAGAAGGAAGTGGAATCATTTTTATCTCGGAGATTTTGCGATGCGTCAGAATGTTTGTGTGGTTTTATGGGGTTGCGGTCAAACGCTTTTACCAACCCTTATACGATAGTCCCAACAAAAAACTTGCAAAACACTTTTATTTTATTTTCCATTTAAAATGACGTAATCTTCTATCAAATATTACGTGGTCCGGTGGTAAGTATAATTACGATATGACAAGGAATACAGTGTTTACTCAAAAGTATTCAATTGAATGCTAAGTAAGATTACTTAATTGAATCTTAGCTTGTTTTGCTTGTTGCATTAAACTACTCCTAAGTGAAAATATTTAGTAAATGTTTACTCCTAAGTAAAATCATGTTAACTTAAAATCGAGTTTTAATGAGGGCATGGAATTTTCTTTATATTTTTGTGTTTAATTATCTCATAACAGTAACAGTCATTACATGTGAAGTGTTAAACTGTTGAAGTAATTCAATATAAAACTATTCACTATAGATAATAAATATGTATATATCATATCTTTAAGTAATACAACAGATCAAGTTTTGTGTGCAATAGTAATTTATATGTATAAACAGAATTTGTAGATTGGTCTTACACTACATAACCTCCAAATTTTTAATCATAGAGAATATTATAAAAAAAACTGTTAGTAATAATGTGAAAATATAACATATCAGACACGATTAAAAAGGGCTATAAGCAGCTAGATATATATTTGATTTAATTCTTTTATATATATATATATATATATATATATATATATATATATATATATATATATATATATATAATCAATTGTGAATCTATTCTCTATTCAAATTAACTATTTGAATTGATATTAATGTTCATGGTTCAATGACATCTAAATATGTCAAGTACTACAAAGTCTTTAAAATTATCACTCTTTACAGTTGTAGACAATGCCATCACTTTATCCTAAAATATTTTTAGATCATAGTGTCTGCCTATTGCTTTTATTATTTAAATAATTATTTAAATGAAATTAGGTTTACTTTTAAAAGTATTAAAAGATGTTATAAAAGTGATTAGTTATTATTAATTATTTCAATACGTTACAATCAAAGAGCGAAGTTATGGAGATATTCTGCTTTTTAGGTAGTAGTCAGAAATAAGATTAAATAAATACACACGTGTTAAGATAAGACCACCACACATGCCTGTGCTTAACAAGGAAGACGGCAAGCAACTGATGGATACAGAGCTGGAGCCAACATTTTAAGTTGTATTGCCTTTTTAATTCTGTACACGACCTTTTGACCACTTTAAGAGTTTACCTGGAGTTTAGGTGTTTAAATATCAGACTTCTATAGAGTACAAAAAAAATCATTTATATTTTTAATTAAATTTTAAATAACTAGCCACAATGGACTTATTTCCAAACTGATAGACTGATAGGATGTCAAACAACTATAAATGCATGAGTCTTTAGTTAGATTTCGTATATAAAATGTTTTTCCCTGGTGTAATATGTATACAATTTCCCGATTAAATGTACGATTTTTAAACTAAATACTGCTAGGAGATTACGAGTGGTGTATTGGAAGAAATGCGTGAATTATTGGCTGATGCAAGCTGCAGTCATACTACAGACTATACTAAAAACATGCACCTGAATAACAATGTCAATGGATAGGGCTCATTAGTGGCCTGTTTTGAAACTGTTACGTATAATCAAACTTTATTATTATAAACGTTCTGCGAGACTGATCTTTGTATACGCAGTGAGTAGTGTTTTGGCCTTGGCTAGTAACCTTGTTTCCCTGGCAACGATTACGCAAGACCACTGCCCCTTCTGCCCCCTTCTGCCCCCTCACTACACCACTCGTCATCTCCGAACAGTATGTTAGGGTATTTTAATTTATCCATTATGCCAAATCGCTTGTTCTGTTTATATTAATACATTTTTTTATATAATATCATAAAACAAAATTGTCGACTACGTACTTAGACCATTCTTTTGGTTAAAACCCCTAAGAAACAATGAAGTTATTGTCAGAATATTCCTTGAAAATAATTGCAAAAATTACAAAATGGACTACTAATTACCACAACGTCAAGCCAGCAATATATCTTACCGTTTAATTTCACATTAGGTGTATATTTTAGGAGACCCATTATAACGATTATTGACAGATTGTTTTTCTTTTAGTTTGTTGCATCTTATGAGCGTTCTTTCAAATTGCGTACAATTGAGGTTCATTCATTATGAAATATATGTTGTATCAAAAAGTAAAAACTCATTCCATTCGTATGTTTTATTCTATGTATAACAACTGAATCGTTGAAATGATATACAATTTTTTTCTGTACAAACTAAACAATTTATTTAAGATTTTTGGATTTGATTCATTTCCTTTTATTGAAGGAAGAAGTAAAAAATTGCAGTTTGAATAAATTTATTCGTCTATAGAAGGCAGCGGAAGGAAATGAGGAGGATTACACCACAATGAAAATGTGAGTTTATTGGACGTTCCCAAATTTAGAAGGGCGTTATTTGCACGTCTAAAAAAATACTACTTAAATTCTACCCTAGAAAGTAAAAATGTTTACAGCACTTATAAAATTAGATTTTAAATTTTATTTGTGTGCATATAAAACATTTATTTAACTGCACTTCAAGTTTTAATATCATTGTGGAAGAATATTAATACTTTATTTGTGTATTTGCTTAAGTTATTTTTTTTTTCATGTTTAGGGGGGTGTATCTTAGACATATTAAAAGATAATAGCTTTAATATTTTTTTCATTTACATCGTAATGCCTCCAGAGAATGGTTACAAAATCATTACCTTAGTAACACATGTTATAACACGCCCAAACTATTGTACACAATCAGCGTTTCTATGAACCTAAGTTTTTAAAGTTATATGGCTGGAAATTAATAAAAAAAAGATTATATTCAAATATATATAGATTATATATTGACAAAAAGTCATACATTATACTATAAAAATGTAAGAAGCCAATGACATTTTCCTGATAAATTTACGAAATACTGGTCTTTGAAAATTGGTTATATTGAAAATTAGTTAGCCCCAATTCAACATTCTTCTTTAAATCCCCTAAAAACGAAATTTTGTAAATGAAATTAAAATATCAGCTTGAATTACATTGTATGATAGTACTGGTAAGCAGCACAATGGGCCCGTCATTTTTGTAAAATTCTAAGTATGAAATTTCCCTAAGTGAACTGAATTCATTGATATAAAATATCTTTGAGTCCCATATTCCATATTTTATGTTTTTTTTAAATAAAATTAATTCTTTTTGAGCAATATTCATGGCAAAACAAATAGGATGGTTACTGGCACGAAAAAGGTGGTTCAACAAATTATAAAATTAGAAACATATGTTATTTTATAGTGTTTTATATTATTTTATTCGAAGTGAATGTAATTAATTATTCTATTTAATTTACAAACCCTTTTAAAAATAATATATTATAAACAATTTGGACAAGATAGTTTAGGGAGCTGTATGATTTAACTATTGAATTCATAGTTACACAATGTATGTGAATTATTGCATCCAATTACTCTTATTAATCGAGAAAAGACTTCTTTTGTAAATTTCCCATAGCCACTTTATTACCTAAAAGTTGTTTTATACAGTTTTTCTAAACCAAAAGTAGTAATATTAATCCAAAATTATTTAAATAGTGAAAAATAAGTAATTGATAACTGGAAATTTAAAGTACTATTAATAATATTTCAAAATTATTAGTAATCATGTATTAGTTGTGTAAAAGCAGATATTTTTAGGAGTATTTCTGTTTATTTTATTTAAAAATGTATACTTAATTGCTTACCGAAAGTAACTAATGTCACTCAGTACTAAGTTATAATTAATATTGATGTTAATTCCACATAATTATTTATCATTTATTAATAATTGTACTGAACAATTTTTATTATATTTCCTTGATATATATATTGCTTTAGAAATCAATAAACCAATTTATACATCCATGTGAACTGTGGTTTTTAACTAATACTGTCTACAGCGATATTGATTGGAATCGAATAGTTAGGTTTTATAAACTTCCCATTCCAAATCCATTTCTATTATTATGTTTATACTTTATCAGTTCTTTATTTCCGAAAGTGATATTATGCACTGGATACAAAATATACAAATAGAGATTGTCACGAAATTTTTTTAATGATTTTCATTTAAATAAAGTTCGCATTAATATAAACAAAATGATTTTATTTAGGCAGGTATGCTTTTGCTCCTAATAAATACGCATTGCATAAAGTTTCTTTTACAGTGTAATTTCAATCCATAACTTGAACGGACACTTCATTTCGGGGCTTCTCATCTACATGACAATGGTCCACTTAATCAATGAACGCAAATTGTCCACTCTCCTTGACTTAAATCTCTTTTTGTCAAGAAAATGAACCAATATAAAACAATTCCTTTAGTTCTTTAAAACATATATACAGTTATAAATTTAAATTAGATCGTTTTAGACGAAGGGTAAAATCCATAGTTTTACTTTTACCATACTCTGTTAGGGTGTAATAGTTACAATTTCATATTTTTTCCATTGACTTTAGTTTATGATAGACATGTGAATATGAATATTTAATATCTCAAAAATGTTGATATCTTTTAGTCATAAAAAAGTGGGAAAAAACAAAAACAAAACGTTTAAATTTTTAATAAAAATGTTTTAATACCTCTATTTTTAACTCAAAATATAGTGGGGTTACTGTTTAAAGATTTTTGTTATTTTTAAAACAGTATTTACTTATTTACACCATTTTCAATCACCCTGTGTAGACAAAGTTGATTACATCTGTATTCAAAATTGCTCAACTATCTAGCAGACGTACTATTAATATATGACACGAAAGCTAATCCAGAGAACCAAAATATTAATTTGACCTAATATAAAATAGTTATTTCACTGAACTATATTTTCTAATTTTCAAAATATATATATATATATATATATATATATATATATATATATTTAAAAAGTAAATTGCAAACTGTATTTCATTTTGTAACAATTTATATTTAACATGTGTATACTAAATAAAACTACAATGTTAGGTTCATTTATAAGTGTGTACAATTTAACAGTTTACAATATCTACAATTAAAATCAATAAATTGCGCCCATTTATTTAGTTTTTTCTTCAGAAATCAATCATAAAGTATATATCATTTATAGAAAAAAGTTCGCCCTTTTCTATATAAATACATGTCTTCTTTAGAGATGATTGTAAACATGCGAAATCATTTTCCATTAAATTTCCCGTCTGCCTAGCGTGTAATTTCTCTGACTCGCTCAAGCAAAGAGACTTTACTTACTGCTCCTAACAGTTGAAAAGAAAACGTTCCAATTCAAGTAACAAAATTATTTTTCTTACATAATTTCTGACAGAAAATTTCATCTTTTAAAATGTTTAATCCTCTTCATGATGGTGAAAGTGTTATTTAATAAACACATATATGTTAAATAATCATTATTTGTAAATAGAAAAACTCCAATATATATATATATTTTTAATTCAATTTTATTTGATGATTGTTTAAAACAGTTTTCAGAATAATTGATAGGTTTGCTTGTTTTTTTCTTCTTATTTTACTACCATTCAACAATCTTCTATTTCTCATTATATGATATATAATAATTATATTTAAAAAAATAACCAATATACGCCCAAGTCATATATATATAGTTTACTGAAATATTCATAATATTAGAGCACAATTTGTCTGCTATAAATTTGTTTTTGTGAATTTATACCCATCTCTAAGAGTACAGGAATATTCCTCATTAAGTTCCCCTTCTGTCTAGGGTATACTCTTCTAACATTCCAGCTGCCTCTCTCCCAGGCAACAAGAGATTACTGTACTTACTGACTTAGGCCCATTGTGCTAAGACCATTCATTTTGGTCTCTTAGGATCCTTTTGTTCAAAAAAACTTAGCTTATGCTTAAAATGTATTAATTTGTGTAGTGGGAATGGAACTGAAAAATATGTTTACTAAGTTTACAAGCAGTCAAAACTTAGTTCGTAGCTATGAACTACATGTTGTAAGTTCTTATCTTAGATATACGCGTTGTAAGATAACTACGTACAGGAATAACACACTTTCTACTGTATTTACTAAAACGCATAAAATAATAAAATTCAAGTTAAAAAGTAAAGAACTAAATTAAATAATCTTGCTTAATAAGGCAAACTTTCATTACAATTTTCTAGCCACTGTACAAATATATTTCTCCAACAAAATAAGGTAAAAAATTTAAATATTTAGTAACTACGTTAAAGATAAATTTTAAACTTTAAATATTCTGATAGCCCATTATGCTGAATCTGGTAACTGAACGAACTTTAACCTAATTAACATACTTAACCGAGTTAATGTTTAGAATTACTTTTTCAACGAGGTTGGACAATAGGAAAATAATTCAATGAGTTACAAATGATGATAAAATGTTGTTGAAGATATATTATGTTCTTGGTCCAGTGTTTATAAGAGTCAGATTGTTAATGTAGATTGTTGTCTTAGTTTTAACTATATTTAAATGAAAGTGAATTTCTAATAATTCTTTGTTTTTACTATTCCTTACCGTAATTTTTTTTCTTGCACGTCTATGCTCTGTTTTTGAATAATTATTCTCCAAATTTTGGCAAAGGTTTAAGGGAAATAATTACAACTATTTAAAATAAACAAACAAAAAAACAGGTAGTATTTCTGTAGCAGCTCTATTTTTATTTTTTAATTTTTCTAACTATTACTCTTTAACTGGAATTTATCCCTCCTTAGAGACTAAATTTAAACAAAATTTGCTAGAAATATTTGGAAAGAATTTAATATTAATCAGAATTTAGTTTTTTGATGTTATTGCAGCGATAATCAAATGTTGTGTTTTTAAAACATTAGAAACAGTTTCAATGTTTTGAGATATGCGAATAGTGTAGGGCGCATACGACTAACAACTGACGATAGTCAACTTTTAAGTATGATAAAAGTCTCCTCAGTATAGATATATATTCTCTCAAGTTACTTGTACTTTACTTGTGTATATATGTTACTTAAAAGGAATATCTCTTGGTCATCATAGCGTCATCAAAAATTAGGAACACAAAAGTATAAAATGAAAACCCATAGTCTTTGTATAATCTATTAGGGTAAGAAGAAAGGAAACAAGTGGTGGTCACGAGAGACCAGATAAAAGAGATGAAAGAGAGGAATCCAACACAAGACTAAAAGGAGAAATGTGTAAACCCAAATACGAATATTAAAGTTTTGCACAACTGAACTGCCCTAGAAGGATGAAATATTTTAATATATTAAGTGAAGACCCACACAGCCTCTTCAAACAAATTCATAGAATGAATTAACGACCCCCCTAAGTAAGGTAGAGGGATTTGTTCCCTTTCCACTACCCTCGCAACAGCAGTTGTTTGAGGAAGAACATTTAAATAATAGCAATGTTAAACCTGTGAGAAATGGAATGACTTTTATTTATATAATCAAAATAATCAATCAGGCCATAATAAATGAGTGAAGCGTCATCTTACATTATGTCTGTATGTTTATTTATTTTCGTGTTTTTCACGCTTTTATAATAGTCTATCAACATATAACAATTTCAGAAAAAAACTCTTTAATAATATGCATAATGATTTATATAGAAGATTTTCTTTTTTTTTCAATTTAAAATAACGTTAATCCATAACGATTACTGCACAACTCCTTTAAGGAAGACTTAAATATAATCCTCTAAACTAGCCATTACCACAGCAGTAATGAAGAGTAAATTAATACTTTTAACGTTTGATTTATACGAATATACAAACCATATCGAGTTCCATAAAGTAGCAATATTAGCTAATATATAATTTGTTATGTAACAATTGCTTTGTTTTATTTCAGATATTTAGTCTGAAACGTTATATAAACTATGCAATAAATCAATTGGAGTTATATATATATATATTAAAATTTTTGCTTCATTTTGTGCTAAAAGATTATTGAAACAGCGATGGCATCAATTTTCAGGATCTAATAATAGAATAAATATATATATCAACAATTTTTTTCTAAACCGTTACAGCCAATGTAAGTTATTTCTGAGTTACAGTAATTGTAAAGATTTTTACACAGATTTTGAAATGTAATTAGGAATAATCTCCTATTTAATCAGACTTGTTACCATAGCAACTATACTAGATAATTTTTCAGTTTTCATTAAGCTGGTAACTCTGTTCTAATTACAGTAACTCTTTTATTAAAGGAAGCAATATCTCGTGATGCAAACATAATTATAATTCCACGTACATCCTGTGGGATATATTAATTCCATAAAATGAATTTGCGGGATTAAATTAAAGTTTAGGACTCTATAAATATTGAATTATATTAACGGTTGGTTTAATTTATTGTATTAACTGCAAATGAAATCTATTAACTAAATTATTCTTAATTAAAGACAATAACGTTTGAAAATGTCTCCTTTAAATAATAATCAATCTGGCCAGCAATTTCCTTCCAACTTCCCTTGTAGTTACGGAGAATTTTTTGTAAGTAAATATTATTTCTGTAAATCAATATTTCATCCATACATTAAGGAATCTATAAAACATTCAGCATTAGTTTAAATATTTAATATCCTTTACTTAGACCAGCAAAATGCTGTCTCGTACGTGTAAGGCAATCTACCCCTATTAAACTGGCTATACGTTCTTGTTTAGTCTCCCAAATGTCTTTCTATTCTCTCATTCGACGAAGTAGTTTATACAGAATAATGGTTAACCTTATCCCTAACTAAAGAAATAGTCTAGGTTTTAAACAACTTGTATTAAATAATATTTGGTTGTAAATAAAACACTTGTTTGTGACTATTTAAAAGTCACTACAAGTAATCAAGTAAAATCTTTTTTCTTTTTTTTTCCATTTCTTTTTTTTCCTTCTTTTTTTGGACAGTTTTCAATTAGCTGAACTTAGAGAAATCAAGAAAATCGCGTACTGATTGATAGGAAGAACAACCTCCTATGTTTTTGTTTAAGGAGTAGTAGAAAATGTAAATATCGATCACACAAAATATGTTAATTGTAATAATATTCAATTCACGACGAACTTGAAAGAGCTGTTCCAATAAAACTTTTTAAAAACCTATATTAATCATAATTTTTACACAATATTTTCGTATTTTATGTGTTGAATAGAATTAATAATTAAGGTAATGGATTCTATTCAAAATTACCTAAAATATGAGAAATGATATTTTTTGCACTATATTATTATTAAAATTATAAACAATATTTAAAATTGTTATTATTATAGAAGACGTTTGATAGAGTAAATGTCACTCGTTAGTACATTTTATTTCAAATCAATTTCCACTGGGCTATGTAGTTTTCTTAGTATTAATGTTGACAATTGTACTGTGTTATTTGTGTCAATTTTAAAATACACAAAGTCAATGTACCACAGTATTATTTTCTTCTAAATCTATTACTAGTATATCACTTACAAAATCAGCATCAACATTACAAAATTGACATGCACCTGGTAAAAAAATGTTCACCGATCAAGTTATAAATCATTGTCAATCAAATAACTTCATTAGAAAAGTTATTTTTTGTACTAGATATTTTAAACAGGTTTACATTAGTCAGTTCTATTTTCGTATGTATGATTACGTAATGCCTTATTAGCCTACTTTATTTATACAGTTGTCTGTTACTTAGAGATATTGTGTTTTTAACAAAACGAGGTGAACTTACGTTTCGTTTAACGTCTTGTTTAAAATCAGAAGTGCTCTCTCAAGGAATATACACAAAGTCACCCTCCCATTTTGCATTAACTCTCCCTTTGTCTAGGGTGAATAATCTCTTGGGTTTTTCAACCTCTGTCGTCCACTATCACATACAACGAAGCAATTTATAACGGTTGGAAATTTATCTAATCAGGGAAATTAAAAAAAAAAAAAAAAAACATCTTGATGGTAGTCAGATCAGAACTGTTCAAAACACAAATTGTACATTCTGAGATTATTATTTTGGTGAATTATTGTATAGTTTTATAAGTGATAGTTAGTTATTACAATTGCAATGAGTATAACTTAAAGAACTGCACTATGGAAATAACAATTTCGGTGAAATTAATGTCTCTGTTTCTCTATTGAAATTTATCACAATTGTTGTCCTTTGATTTTAAAATATTGTTCCTTAAAATACTATAGCGTTAAAACACTAGACTATTACTTATGGACGAATTAACATTGGAAAGTAAAATATTACATGTTGTAAATTGCATCATTTATAACGAGCGTAGATGTATTTATGAGACGCTTTGATGATCATATTTATTGGCATCCAATCTTATCATATTGGTGGATATCAATAGGTAAAAACACCCAGATATCGTTTAAACGCTTTCGAAAAATAATTATTTTAATTTGTATATACTTAATGTGTATATTAATTAAATTATTATAATTTCCATATATCTGAATTATTGGATTTAAATAAAAATATAGTTTTTATATTTTTTTGTATATAACAATTCATCCTGTGTTAAAACTTTTAGGATGAATTGAAGTTATTTTTCTTACTTTTTTCAATAACTTACGGTGATATTGGTGAAACATAACTATCGCTCTGGTTTTGTGATAGATATGTGTACACTTTATATAGTGTAATATTTGGAGAGACCGCCAAACTAATATCCACTGTTGCAATTTATAGTCTTGTGTATTTTTAAAAAAAGCATGTATTATTGTATTGATAAGGCAAGTAATTACTGACTGTATAGTGAAATTGTGTATATCGTTCATTGAAACTTCACAATTTAACAAGAAAAATATAATTTTTCCACTTTAGAATTTATTTCGTAAAGCCATGTTCTTTTAGTGTAGAGAATCTTACCTAATAAATTCCCCTTCTATCTGGCATGTAATATCCAAACTTAGTTTCAGAATGTCTCGCAGGCAAAGTGACTTTACTCACACCTATTTAAAGTTCAAAAAAAGCGGCTGAACTCAAATATATGAAACGTGTTTGGTAAAGAATTCCAAGAAAGAAAACTCTAACTTTAATTTTAAAATATATATTACCATGTGGTATTTAAATACTATAATTATATAAATGTTCATAAAATTTAACTCCGTTATTGTGGAAGAATAATAATTTCCAATAGTAAAAAGGATTATTATATTTTTGTATTCACGTTCCTTCAAGGAACTTTTTTCTTGTATTCTGTTGTTTGAAAGAATTTCTATTTTATACATATATAACTAAAGAATATTTTACTATAGAAAATTGAAATTGAATATCACAATATAGGTTTTCTGCAATATAAGTCGTTTTTATAAAGACAAACTTAAGAATATACACATCTTTCCCCATAGGTTTCCTTTCTGTCTATGGTGTAATCTAGGAACACTATTTCGATCCTGGCTATCAAAGATATTGAGATTCAAAGCAATTTTACTCCGAATATAACAAAAAATGTTGACTACAATAATAATCAGAAGAAACATCAGTTTTAATAATGTTTGATCATAATACAAATAAGTACTCCTATTTGTTTTGTTAGTACTTTTTTCTTTACTGGGAGTAAAAAAATTAGCATATTTATAACCAACTTCATCAAAATAAATTGTCTGTGTAAATCTATTGTTCTTCTAAATTTGTTCACACCTAAAATATAATGTTTTATAAAAATATTCTCATAACCTAAATTATCGCATAATTGAAAATCAAACTAACTATTTACTGTTTCTTTCAACAGCCACTTTAATGAAACCAGTACACGAACAAAATAAAATTAATTTTACCAAGCAACCTAACCGATTTCTTTATATGGACTACGTTTTCAAGTTGTTTGGAGAAAGTGAAAAATATTGCATTGAGTTGGAGGGATGCACAAATATATTGATGACACTTTATTTTCGAAAGTGATATTGAGTAGAATTTGCTGATTTTAGTATTTTTCCTTATTTCAATTGCACTTCCTTGAACTTAAATTTTCATCTAAAGACATCAATATGAATTTGATTTTTTGGAATTACTTGTTAATTTTTTTTTTATGAAAAGGCAATTTAGCAATACGTCTTGAATCAAATATTTCACATTTCACCAACATGTAAGTGACATCAATGTAGGTGTCACTTACATTGATTTGAAAAATTAGATAACTTGTATCAGCTTCATGAACATCCTTTTATTATTTAATTTGGAATTAATTCTGATTCATACTTTTTTGGAAGATTGCAAGTCGTAAGTTTTGTTTCATTCCTTAAGAGTAACATTTTAGGAAAATGAAATCGTGATCCTAATAATCAATCTTAATGACTTCGGCATTTTGAGTTTTGGTAGTGTTCTATACTCAACGTTTGCGTGATAGAAAAAAGATGGAAATATAAAAAAATAGGTTAAACGACCACTGTCTCTGAAACGGATACATAATAACTTTATCAAAACCACAGTCATGTATGTTAAAAAGTAAATAAAAAATACCGTTTCACGTGTATGATTTTATTTTAATACTTCGAATAACCTCCAGTGACTCTTCAGATATACTGATAGTGAACGATCAACCGCATGAGTAAGCTAATCCCATTTATCCCTTCTCCTACCTCAGTTGTTTGAGAGTGAAGGATTTAATCAATAACAATGACAATACCGTTTAAAACCAAAATCATTTAAATTACAATTTAAAAAATAGAGAATAGAGAAGTGTAAAACCTGATTTTACCTCGGCCATTTGACATTTCGTCTGTATGTTTGTTACAAATAGCTCAGCAACTTAATAATTATAAATGTATTTCCTAGCAGGTTAACTTTGTATATTATACTTCGTTTTCTCTATTTAAAACCAGATAAAAAAAATACAATATTAGCGTAACATCAAAAATTAAATAGAAAATCTTACAAAGTGAAGGTGAATAGATTCAGTCGAAAAACACATTCACACCTTTACCCAATATTATTTATCATTTATCTACTGAGGAATATTACAACTTGAAATAAATAAATATTATATGATTTAATGAAATAGAGTAAAATATAGACAGAAGTGGAACTTTTGAGTTTCACACGAAGCAAACATATGTTTAGAGTTATTTATCAATGGGTACATTGAGGTACATAATATAATGCGCAACAGAATGAATAGTAATTCTCTATTAGAATGATAAAACCATCTGAAAAGATATATTTAATATTAATTCTTCCAGGTAGTTGTTCGTGGTTGTTTATCAAGAATGTAGGTTTATTACTTTGCTTAAGATATAATTGTGATGCATTTCGTGCTGAGCAGTAGCCGATTTGAGTTACCAGTAGGATTAATGTATTGAATTTAAACATTGATGAGCGATTTCTGCTATTCACAGAACCTACTACAATTTAATCAAAACTGTGCTTATTCAACCGTAGATATATTCAAACTTATAGACATTTTATATTTAACATTTTTTGAAAGAATACATTATAAATATTCATTTTGAGAATATAATGAAATGAGTTTTCAATTACGGAAATAGAAAATGTCATTGTTAGCAAATAACAATCATTTCGATATGAAATATTCCGTTAATTCAAACTTTGTATTCGTCGAGAGATTCAATATCTGTTGTCTTTACATTCATGATACATTCAATTTGTCTTCATTTCATGACAAGTTTCAATCCCTTTTCAATATCTTTAGGTGTATGTAAGTTTGAGGTAAATGTCAAAGGATATTTTATATAAAGTTTGATTCGATTTGGTAAGAGATGTAAAAGAAATTAAACATCATTATATTTTTATTTCTAATTTATTTAGTAGAGCAAAATTGAATCAAAGATCTAGTAATTTGTAATTACAATATGTGCCTTAATATGTACATTAGTAAAGCCAATCATAATTTATGATTTCAAACGCAAAATCAGATGCTATTTGAGTGATAATATTTTTTATACTTAAATGTTAAATTGTTAAAAACTGTAAGGTATACAAAAATTGAGGTGTAACTCACTGATTAATTTGGTATTTATAAAATGTTAATATGCAAAATAAAATGTATTTATAAGAAGTATTAATTCAAATAATATTTAAGTACTAATATTTAAGAAAATGAACTATTAAATTAACTCTTCCTGATGGATTAGAACTTTTTAGCTATCTAAAAGGTTAAGTGATGATTTATTTTTACTAATCCGTTAAGCTTATAATTTCCTTCCGACTTCTGTTACATAAAACAATGCATTTTATGTAAATTAGATACATCCTAAATGATGATTTCATACGTAATATTATACAAGTTTAGAAATGGATCACTATAGTTACTATTTCTTCCGCAGACTCAAAAAGTGTTGAAATATAAGTTTACAGCAATTCTTTCATAATAAATTCCCCCTTACATTCTGATGTAATCTCCCCAAACTTAAGTCTACTTTCTCCCGCCAACAAAGTTGTTCATCCAGACTGGAAGTTTACTTAATCCTTAAATAAATAAAATGGCCCGAATTTAAATAAAATTGTCCCATTTTGAAGTAACTGGTACGTTTCAACAGAAGCAAATGATTGAATACTATTTTCTAGTGTTCATTTATTGTATTGTAATACAAAAAAAAAAAACAATTAGACGTGTTTCTTTAATACCGCTTTGGTTTCGGTTGCTAACATATTAAATAGGGATTATAGCTACAATTAATGACTATATAATAATATAATATATTTGTTCCATTTATTTCGGACCTTCTGTCGGTCTAGTAATTTGCTTCATGTTCGAATTTCAATTTACGTCAAAACTAATAAATCTATCGTGTTATTCCAGAATCGTAATAGATGTCTGAAAGCTAGGTGATGTTGAATTGTAGTGATAAATAAAGCTATGGTAACAGAAACACAATAAACTACCCCCCACTCCCGTTTAGCAACCTTTTCAGGACTTACATACGTAATAATTTTAGATCATGTCAAGTAAACCAATAAAATTGTTTGCAAAAATTAATTTCAAGTACACAATGTTTAATTCTTTTTAATGTTATTTTGCATTCAAAAATAATACTGCATTTACATGTAAGTATATAAAATTTAGCTTTTGACGTCGAAATAGAATATATACTGTACAATATACTAAAATATAATCGAATTTGGATTCATTTTTGATTCTCTTAGTATTTTCTAAAAATCCTAGTACTTAGATAGTTATATAATTTATTAATATATTTGTCTACTATAGGACAAAAAAATAGTATAATTTTTGTGATTATGTTGATGAAAATATTGTGATTTCTTCAAAACTTCTATAATGAAATTTGCAGAAGTATTTTGATGGTATTTGTACGTATGCGTTTTATTGATTAGGGACTAATAACTAAAATATATGAGCAGTTTATTTGAAATGTGTGGTATTTGTAATCGATAATCACAAGAACTGTTTATGGAAATGTTTTATATATGTTTCAAAACTTAATAAAAAATATTCCTAACACAATATCAGTAGTTATTTACAACTTTAGACTTACTAAGTTAGTACCAAGTAAATCTCTAACTTGTTTATAATTAAACTTTATCTAATAACAAAGAAATAATGAATTAACTACTGAATGCAAATTTAAAATTACTAAAAGTGCTTCTTGAAAGATATTGTACCTCTGTAAAGTAATAAATGAACTCGTAAATTAATATTTAATGTATCTTAATAATAACAATATTATAGGTAATTTATTTTCTGTATAATTCCCAAAAACACCTATTTACCTAAATAAACTTGTTTAGAACCAAGATACTTTGGTAAATAAACACAGGAATCAAATATACGTTGTTGAGTCGAGAAAGTAGTTTTTATTTTATGTTTAGACGTGCAAAATGTAAGTCAGAGTTAATATACGAAATATCTTTATGCTAAGCACCACCTTAGGTTCTGGTGTAATATCCCAACATTTCCTCCCATGTCTCGCCACCGTCGAAGTCGTTTATAAAGACTGGAGGTTCACTTATCCCTAAATTAAGAGAGACAATAAGCTTCAATATAATTTTAGAGTTGCAAAAATATGGTACGTTTCAAAGGAGTAAATAATTCAAACTACTACTAATTCAAACTACTACTAACTGTTTATTTCTAAAATGTAGATTCAAATTAAACGTATTTAATATCATTTCATTTCAACGTTTGATAATCTAACCTAATATATAATTCCGAACACTTTTACAATGACATCTCCAATTACATTTTAACAACCTAATTTGGGCGTTCAAAAATTATAGTTGGTTGCAAATAATAATGTAGTAATTGGTTGGTACATAAAAAAGTATTATATGGTTTTTAAGAAACAATTCTTGACTTACGTAAGTTATATTTTGTATATACGAAATATTAAATTGTCTATATTTGTTTTTGCGAGGTAATTGTTAATGATAATAATGTGAACTAGGATAAGTTTATTGTTTGTATATTTTTCTACATTGTCCGTAGATCTAAATCATTTGGTTCTATAAAACCTTGAACCAAGATTTAAAGTAACATTTCTAGTCTTGGTACGTTTACTCTTGGAATTGAAATCAATAACCTTATCAACACTGCCCTGTTACAATTAATTCATATAGCAGTAATATTATTGCAATTTATTGAGACGTGACAGAAAGGAATTTCGTATTAATAATGTCTGTCCTGAATTATTATATGCAATAAAATACAATGTACAGTGCAATGTAATGCTTTCCTAGACATTGACGAATGCCTGACTCCATATGACTGTTTTATCTTTAAAACTGTAAAATGGGAATGTGTTACGTCCCACTTATCTGAAGAACTAAGATGAAATTAATTTCGTCGCTCCGATATTTGAATTAAATAGGATTATGAATCTAGGGATTGTGAATTGATTGTTACGTAAGCACAACTTTAACTTTTAAATTCTCGTTTAAAAAGTATTTTGATTATATATCTAAATATCAAAAATCTTTCCATTCATAATTCAAAACATAAGTCTAAAAAGACAAGTTTTTTTTCTTAGAAAAAAATAAAAATTTCAAATGATGATAACTCTGGTTTAAGATATAAAAGACAAAAACTTTTGATGAAGAATTTAATTTTACACAAAACGTAACTTTAAAAAACTTATTCTTAGGAAATAAACAATATAAGTAATAGAGTCATTATTAATAAAAAAATTAAGAGATAATTAATAAATAATAGTAGGAAAAATCCAGTAATTTCAAAATTGGATAACCTCATATTTTACAAAAATTAAAACTATTTTTCACCAAAATAAACTAGTTACAGATCCTAGAGTAGGAAAGGAACATGATTTAAAGAGTTGAATAAACATTTTTAATAAACCGATTCAGAGATATAACTAAAGCATAACCTAAATAAGTTATGTATGATTGGAAAGAAGAATTGATGTGTGTGTGTGGGGGGGTGTATTGTAACCGAACGATATATTATATAAAATGTAGGGGTAATGCCTAAAGTTAACGTGACGCTATTTTTTATTCTATAAATGATTGATAAAAATACACATAGAGATAAATAATAAGGACTGTTTTAAATACAAATTTTGCAATAAAAATATAGTACCGATTTTCTTATTAGACAATTGAAACATGAAATGAGTCTCAAAATTGTAATTAGATCCATGAGTTCTAAAGATTATTAATAAACTGAATGTATAACGAAACTACAAACATTGAAATACAATGAATTATTGTTTAGTTCTGAAAATTTCTGAAGTGTGTTTAGTAGTCGGCCCAATCAAATTCGCATTGAATTCTTAAGCCGCTGTAGACATCCAAGAAAAGAGTGGTATAAAGTGTAAATTACGATAAATCATAGTCGAATTCATCCGTGATCCATGTATAGGGAGAATTTTGAATATTTTAAATAAAATATTCCACTAAAGCTAAATAATCTTTAATTATTACATTATTAAAATAATTTAATATAACTACATTGTGAGTTCTAGCAAAACTTAGCACCAGATGAACCAAAAGTACTTCCGCAATAAGTATCATTAATATTTTTATTTTATTTTGTGGGTGGTGTTTGAAATAATATGTTAAAGAACATACACCATTTTTAATTCATAAATATCAAATAAATAATATCAAATTCGTGTAATAATATTATCATATTATTAATGGCAACAGATGCACTGTGAAATTGACTCCAACGTAAAAATGTATAACAACAATGAATCGCAATATATTAGAACAAATCAGTTAAATATCGCCATCTCAGTTTTAATACTATTATTAATCTCATGGAAATTATTCATTCATATAGGTTTTAATCTGAATATAATTAAGTATTGTAATTCAAATAAAGATCATTTATTATTTCGGTGTTTTTAATTTTTAGCTAGAGTGCACGTTAGATTATAACAATTACTGTATATTTTAGTTAATTTTATGGTACTGTGGCGTAGAATATACTGTTAATTGTTAAAGCGGCATAAACCGAAAAGTAATTTTAGTTCTTGTGTCGATATGAGAAGTGGTTCCTCACTGAATAAATGCGAAGTCTCCCTCTCCCCTTGCACTAACTCTCCCTTTATCTAGGGTGCATAATCTCTTGGATGTTTCGTCCACTGTCTCGCCAAAACCAAGTAATTTATACCGTTCGCAGACTTGCTGAATTCACGAAATTAGGAAATGAAACCTTAATTTTAATCAGATAGAAACTCTTTGAAATATTAACTACAAGTTGATTGTTAATTATCATTGGGTAATTATAAACAAATATTGTTGAGTTTGTTTAGTGATAATTATTAATTGACATAAAAGTCATTTTTATTTTAATCACGTACGGAATTGCATTATATATAAGTTCTGTAAATAGCAACACAACTGAATTTTAATTACTTTGTTTGTGTGACACAGATGTTGAAAAAAGTATCACTTTTGAAATGTCACAAAATGATTGACAAAATGATAATACGTTGTTTGGTTAATTTCTATAGTTATATTATATTTTAAAAATTTCCATTAATATTCGTCGTCCCATACTATTGCATTGGAATGTTTACCCTACATTTTATAATTTTATTTTTTATAGCTTATAAATTAGTTTGCGTTGACATGCAAATATTTTTTAAAGATAATATTAGCTTTGATTTGTGCGTTTTCGTGATTTTATATTAATGAAAATTGTAATATACACATGAAACAGTGATTTATTACGATATGTATAGTTATATTTTCGACAACTGTTTATCCCATTTTGAATTACTATAATTAAATATTAAATGATATATATATATATATATATATATATATATATATTAACTAGAATGAAAAAAAAATCCTTCAAAAAAGTGAGTAATTAAACTTACAATATCAGTTGTGGAAACGTCAATTATCAAATAATAAGAGTAAATAAAGACAATATAATTTTCCACAGACAATATTAATTTTTAAGTACAACGTTTTAACGATTATCTAAATTTGAGTTTTCATATGGAAACAAGGTTTAATGTACTCTCTTCATCTTCATGCACTTTTTTTTTCATTGAACAACTGAAGATGGCGATTTAGAAAGATCCTCTTGAACCAATAAAGTTTTATTTTGCTTATTTTTAGTGGAAACTTTAATTTTAGCAAACATAATTTTCCTTATTGTTATTAACGGACTTATTTGTAATCAAAAAGTGTCTATTCCAGTCTGATTATTACTGAAGTCCAACTAAGGTTACAATTTTAATACGATTGAAATGAATAATTGAACATTAATGGTATAATAACTGGTGATAAATTCAACTTTCAATTTTAATGATTATGTTACAATCTCGTAACACAAAACGTTATTCATCTAGTGAATGAATAAACTAACCCATGAGTATGTTACGGCCAGTCCTCCACCCATTCCCTTCGCACCGTAGTTGTTGGAGGGACACGGATTAATCAATATCAAGGGCAAGCACGTTTACAAATAGAAATATTCTTTCAATACTCTATTCACAAATTATTCATTTAACAATTTTATAAATGAATGTTATTATTAAACCCCTAATAATTACATATTTCATAATCAATATTTAAAAAAAGTTAAAAACAATTCCAACATTAATTATTAAATAAAAATTTTGATTAGTTTTTGTCCTTAGCTTTATATTCACAAATATTTTAATCTGGGTTTATATCGTATTTTGAATCAAGCTTATTTCATTTTCAAAGTTTTAGATCTAATTGATAATTCTCAATTTGGTTTTGTAACCATTATTTTTGTAATATGTAATTTACTAATGACCATAGATCTTAAAATAAAATAAAATTGTAACACAACAAATGTAATATAAATATGAGAATCATTTTGTATTTTAATTTTAGGATCTTTTGAAACATCATTGTTTTGTTACCTCATTGCTTAAGCTTAATTTAGTCTTGAATTTGAAATTTAATCACGTTGTGAAAATGTAACAACGCACGCGGCTATTATTTTTAACGACTAATAAAAGCCTAAATATACATCCAAATTTCTGTAACTTTAAAACATTTTTTATTATGTAAAACAATAAAATAATAATTTTAGTTCACTTAATAAACAAAAAAAATTATCTTATTCAATTTAATAAATATTCTAAAAACGAAATAAATGTTTATAGTCTTCTATTGCATTACTATGAGGCTTTTCAGTGCAGTATTATATAGCTAAGTTTCCAAGGCCATCTCAGCTGAGAAGTTGCCTTCATCTCAACATTATCAGCGTAACATCATATTTTTTGAAAATCTAAGAGGATTGAATTAAGAATGCTTTACACACCAATTGAGACCGCGGGGCACATTTTCAACCTAGTGTTCATAGTATATTATTATAAATATTAGTTAAAATAATCGTATAATTAGCTCTCCCGCTAAAAAACCATGTCCGGAGTGAATGAATTGCCGTTTCGAATTGTTTACAGTTACAAAATGAACTTCTACAAAACGAGATAGTAAACGGACACAAATAACACGTTTTTTAATAAACTGTATCAAAAACTAATTATAGTTTTAGTGGGTAATTTTTTTAATCAATAAATGACCCTAAGAAAGATTTCTAAGTTACGCAACAACTGTTTTGATTATTTGTACACTCATTATTTAGTTATACGGTATTTCTTGATGTATTAGTTAAAAATTAAGCTCGTTACGTCACAGCTAGTACTTAAAAACTAAATGAAATAATTTTTTTAGTGACTTTTAGTTTTTCATTAAAAATTAAAAAAAAAGTTATATATTGTATTCATTAAAGCAATAGAATCAGGTTAGAAACTAATTTATAAAATTGACAAGAATGTTACATGGTTACGAAATATAATATTATTTAGTAGAAACTACTCAATGAAAAGTTAATATTAATAACAATAACTTCAATGAAAGTGCTTACCACATTTAATCAAGCGTAATACACATGTATGTACACATAAATTATTAAAATCTAATAATTGAATCATATATGTAATGTGTATATATTACTGTAAAACTTACTTTATAAAATATTTAATCTGATATAAACTGTTGGACTATACATATAGTATTATGTGCATATTACTTGTAACAGTACAAAAAAGTGTTAGCTTATTACTTTTTTAAATATAACAGATACAACGTAATTTATGCTACATTGTGTCTAACATATTCTAAACTGCAAGATATCAACTTATTTTGATTCGCTTATATAATTTAACAAAAGATTTTTAAATAGAGTAGGTTCACTTATGTTACCACACAACTGCAAATAGTTTTCGACAATATTTAACAAAATAAAGTTGTAAAATAATATATCAGATCTGGAAGAAAATATCTTACACTGATACATATTAAATATCTGTTCTCCTTGTCAAATGTCGGTACGAAGACTCGAAAGTTAGTTACAAATTTGTTTTTGTTTATACAATAATACCCACAACACCGGGATTCCTTATCAGATTATATTTTTTTTACAAAACCAACATAACGTTAAAAAATTTTAAAAAATACTTTAATTTTATTCTACATATTATTAAGTGGGGTTCTTAAAATTTACACGTTTTAAATTGTTGTTTAATTCATGCTTAGTACTATCCACTTTATGTCTAACAAGCTACGGGATTCGTAATATTTTAACAACAAAAAGAAAATAATAAATTATGCTAAATTCGAATAATGTGAGATTTAGATTTTCAGATCTAATAATTTTTTTTTTAGGAATAATTGTATAGGGGAATCATTTAAAAAAATTAAATCTATTGTCTTCATAAAAAAATATACAAATTGTCTTTTAAAAGTGTAGGTAATAAAAATGTAAACCTAAATGTAATAAAAATATATAAAATGTAAATAGAGTTATCGCTCTATTTCAGTGATATAAAAATAATTACTCGTTTAGTAATATGTTCCTTTAATAATTATATTATCATAATTTATTCCGGTTATTAACATTAAGTTTGAAATATTTAACACAATATTGTTTTTTGGACCTAAGAAATATGTAATAACTCCTTATCAAATACTCCTTTATATAATTATTTAAAACTAATACTCTAGTAAATAACGTTCTAAAAGGAACATATGAAGAGAAAAATTTTCCATAACGGTAATAAATAAGAATAATACTTTATTAAAGGCTAGGGAAAAGAATATTTTTAATAATATTTTCATAAAATAACAGATCTGTAAGAATTTTGTTGTCGGAACATTTACTTAAATCAAAAATGTTTAGAATATTACAAAAATAGATAAGATTATTAATGAACAGATGAATTTTTCATCCGATATCGCCTCTGAATTATCGCATAAATAATATATTTTTAAACATTTCATGAGAAAAAAGAGAATTCTTCCAATACAAGAAAATACATTTTATGATTGCCTCTAAAAATATTATTTCATTCAACGAACATAACATCATTCACAACTACTCATTTTAAATAAATGAAAACAAAGCAAACTTCTGTGGATTCGAACAAACATATGCATTTTTAATATACATCAACCCCTATAGTCGTGTTTTCATTAGACGGTGCTGCAGATATTAAAAAACAAAAACAAAAATGTGTCACTAGTTCATTATTATTAAAGAACTAGAACGTAGAACATTCTCTACCAACAATGTAGGATTGCACAATTCTTCGCCCTATAGATATTTACTAGGATATTAGAATTACTAAATAAGTGTACATGACTTGGAATATTAAAGAATACACAATAATAAAAAATAATCTATACAATTTATCACAAACGTATTTAAAACAGTAAATTGAAATAGGTTTATATTTACCTTTAACGTTTCTAAACCATTAATTAACCGCAACGTTTTGTATTTTCCATTATAAACTTTAAAGATATTCCACTTGTGTTAAAGAAACTTATAGAGTTAACACAAATCAACAACAATGAACATAGTTCACGTATCACACACTAGTCTTATACATTGCAGTAAACTTCTCCAGTGTTTCACTACTAACACTCTGACTACGTTTTAACTTCAGAAGCGTCGATTTGTTGAGGGGACGCTAGAAAGCGACGCGCACTGGGCGCTCACTGTAACACGACTGCGTCCCTCTGCATGAGTACTCCCCCACAACACCCTACATCCCCTTCTGTAATCTTTTTTGCTTGTAATCATCTCCCCTCCAGCGGAGTAGACTTTAGAGTGTTCTGACACTGCTTAAGTTTTAAAAAGGACGAAGACGAAACACTTTAATTTTAATTTGTATTAATTATTTACGTTATTAGGACATTTCTAATGTAGATATTCTATACAATATTGTAAAAGACATCGTAGAAGAATAATCCAACAATATCTCCTATAACAATGTTTATCTAGTTTTGACACAAAGTACGAGTAATCGATCTATGAATCAAAAGCTTTGGGAATTTTTTATTTTTTTTTAATTTGGTAATTTGGCTCGGTTTATTCGAATCGTTAAAATAGTTTCATCAAAATAATGTTTAAATACGTCTAAAAAGTAGCGTAACATATATTTATATATAAAAATATGTTTTAGTTAAACTAATATTATGCCTGTATATTTTGCATTGCCCCATCATATTTGTAGAGCTTAAAATATGTATGCAAATTCTTAGACATATATTTTCCAAAAGATCCGAATTTACTATTAAAATGGATTATTTTAATCACTTAAAATGTAGTAACTCAGTTAACCTTATTTTGATTTTTTTAATAATAATATTTTACGCGATAGGAAAGTTTACTCTTCGTTAAGTTATATTATCATTCAAAAGGAGTAAATATTAGCTATCATAGTACTTACACAGCCCCATTATACAGCGTTATACAAACAGATCATCGAGAAGTCATACTAAAGATTTAGTTACTTAGGCTTTGTAGGAAAGTTTATAGTATGTTGGTAGATAAAGAGGACTCATCCAGTACGGTGTTAGTATTAAACGGTTACTAAACAGATTTGCTAAACATATATATATATATATATATATATATATATATATATATATATATATCTGCTTTCTTGTCATTGGCTAGGCTCCGATACACCTGGAAGTTGTGTGTTTATATAATACGCTCCACTCGCTTCACTTGTGTAAGTCTCTCGGCTCTAGCAAGCCTAGAAACAGCGTATGATCGTGTCTCTACACATTACTCTCCATGACTTGTAGGTGTAGGTTGACTTGGCTCTTCAGGAACATGTAACTCTACGAATATAACTTTTTCTTTGTAGGTAAAATTTATAAATTACATTTTTGACATTATCTGTCATTGTAGAGTATTTGGGTTGGTACAATTACATACTGAATGGAAATATGTTATATTTATCAAATTTAGTCTATTATAAATTGTATAACACACAAGATTTGAACAAAAAACTTCCCTATAGGCCATCATTTAGATTAATTTAATTTAATTTTCTTGAAGAGGATTTCAATAGGAACACACTAGCTTATACTAAATCTCATATTCCTATTTTAAATTATGTAGTCGTTGTTACGCGTATATACAAAAGACAACGACAACGTCAACAATACGTATATTCGGCATGTAGAACATAGATTTATCGATTTCTTTGAGGTCACGAACGCGATAAACAGTCAAATAAACAGAAGTCAAATTTATTAACGCTTTCAAAACATAGCAATCAACTTCGTGCATGGATGAATAAAATTGCTTACAAAATTGTAAATAGCACTTGATGGAAACCTTTTGTTGTGTACTTAATGGAAGCAATGTGTTATATTTAATACCGAAACAGTTAAGTTTAAACTTCTACTTGTTTGATCTCTTGTTCTCATTTGGTTAGCGAGAGTTTCCGGAGTTATTTTACGTCTAGACTCAAATAGTTACATTTTTGAACTGATATCGTAAGGCAAAACTGGTGAGCTAGGATAGGTATCAAAATCTTGTTGTAACGACATTGTGAGCTCGATATGCGGATTAAAACAATTTGACTTAAAATCCGTGCAAGGCCTTCCCAGACTGTTTCGCCACAGAAATATTATTTATAAGTCTATATATGCAACTTGGCGACCTGAATATATTAAGGGAAAAAATCAAGGTCTTAGATAGTTTAATTCACAAATATAACAATAGCTGTTATTGTGGTATTACGAGTCCAAACTGACAATGTACTGAATATAATTTGCAATCAAATAACTTGTTATCATACTTAGAATTTGTGAAAAGGGTTATTGACGTAGTAATTAAATACTGAAAAACAGATTATTTACGTGGTGTTAATTTCGATGTGATTTTTTTTTTGAAATAATAGCATAATAAACTATTTTCTTGTCTAACATTAGATACATAACATTGAATACATCTCATTAAAACAACGTACTCCAAATATAAAATATCAAATCGGTACATAGAGCAATCAATTTCTCTTATCAAACTAAAATACGAACAATCGCGTTGAGAGATTTTCAGAACCTAGAACATAGGCCACATTGTATTTATAAAGTTATAGGAATAGTTTTAATAGGTAAATACCAGTGTTTATACAAGATCGAAGCATTGTCCTGTTTAACAATATGCTGAACAAGTTATGACCAAATGTTTATGATAATTGATAAAATAGGTACTTGTTGTTATTTCTTTTAACGCATTAGCAGTAGTGATCCGTTTCCGGTGATTTTACCATTTGTAACATAATCGGTTAGTTGCCTTAAACAGCTTAAACGACTTAAAAGTAATATTAAAGACTTCAACCGTTGTGTAGGTATCCACTTGTTATATTAACATCAATTAACTATTATTTTTTTGTATTTTGATAATTTTTCTTTCTATGACTATGAGTACAAACATGTTCCTTATAATTTATGACGTTGTAACTGATAGTTGCAATTTGTAGGTTTTTAGTTTTACAAACTTTTTATAAAACACAAGTTATCTCATGTTGTGTTTATATAACTATTGGAAATATGTTTTAAATAGATATTGTCTTAGTTTAAAAAAAAAAGTAAACTGTTAAATTTTAATTTAACGAATATATTGATTATCACGCACGTCATTTTTCGTATGACATCAATTGATAATATTCAAAAATAGCCTTGATTTCAAGCCTTGATTTCATTTGGTCATGTGTTCTTCTTATAGAGGGTCAGTAAGGAGTAGAAAAGTTTAGAAAATATCAACTTTGATTTGGCTTTATACCTCTATTGCATGGCCAAATACAAATGTTTTACAAAATACAAATAATCGCAAAGGCGTGTTTATATTTGTATAGATAGTAAAGCCGTGTATATTTCAAAAAGGCATTCCCGTCCTTTGCAATTCAATTTTGTTTTGCTTGTTCTTTAAAGGCGATGAACATGTGTGTCAGAATAGCCTTATAAAGAGGAACAAAAAGAGAACATGAAACACACCCTTAAAACACGCCAGAATAGCTCAATATGCCCAGTTTGTGCATGTATTATAAAAGCATTTATTTAACTCTTTGAAATAGGTACGCAATCTTGAAAATAAAATGTAGTAAGAGGTACTAAATGGGTGTGAGAGGAAAATGTTCATTGTTTTGAAATATTTCCATCAGGAGGTAATAAAAGCTCCCACTGGTACACATTCAAAGAAAATTGCTGACTCATAAGGGTAAATGCCCCTGCTTGTGCAATAGAGAGAGAGAGAGTTGATGACTGTCCGCATTCCAACAACATGCAATAGTAGGGTCAGAACAACGATCAAGCCAAATGAAAACAAATGTTGTCTTTCTTTTGATTTCGGATTCATTTGCTGACGAAGACCTCAATGACAGGCAGAGATTCCACCTTTTATTTCATAAAATATAGTGACGGTTTTATATTAGTTATTTATTAAATGTTATTATTACAGAGAATATTTTATTAACGTCTTGATTTTTATCTAAATTATTTACATGAAAATAATATCTTGATTACTGATTACTAAAATGGGATTTATTTTCTCTTATTTAATTGCTAATAATCTGTATTACCTGTTACATTTGAAAACTTGAAAATCAGCTTCTTATATTCTATGAACCAATTATTCGAGACTAATAACACATCTTTCCCTTACATTCATCACATGAGTTTGGTTTAAGACGTCACATTTTCATTATAATAGAAATGACTTTTGAAGAGAATAATGTATGATCTCTTGTTTTTATTAATATCGAGGGGGGCATTTTATAAATTGTAGCACGAAGACTTGGAATATAAATTTTAAAGCAGAGACCTAGAGATACAGTGTTAATGTGATTTCAAAATTATGTATATCGAATGATTTTTCGAGTTTGTCATGACAGTTACTACAGCTGGTGTTCCACAATGTAGTGTCCTTGGTCCTGTACTCGACTTGTTGTATACTCTATACATCCCACATTATGCTAAGTCTGTATTGTTGCTTTGGCTGATGTCACTGCCAAGTTTGTTGTGGTTATATGACAATAATACAAATAATTTACAAAAGATGATGAACGAAATAAGTACTTGGATAAAATGTTGTCAAACAATTTTCAATGACACTTAATCAAATCTTATTATATTTACAACTAAAATGATTATAATTCAACATAAATTTAATTTCAATAAAAACAAATATTAGCGAATAAGTTTAAATACTAAGTTTGAGTAGATAGTCTTTGTCAAGAACAAGTTAGAAACCCTTATAACACTGATAGATAATAATATACACAAAATCACACTAGTTGATTGTACATAAGTTTGAACTTTCAGAGGAGAATGAAATTTTAATATATTTCTACATATTTAAAGCCGTGTGAATTTATGACATATTTATGGCATTGTACATAGAAAAAATTGAATTAATCATTCAAAATTGTCAAAATAAAGACCTATGAGTAATCATCAATTCCGGGTGGTATACGCGTAGTTGTGATTTTCATCTTGAATACTACAAAAATCTGGCCCCTGAACAAATTAAGAAAATAATATTAGGCAAAATTAACACTTTTCTAGACACGATAATGCTGAAACAGCAGCAGTACTTGAAGTTGACGGGAATGAGCTTCGTTCTTAAAAGGAATAACCCTCATGAATTACTGTAATAATATTTCTTAAAAAATAGGATTTTTATTTTTATTTATATATTTTAAAGCCGATTTCGTATTAATATGTTTAGTTGGTTTTGTATTGATATATTGTTTTATATTGTTTTATTTCTAATAATTTGTTTGTGTATGAAAACTTTATACTAATAATTGTTATTGAAGCTGGGGGGGGATATCAACCGTTTTAAGGTTTATTTATTACGGTTTAGTCTAATCGTAGAGATAAATATATAATTTTCTTTGTTTAACATTCCAACAACTTGACTTACCATTAGATATACCTAATTCACTGTAACAAAACTTTCAATTAATATTTTCCAAACTTGAAAATTATGTTAAAAAATTTTTAATCAACTAGATCAATGTTTTATTTTTTAAATAATTACTTAATGATGGAATATTTGTATTATTATTATTGTTTGTTCGAACATTTGCCACTTTTTTTAACTATTTTGGTTGGCATTTGTCAGCTGCTGTGTACTCCGTTTATGATCTCTTTTGACTTGTGATTTCCTGATCACATGTGAATTTCTTTTTAGTGTTTGACCGCTCAGGGTTTTGTCCTGGGTGTTTTTTCATTAGGTTTTATAGTTTCTGAAAAAAAGGCCTAGATATCTAGTCATGTGTTCTGTCTGCATGTTTGTGTTTGTAAGTTAGGCAATTGATAACGGTAGTTAATTTATACTCTCGAAACGTCGTGTATTGTTACTTAAACACAAATTATGTCAAATGTACGAACAAACAATAATATTTATATCAATGTGGTATTTAAAATTAATAAATAATCTAAAACATCATACAAGTTAATTAGTTAATAAACTTAACTAAACATTTAAACGTTTAAATTTAAATTTTTTTCTTTTTTCCCGTTTACTAATTTTCTTTTATTAAAATAAATACCTCTTTTCTGCAAATTGTATCAGTTTTTCTTTGAATATATTATTTAAATCACGTTAATATTGTCTAAATTATTGATGTACAATCCAACCTAAATAACGAAACTAACAATGTGAAATCCAATAGAAATTACACTTGCAAATTATTATTTTAGTTTTTAATTCTTTTTTTACACATATCTGACATTTTCTAAGACGTGACATAAAAGTAATAAAAAAAATATTTATCCTTAAGGGTACTCCATCTTCAGATGTAAAATGTTTTGTGACAAAAATGTAAAACACAAACATTTCATTTTTGGCCAAAAATAAAATAAATAGTATCATACAAATTTGACAACTTGAAACTGGAATATAAATGTTTCTACTGGATATTTTAAAATTATATATTTGGTCACTCTTTAGTAAACGCATTTATTTGTATGGCAAATTCAATATATTATCGTTGCTTATTGAGTCACTTTCAGCTCTTGATTTTATTGCAATAAAGAATATACTTTAGGTCTCATGGAATTCGAAAAATATAATACGTTTTATCGTGTTAATAATATATACTTCAAATATCCAATATTTATGTATTATTTATTGGTATATACATATTAGTTATTAAATTTCCATACTTTTACAACAAGAAGAAATATCCTGTTACTATAAAAAATATCACGTTATTAGTAAAATATAGTTCATTCGATAAGATTATTAAGGGGAAATCAATTTTCATTACTAGGCTTACTCTTGATATCATTTAGAATTTTCATCCGTATGACACTATTTTTGTATTGAATGTATGATTGGGTTAACGTTCAAGGCAATAGTGTAAATTGAAGTATAACTAAATATCTATACAAGTTATTTATTAATTAATTAAAGGTTCTTTTGGTCACAAAAACTCATATATAATCAACATTTGTAATTTAGTTAAACATGTGTGTATCAATACAAATTAAAGAATATTTGATATATAACAATGAAATACTTTGTGCTTACATTAACTACTATTTTTTTCCTTGTGAAAGGTTAAGTAATAGACTCGTGCTGTAAACGTAATGGGATTAGTTTCCCAAAGTATAAAGTTTGGAATGTCTTCCGGGAGTTATTTTGACATTGCGGTCACCTGATAAGAGAAGACGTACAACAAGCAGGGGTTAATTTAGAAGGGGACCGTTAAGAGGATGAGGTCTTACCGTTTGAAGAAGCCTTTTAAACAGGTCCTTGCATGTCCGAAAATGTGCTCAACTAAGTTTAGATTTATCCAAGTTATCCAATAATGTGTCAATTGATTTTTGTTCCGTTTGGATATTTTGTATTAGGATTGGTTTCTGTTTATTAAAAGTATTATTATGAGACATTAATTTCTATGTCCACAGCAATACACTTTAGTAATACTTTTGTGTTGTAAAATACACTCTCAAAACATCCGAATACTTAGTAACGAGCTTTTTTTATATTTTAAATATTAAAGAATTTGAAAATAGTTCAGATTCACTTCACACAAAAGTTTTAATACATGAAATGTAAACAGTAAACGAATTAATATTTCAAATATCAGCTAAGCACAGATTATAGGATCGGTGTTTACATTCCGGAGACTGAGTGGAATAGTTTGAATTTTGCAACTAATGTCTTACGATATATTATGTCATATAAGACACACACACACACACACACACACACATATATATATATATATATATATATATATATATATGCACCAATCTCAATCGTTTATAACTGTAACAAAATTCATAAAATTAAGATAATAAAGAGAGAGAGAGAGAGAGAGAGAGAGAGAGAGAGAGAGAGAGAGAGAGAGAGAGAGAGAGAGAGAGAGAGAGAGAGAGAGAGAGAGAGAGAGAGAGAGAGAGAGAGAGAGAGAGAGAGAGAGATCCGATTCTTGGAATGGTAACACTATACAGAGAAGTTTATACACCATATTATACACTATATTATAGACTATATATATACTATATAGTCAAACATAACTTTCAATAATTCGTTGTCAAATAAATGGCTAAATATGAAGTAGTAACACTTTGCTATATCTACTACAATAAACACAAAAGAAAAATATCATGACTATAACTGTCGATAGTACGAATTTGTTAACTTTTTTTACATTATATTTACTACATTTATGACTTTCAAATGTTATATTATTTAATTGTATTGTCAAAAACGTCAACTAAGCTAGGACGTTTCAGTCTTGATGCAAACTGAATAACAACTTTACAAAAGAATATAAAAGAGTCCTGCAATGTTGCCTACAAACTGTTTAAATAGTTCTATAATTTTTAGAGTATACAAATCACATCGTCAATTTAATGACAAGCGAGAACATGGACAGTTTTCCCCATTACCGAATTCTATAAAATTGTGGTTGATAAAATATCATATTGCTAAATATAACCACTCTTATTATTTCGGAAAGGGGAATGTTTAATAAAGAAGCGTATATTTTTTACGAGGAAGTAAATCACAGAGTTGTTATTTCAACACGATAATAAACCTCGACAGGAAACATAAATTCATCCATTTTATAAAATATCAGATATTTGAATAATGCTGAGATCACATTCATTGTTTGGCTTAGTGTTATATTGTATAACACAATGTATAGCCATTTCAAAATATCAGCAATATTCAATTGTAATCAATTTAGAATTGTCTGATGAATGAAAAAAATAATTGGCGGTCGTTGTATGGATGTTTTAACTCACCTAAAGTGTTCTAAAACGAGAACGAATTTGACATACACATTTAAAACTTCAATTTATTAATATAATTTATTAATTATTATTCTTAATATAAATATTTTCATTTCTAATTCCAACATTTCCTCTAAAATATTAACATCGTGCATTCGTTTATAAATATCAATAAATTGGTTGGAAAATCTGAAATGGTGTCAGTGGTATGAATGCTGTAGTTTTATGTAGCTATTTTGTTTTACATATATTATTATTGTAATGAAAACATTATTAAATATTTTAAATAACCACCACATATAAAATTTAACTGGAACAGCATATGAACATTTTTAACGAGACTACTTTTTTTCTTTTTTTTTTTTTTTTTTTGGTGGATTTTAAACTAACTACAACTGGGTATACTGTTTAATGTTACAGTTAAAAAGCTTATATTATTAAGAAAATCAAATTTCACCATACTGTAAAACTAAAGACTTACATTACATTAGGGGATTGTGATGTAAATGCGGGGCGGAGTAGGGTGCGTCGCCATTTTGTGATCGTCCTCTCCTCTGGAATATTTCCAGGCTGTATAACTTGCAAGTCAGTGTAAGTATAGCGCTAGTATTAGACTGATAGATTATACATCATAATGGTAAAATAATAGGTAATGAAAAAAATTGTCTGATAGTAACTTATTGAATAGCGTGGATGATATTACTTTGAATTAAATTTGTTTCTTTATGGGAAATTGTATTACTATGATGTGAAAAATAAACAACTTCAAGAAAATATCTGCTTATAATAGTAGAATAACTAATGCGATATACATAATACACCATAGATGGTTGAAACACCATCTCAATAGCAAACAAGTGAAATACTTCAAACCCTATGAAAGTGTAAAGTGTTGTTGGGAACGAAAGTAAAACTTCCCTGCACCAGAAATGCCGGTCTACGACAGCTCCAGTACATTTGTTGCGGCGGCGACGACGGCGGTGGAGGACGTACAAGTTGATAATGAAATCGCTTCTATGACTCACCACAGATTGTTCCTACTACTAAAATAAAATATTGAATTGATGTCTTTATAGAGTTGTGTGACACGAATGAACAAAATTTCTCGGAGTCATTAAATAATACCTTCTTCATTCAAGACCGTTTACGCCACAAAATTATTAATGTTGTTTCTGCTTCTAATGAATCAGGCTTACTTATTCAACAATAGAGCTATTTCGTCCCGACAAATTTTATTGTTGGTTGATCAACGCAGTATCAAAGTTGATTTTCCAATTTATTGGATACGATTAGGTTAGGTATTTATATTAAGTCAGCCAATTTACTGTGTGTTTAGTAAGTATGTCTTCGAAAGATTTGAACACAATTTTATACTTTTCATATTTTATATTTTTTCACCATCTGAGGAGTATTCCAACACATTTAAATTTGTGCTTTCGTTCTGTTTCAGTCTTGTTACACGTGACATGCATATTGGACTGCTATTTTGTTAATGATAATATTACTTATTAAATGGTCATAATGCCATTTAAGGCGTTTATGTTGGTCTATTCGCTTTCAAAACATCTGGAATCAACTCCAGTTATACCATCCCAATTAACTCAATTTGGTGTTCGTAATGCATCAACCTTCTTAGTGGAAGGATTTGTAATAAAAACATTTCAACTAATCAAAAATATTTTCGCACATTATAAAAGAAATAGCTTCAAAGAACTCATCTTCTTCTTAGATACAAATCATAAATTTATTAATAAATAGGATGAAAACGCATAATATTACTGTCATTTAAAATATATGACAATGTAAATTTTGTTCACAGATTGTATCTAAAATAATATCACGTTACCAATTAAAATTATATTCCTATACGATCTAATACAATTTTACTATATAATTTTAATAAAGAAAAATAATTATTTGCTTTTGAACAACTTCTTGAATGCCTAATCGAAATGTGTAACGGAAAAAAAATCCATTTCAGATAAAAGGAAAGAAGATATTGTAAGTTAGTTTGAAGATTGGTACTATGTTAAACATCATAGATTAAATGTTTTGTTAGGTTCTCTCGTATCGACTTCATTCATTTAAATACAATGCATCAACGTTTTTATGATGTAAATTTAAATAAAAGCATCGGGTTTCAGTCTCATCTCTTTTATTGAAACAGAGTCTATTGTGTGTTCGAATGCATCACATTTCTATTAACATAGTTCACTATTTTAAACTAATGTATGTCATCGATTTTTAATCATAGGAAAAATATACATTAAATAGTGACGTAAATTAACAAAACTTTCAAATTAATAAAGTACTGTTGAAATAAAGAACTTAATTTAATTTTTTATTATTTTTTTTACTTATCAATATGATATACGTAAATTATTAATAAATGTGTTTATAGTTTTTTGTTAGTTATATATATTTTAGAATGAATGATTATTTTATTCAATTATTGAACTCTAAATTTTAGTATAAATATATCTCCATTTAATAAAATAAATGTTGTTAAACCACAGTATAATTACCCAATATTTTTCTCTAAAGAATACAAAATCAATTTTAACACTTACCATGATAAAAAATAAACCATAAAATGAAAACTATTCACATTAATCTTGATTATGGATTCTAAAATTAAGGAAATTTAAAACAAACTATGGTCTCAAACGTTGTTTTCATCTTATTGTGCTTCGTATGTTTTGTCCTCTTCCTCTGGAACCTAAGTCAACACAACCAGACTTCATTAAACATGGATTTTGTTATAACTTTAAATTTTGTTCATCTTTTTGAAATGTCATTTATTTGCGGCACCCAAATTTCACAAATTGATATTTAGTCTTCCTAATTTCGTGTTTTCTGTAGTATGTATATGCAGGGAAAGTTTTAAATTATCTCAATTTTTTTCCGTAAAATATTTTCATAAGAAATTTCATATTCTCTCATTATATTCTATATAGGGTCTTTGCTATTTTATCCAATGATCTTTATTTGCAATAATCTTAGGTTTAGAATTATTTTTTTTTAATGTAATCCAGATATTTGTTTAAACATACAAATTGGATGTAACTTATGTGTAATTTTTAGAGATTACAGTATTAAAAAGAGCCGAAGAAGAGCTTTGATTTTGAGAGTATTCATTCATTATTTCAGAGATATTATATTTAATGAACAAACCGTAAAGTGGACGTTTCAAATAATTTAATGTTATTTATTCTAAGAATACGAGCAACAAATTGTTATTAAATTACTCAGTAATGTAATATATATTTATATTTAAATGTGTACATCGAACATTGTGGAAAATATTTTCTTTTAAAAAATGTTACATTTTTTTAATAAGAACATTTAAGGAACATAATTTTCATAAATTGTATACAATGGGTCTCGAGTATTAGTTGAAGATAACTAATAATACCATATATATATATATATATATATATATATATATATATATATATATATATATATATATATATATATATATATATATATTGTACTAATTATATAAACAGTCAGCTTGTAACTTGTGACGTTCACTGGTTAGTTATTAGTTAGATTAGAATTCTGAATTGGATTAATATTACATTCCTCTTAGCAAAATGAACACTTTCATTAACAAAATTAATTAGTTGTCAGCCAATTTGGAATACTTGTGTTTTGGAAACCTATAAAACAATACGGGTACCCCTACTATCCCATTCAAACTTTAATAATATATTATTATTTTAAGATTACAAAATATGTTATCCAAGATTTGAAAAACTCAATATTTAACCTACACAATATAAACAGCATATTTGTGAATATAATAATAAGTTAATCTTCTTTGAACACCTTCGACAAATAGGCTGATAATAATTATTAATAGATATACCCTTACTGCAGTAAACGGTATATTAACAACAAGACAGGCTGGTAGAGGAACACGCGACTAACAAAGTTTTTATGCTTCACTTCCACGTTGGCGGGCGGTTACTATTGATTTCACATTCCAGGTACCGTCACAAAAAGTATTTTCCAAGTACGGACGGCACGCAACAGAATAACCTAAACCTTGCCTCTGTTATAACATTACAAAGCAAATTCACTTCATACGTACACAATTGTTGCATGCTTGGGATTAATTCTTCTCATTGAAATCATTTGTAATTTAAATGAGCTTTGTATGGGAGTGTATTTATTCTCAATTACAGATTAAAAGCAACAATTACTGTTAAAAAAGGAAAGCTAGATCCTCTATAATTTTAAAACTTTTTTTACAGTAAAACTTAGTAGTCTCATTATCTCCTTGACAGAAAACGAGATAATGGGCTCTAATTGTAATATTTGATAGTAAACAATTGTTGTAAACATTTTGGGTATACATTCATGCGACTACAAAGTTGAAGCAAAAACAGCCACAATAGGTCCAATAGCCGGTTACAATTGTTTCAATTCTTTGTGATATTATAATGTTCAAAACCTCAATGAATACGCCAATGAAATTCAAATTTCTACAGGTACTACTTATATTAATTTCCACCTAAAATACGTAATACGAAGTTCTACTAAAGTCTAATTACTGAGAAAAAATAACAAAAGTAAACCTGGTATACTCTATAATGAAGCATCTTTAATTCACTATAATTTATTTTAATATACATAGTGTAACTTTTCGGAACTAACATAAATTCCTGAACACACACACACAGTGACTATAAACACACCACTCTTTTTCACAATATTCGTCATAATGAATTCAGATTAAATGATGTTTGTGTATTACTAATACATTACTAATACTACGTTTTGATATGCGTTAACATATTTCGCCATATTGCATTTGAATAAATTTCTTCATTTGTGTACTTAATGTTATGATGCACTATTTTATGTTATAGTTTTTTCAACTCTGATTTGTGTGGGATACATGTTTTGGTTTATATATTACCTAACTCTAGTTCTTCAAGAACCTGAGATTGCAAACTTAGAATAAATTTGTCTTATCCATTGATTGTGAAGAAAAAATTCCATTTGTAAAATGAAATTGGAATTTTATCTATCAAACAATACTGATAATTTTTTATTCATTAAAGATTAATTTGAAAGATGTTAACAGTAAAATCTATATCTAAAAATTATAATAATGCAATAAAATAATCTACTTTAATATTGATTTTTTCCCTGAAATAATTCGAAACGGTAGGTCCCACAATTCAACTTATAACAATTTATAAATACAATAAAGTTAACGTAAAATAAAATTACTCGTCGAGTATGATATCGTATTTTTACCCAAATTTAACCAGCCACCATCATGAACCGTCAAAAGCACTAATTTAAATTTCCGTCTCTTTCATTTTTCACTACATTTTATAGGTGATTGTAATATTGTAACTAAAAATAGAGCATTATCAAACTGACAATTGTAGATGAATTGGACTTTTCTACTGAATTGTTTCCTGAAATTTTTTAATTAATACTAAAAATTGTCTAAAGCAAATTATTAGTGTCCGGAAAGTATTTTTGAACTTATTGTTAAAATACAAATTTTCAATAATAAATTTTGTAGTTTAAATATATATATATATATATATATATATATATATATATATATAAGTATTAGATATTGAAATTTTTTGCCAATTAAACTTAGCCAAGATATTTTTGAGATATTTGTCTGCAATAATACAAGAAAAATAATAATGTATCGTTAATTTAGAGATAAGAATAACTATTATACATTCAAGATAAATACGTGTGCAAATAAACTCTTTAAATATCTTTAAATATCTTTTATAAGGTCATATTTTTATAAAGATGAATTATACATAATAGTTAATGTAAATAATTTCTCTCAAATAATGAGAATGCTGAAATGAACGATTGCAATTATTTGAAATTTAAAACACTATAGTTTCAAACTCTACTATAATTCATATATTTGTATCGTCAATGATTTACAATATTCTAAGAAATATAAGTTATGTAATAGATATTCCTAATATTAGCTATTACTGAATTTTAAATTTATCATAAACATTTTATGAAACTACTATTATTATTAACGTCCCATGTTATTAAATGCATTGTAATTATCCGTTGTAGTTTATAGAACTAATAAAAGGTCGACGATAATCCTTAAATGTGACAGTAAGCTTGAAATGTAATTAGTGGTTTCGTATTGATCGAAAAAGTCCAACGAACTTTATGTACTAAACTGTAGGCTGGACTAATGTTAATGAGGTGTTTACATGGACTGGGGTGATATATTAGATTACTGGCGCCACGCCATTGTGGAGCAATGGCTGGCTGGAACTTTCACTCACTGTGTACGCTTCAAAGCAAATTTATTGCATTCATTTAATAAATTACTCTGTATCTGACAGTGGTATGTGCAATATTGTAACATAAAATGGGTTTTAAAAACAAATAACTATTAGGGATAAAATAATTTATTCAATAAATTTACAAGTCTTATGATTATCAATTTTTAATTGTTAAGATAAAACTTTTACATTTTTTCTCCATAAAAGTGTTTTTATAGTGAGAGACTAAATATGTATTAGTATAATTTATATTCTAATATTGTTACCGAGGAAAACTTTTATATTAACTTTTAATATCTCAACTTCTATATTTAGATATAGTGAAATTAACCGGAAAAAAAATTAGTTTTTATTGAAACATAATAAAACTGTAGGCTACCATACTGTACATACATTACCATACTGTACCAAACATTATTATCAATGAATTATAAAAAGTAAAAATGTAGTACAAAAATAAAATTTCTACATGCAAGTATAGAATACTATATAAATTTCAAAGTTTTAATTCAATGTTCATCATCTGCATTTGGGATAGTAATGATATTAGACGACACTCCATATTTTGGAAAGCAAACTACACAATTACCTAAACGACTTCTAACTAGTTGGGTAATTCGAGATGTCAGGATGTCCAAACTTGTCTGATTTCTCTACTGCTCAAACGACTGTACTTTTTGCTAAACAATAGTTGACACTATTACACAAAAAAATAAAATAAAATAAAATAAATATGGTGATGGAGAGTGAGGATTTATTAAACTTGTTTGAAGAAAAACCAATATTTCCTTTGAATCTCTGGATAATAACAAAACTATATGTTAGGAAAATCAGAAGTATGTATATTATCCATTTAAAATGTTGTACTTTAAAAACTTGAACTAGCAAACTTTTCATTCTCGAATATATTCACAGAAAACACAAAGCAAAAACCATAGAGATATTTTATTAAAGTCCGTTTCTAATTGTGGCCTATAATCGTTTTACTATTCTTGACAAATAAAAGGTCTACGCTTATAAAACTAAAGTTTGTCTACTTGGGAGTAATGAACGCTGATTTATACAAATTCTATAATCCTCTAATTATTTTGTACGTACTGGAAACCCTCATATTGTTGATTTAATTTTTCGCATTGCAAAAAAGCTCTAACTCCCTCTCTTCCTTCGATTCCCATAAGATACATGTCTAATTTCATGAAAATATACGGCATTAACAGGATATGTCATGAGCAACCAGAATTCACGCGAATACTACGCTGCCTTATACGTTAGTGCATGGGGTAATTATAGAAAACCATATAGACATAAGAAACATAATAGGATCCATAATTACATGTGTTTCCATTATGATAAAGTGACAAATAAAATATTACAATAATAAACCTAAATAATCGAAGATTAAAGGAAAGTAGATGTACTTATTTAAAAAAATTTAATATGAGACGTTCAATTTTATTTTATGCGCCATATCACAAGCAATAGAGTAATTATTCCACTTCGCCAAATATGTTAAAGAAGGGAGTATGATAGTAAACTAAAATCCAATACTGATTCATCGAATTAATTGATTAAGTAAAAATAAAAACACATGGAAAATTAGAGGACAAAAAAAGGCCATCGTAGGACTCATTTCGATGCGCCATGTGCTTTCTAAATTAGTAAATTACCTTGTAGACCCACATTCGTCCCCTAAATAACACCATCTGTTAACTTTGTATAAGCTAAATAACTTAATAAAATCAATAATCATTGAAACACATGGCGTGCAGTATTAATGTCACCAATAACTAACTACACCCTCCTCTTTCTCATTCATTGAATTAGCATCTATAAGTTTATAAGAAACGATAAGTATTTAAAAAATAAAACAATCATTATGAAAAGAAATAACTAACAGTTCATTGTTACTCTTGTTGTTATTTAAAAATAAGTGCTGATAAGTTTTGTTTTTTTAAGTGTGAATTTTAACATTATTGTTTTATTAATGATATGAGTTAAATTTTATTATATTACCTGTTCAATTGTAAGATATTCAATCTTTTATTTCGCATCCCTGATTAAATTATTTTTTCAAAGATTTAGTACAGTTTGAAGATATTCAAGTTCATCTTGACCAAATTCAATTGTTTGTGTTTTTAGGAGTATCAAGATAAATATTATTAAAAACATTAAAGTTTATTTCGAGATAGTCAAACGTTAGGTCTTATGGGCGAAACTTTAAACGTGAATTATAGTATAAAAATCTCCTCAAGTTTATATCAAATAATAAACACGCTACTAAATGTGATTAAAGTCAATTAAATTAGCTATATCATGTAGTTACTCAAATCTGAAATATTTTGAAATGTGTATGAATATAGATCGTAAAAATGTTTTGCGTAGAAAACACCAAAATATCCGTAAAAAAAGAAAGAAAAACAATAATATTAATAGGCAAAATTCAGATTCGTTAATTTAGATTATTTAATACGCGATTATCTTATTTGGTAAAAACGTGTTCGGAGATGTGTGGATTTAGAAATACTTTTAGGTTATAAACGTGCATTAAATATCTGTTAATTTCACAGAAAGCCATCATAGACACAAAAAAATTATTTCCCAAATTATTAGGGAGCATGGTATTATAATAATTGCAAAAACGTTGGCTTATAATTAACTCTTCATAAGTTTTTTATTATATATATATATTAATGTGTGTGTTGTCTACACATTTTAAAACGAGGTTATTTAGGATTACACTAAGCTACGCAAATTTTACAATTTCAAAATTCACAAAATACAAAAACACTCCTCTTCTGGTTTTAACCTTATTTTAGTGGAATTAACAATAATTTAAAGTTAACTACATCCATGACTTTCTACATCTAATGTAAAAAAGCGATATCGGTTACAATTAAATTAAAATCCAGTTGTGATAATTTTACCGTTGAGATTCTTAATTTAAAAACTAACTATTTAAACAAATGTTTAAACATTGGTATTAGCTAAGATGCTGGTTTAACCAAAATTTATGAAAGTAACCTATTAAAATAGCCTTCTAAAGTCGTAAATGTATATCTATATGCAACATTTAGATGCAATCAATATATTGATAATCTTACAAACATTTTCATAGTCAACAAAAAAAAGTGTAACAGCTATAAGTTGAAGTCAGTTTAGTCATGAATCATGTAACAGATGTGTTTAATACAGAAAACATACTAACATCAATTTAGAAAAAAAAATGCACTTAAACAGTTTAAACAAAAATATATTTATAAGCTAATAAACGTACCCAATAATGAATCTTTGGACACATATTTCACTCCACTCCGTATAACGTGCACACACAATACACAGTACAAGTTGTACCTAACTGATGAGTGATGACCTCTGTGGTTCCGCACCCGTGCCACTTCCTCTGTCCGTCTGTCTATTTGCAGAATTAATTACATTTCACAAAATTAGATTTGAACACCACCGTTGTTTCCATGTTGCAGGGAAAAAATCCTTAATTAGCGACTTAACTATAAATAAATATTTATGAAATTTTCGTGTTTGTGTGTGTGTGTGTGTGTTTAAATATATTATCATCATTAACTTGTCTAATTACGTATCATGAATACAAATGTTCAAAAAATGTATATATTTTTTTAATTACACAGTGAACGTTATACATTTTTCACTTGTCAAAAAAGTGATACAACTACACAATTTCAAAAGTATGTTCAAAATTAATAGCTTTTACAACGATTTTTTTATTTGCATTGCGTAAGCAATCCAGTAACGCCATAATGATAATTTTGTTTACAGATAAAGATTGGTTTTATTTAGGTAAATATTAGGGAAGACCCGTTGAGGATAATTTTCGTTTATTAGGAAAAATAGGAAATATTCACTATCATAATACTGTAGGTGGTTGCAAAATATTAATGATTATCGATAATTAAAATATATCATAAATATCGGCTTTGATTTAAGTTCCTTTACATACCAGCACATCCCTGACTGTACTCTTAAGGTACTTCTCACAGTCTACAGATGACAAAATTAATCGTAAAAACTTAATTTTTTAATATTATTGTTTTTTTGTTTGTATTATTCCAAACTTAAACGCCAGTTTAAATTTTAAAGTCAATTTTATTTCAATTATAACAGTAATTTTACCATAATATATGTGTATTATTTAGGTCGATAAAATAACAATTTAATTTTTTTTTTAAGTTGTCATCTCAGTAAAATATTTCCAAGTCAATTCCGGTTTCAGTTTTTTTTCCTGTAACATCAACAGAGCCTTGTTCTCGGATACAGTAAGGTTTCGTCGGTAAATTGAATTCGAACTTTATATTAATATATTATAACCAAAATTATCTGTCTACATTAATTTAACTTTTAATTTTTAAATATTGATGAGTTTAGTTATATTATTCAGAGTTGACGTAAAAAACATCAATACAGGTGAACTTTGTTAGTATTCCTCTATATAAGTCTCTTGATCCAAGGAAAAAGTATTATTATTAAATACAAGTTCCTCGTGTTCTTAAAGTTGTTATAAATTTAAATTAAAATTTCAACAGATAATATTATGTTTAAAATGAAGATCCAAATAATTTGACTACAAAATCAACGTAGTCCAAGTAAATGATGATGAGAGGCAAAATTATTGAGCCCGGTTATCCTTGAATGTTCGATTGAGATAAAAAAGATACGACATAATATATAATTAAATAATTAGGCGATATTGTGTGAGTTAAACTTAAAAACGTATGGCTAATTTTAAATCATTAGAGAAAATTATACATTTATTATTCTCAACATAATTCTTTAAATAAAATGATTTAATAATTTGTTTGCCAATGAAAAATTGAATCATCTAGGAAATTTAATATGATTAAATTAATGTGGCTACTTCTTACAATACTGAATTAGCATTGTATTATTTAAATAATCTCTACATACAATCTGTCGGTTTGTCCTTTGTGATAAACATCAGTTGGCAACAGAAGTGGAACCAGGGTTAGTTACGATAATATGATAATGCAGTCTGCAACGGACAACCTGACATTAAATCTAGAATTTACGTCTTCTGAATGTCGCTGCTTCTGTATTTACTTCAATTTAACATTTACAATCTTTGGAGTAAATGAAGAAGTCAATTCCCTTAATAGATATTTAATATGTTGTTTTAAATATTTGTATACGAAACAGTACATAAAATATAATGGAAATTAAACTCCCTTATTTTTTGGGTGATTTAAATCATTTCAAACGAATTATAAGAACGACATAAACTTGTTCAATACTACTTACAAATAGAGTTGAAATTAACCTAAATTTACAGTATTTATCATGTCTATATTATAGTATTTATTTTTTTAATACAAATAAGTAAAATGATAAAGCGCTGAATACTTCAAAAAATAACTAACATAACAATTAAAAATAAATCAACAAAATGCTACGAAGCATTTAAAAAGGCTAGAAACCTGGCGATTAATGCGTGCAAAGATATAAGCTCTCGAGGTAGAACAAAAGGGAAAATAAATCCTAGTTTCGCATTGAAGCTATAAGGGGGAGGGCAAGGAAAGGGCACATCTGCTCCATTAGAAATACGCAGCCATGGAAAGAGTAGTATAACGTCATAAGAAAACTAAAAAGACAAATTAAAAGGAGGGAATAGTTGTTGGAGAGATCTGAAAAACGTATTTCAATAAAACCCTAGGGTTTTAGTATGTAAAATCGCCGTGAAAAGATTAGAGTATTGGCAAAGTACAAAATCACGGTAATTAGTGACAGGTAAATCTTTTTTACGAGATGAATCAAGGAAAATAAGTACCCCATGTTCCTTTGCGGAAACAGACCTATTCACATCTCTTATCTGACTAAAGTAAGGAAAAAACTAATGACCAATACAGCAACAGGCATGGACTAAATGTTTAACGAAATAATCAGTGTGATCGCACTGTTTTTCAAGAACAAACAGCAACTAAAACTTTATTGACGGCTTTCTGGGATGCTCTGTCTACCATGATAGTTGCTTTATTCTCCAAAAAGGTCTCGACAAATGCACTGATAGAGATTGCTAGACAACCACCACTGAATTTGATGGACGAAGATATGAAAAATGTTTTGCGACTACGAGGTCAACGTAGGTGGAAAAAATAAGATAGAGATCATGAGAAATCAACATAAGGACATTTCCTTTTTGAAATTTGTTCGGAGCGATGTCAGGCGGAAAAAAAATTGTAAGGTTGTCCCAAAATTTGATTCATAATATTGGGGAATAGTATGACAGCAAACATGGGGAAGTGGGCTTATTATATTAAAACAATATGCACACGGTGTGTGAAATTTAAATAAAAGCTTTATATATTGTTTAAAACTTCAAGTTTACAATAATAAAACAAAACAAGCATTGATTTAAAACTTTATAAGTCTTTTTGTTTTAGAATAATTGAGATATTTTTGTTTTAAAAACACTGAATAGCAATATATTGACAATACATATACCGTAAACATCTGTTATATATATTTTAAACGTAGATAATTTAACCTCCATGGGACTAACGTTCTAAATACAAGTCTCATGGACGTAAATTTATCTACTTTTGAAGATAAACATTTACATCAATGAATGTTGTATATAAAATTATACGTATATTAAGGTATCTGTTTTGTGTTGCAATGAAATATCAATGGGTAAAATGAATCCTAAAAATGGAAAAGGCTTGCATAAAGAAAAGGGTATAATTATTTATTTATTTTCATTGTAGAATTAATTTTAATAGACATCAATATAGTATTAGATGCATTGAAATTAGGAGTTTTTTTACAAAATATTTCTTTAAAATGATGTATACAAGTTTTTTAATACAATGATTAAAATTTGCATTTAAGTTTTAAAACATAAAAATCATTCTCTTCACTTTAGAAACAATTGTTTTTACCGTCGTCTTCTTGCTAATAATATATGTGTTGTGAAAAGTTATGTATTTTATTTTAGAATGTCATATAATCTTTATATTTAACACCATAAACGTTAATTTTTTGTTGTTTATATATAATAAAGTAACGTCATAAAATTTTCACATTTAGGAATATTAAATGTTACAAAATAAATTGTATTTTTTAAAATAAATTTTCATTTATTTAAGATTATTGTAAAAACAAATACGTCTATTTAAATTGAAGTATTGGTATGATATAATATATTATTTTATTTTTCCACTTTGAACACGTCATCTACTTTTACTTTTTAAAGTGTAGGAAGTATATTACAATACAACATGAATTTTAAGGATGTATTGAGTGTTATTAAACCCTACTCATGTTTTTCGTAGTAAATATTTACAAATTCAGAATAAATTCTGCAAAAATCAAGTATAACCGAAGTTCACCTAATTTTGATCTCATAAAACATGTTTTAATGAATCAATAAAACAAATCATCAAGTATATATTTGTAATTATCATGACGCAAACGCTTGAAGTGGAAAATGATGTTATACTATTATCGAAATATTACTACAACTGTACATATTTTACATCTAAAATATGCAATCATATTCAAAAAATAAATATGGAGCTTGACTTGTGAGATAATATTAGATGGAAAAAAAAACTCGAACACAAGATCTCTCAAACATTACGTTTATTTAATCAAACGCGTTTCATTGACAAATTCGCCAACATCAGTGATACATTAGCTACATTATCTAAACTATAACTTTAATTCCTGACACTATGGGCCGCATTTTCTTTTCTTCTCTATGGATTTTAGGCAAACAATATAACCTTAGTAAAGATTGATTCGAAACCGTGAGTTGTCTTCTAAGATTATTTATTATTCCTTATAATTTTACAATTTTTACAAAGATTCAATGGCGATAGTAGTAAATTTAAAAATTGGTTTTTTGTTACAGAAAGTATGTGGTATTAGGTGAGCATTTCTTCAATAATATTTATATATTCCAATTTTTCCGTAATAACGATTGTATTACTCTTATCCGCTTTTAGGTAATTCACTTTTTCTTCTTTATTTCTTTTATAATTCATAAATAGTTTTTATTTATATCTGTTGTTATTTTTACTTCAGAACTTTATGTTCCTTTTCTTAAAATTTTTCTTTATATCAGTTCGCACACTTGTTTTTATTTCAAATGTATTGAATCATAATACAGTTTAGACATCCACTAATAAAGTTTCATGTTTTTTATTTTGTTATTTTTTTTATATATTTTTTTCAATATTAAACTATAGACTTTTATTCAAAAATTTTGATTCATTTTGTTTATATTCTTTATTACTCCTATTATGCACTAACTTTCGTCTACCAAATTGATCATTATTTTTCTGATTCATTTTTATTTTAATATTTCGTTTCGCACAATAATTGTAATTTCTTATTTAGGTTTTGAAACACATTTGATAAGTAAACGTAATTTTTGCGAGTTTTTTCCATGTTTATTAATAACCGATGTTTAACTCTCATAAGTAAATATATATTATTATATTACAATAAAAAAGATAAGTTCAATAAACTGGATGAAAATATCTAAATATTCTAGTCAGTTTGATAGTAGATTGTAGTTATGGGCGTAAACATATTCAAAAATAACAATTTATAAAACATTATAATATATATATATATATATATATATATATATATATATATATATATATATATATATATATATATATATATTAATAAGTTGTTTCCTGAATATTATGCAAAATAAAATAAAGTATAAAAAATGATCATGTGTATTAGTACAATTGTACGGGCTATAGAGACGATGATAGTAAGTAATATTTATTCTCAGATCTCACAAATATGATGTTATGTTTTTACCTAAAGAAGCGAAAATTGTAATTACTAAATTTAATTTATTATTATCTAAAAAAATTTAACTATGCTTTTTATTTTGATACTACAACAGTGTCAAAAACATTATTTTAATAATGTTAACTACCAATTGTAATAATGAAGTACAAGAGGAATTTTAATTCGATGAAATGAAAATAATTTTTTTTCATTTTTTATTTATTATTAATAAATAACTATCTCAAAAATAAATTAGGTTCTGTATAGTATTCACTTGTTCTAGATATTTAATCAAATTACACAGAGGCAGGAAAAGACTAATATTATAAAATTGATCCTTTTACGTCTTACAGTAATATTACAGTATCTGCAACTTCTTTGAACCTTTAAATTAAATTAAACACTAAGAGTCTGCTTTTAAAATTAATTAAAATCACAGCGGGTGAGATTTCATTCTCGTGGAGGCTGCTTGAACTTCTATGTTGAAAATTGCTTGCAAGTAAATTAAGGAAATAGAACATATTATCCTAGAACAACATCCCATTTATTTATGTTATTTTTGGCCGCTGTTATTAATTTGAATTTATTCTAATTTTCTACTTTTATTAAATTTTACAATGCCTTTATGATTATATTTACTATTCTTCCATGTTAATGCTGGACGTAGACAAATATTAATAAAGTATCAAAGATGGTTATCAATTTCGTATTTATTCCCAATTTTAGTTTTTCTTAAACACTAAATATACTCGGAAAAATATAAAATAAATTTACATAAACCAAAATCGAACCTTTTACTTGAAGAGTTTTTCAATGAATTTCTTCTTGAGTTTTGCCATTTTATAATATGTACATATTTCTTTAAGATTCAATACGTTGACAATTTTATTTACATGATTAATTAATTTACAATATAATTTCTAAGATAAATTTAATAACAATAACAATAAACATTGAAATACCTTGTAAGAAAAGTTGAGAGCTAAGATTAGTATTAAATCTTGACTACAAAGCTATAAGTACTTTGACCTAATCTGCATATAATGAATACAATGAAAAAACACAACAGCATATAGCAATAATTAATAATATAATATCCAGAAGCTGCTTACCATTAAAATTGCATAACAACTTGTACACCAAAAAAGATAAATTTATCTTTAGATATAATGTGTATCAAGTACTAAGTCATCATTCTCACTTTCTTGTTCATATTTACGAGTAACAAATGATAATAATATGACTGTTAAAATACTTCTGCCGTTGTTCAAGTTAGTGCAATTATTTGAATAACTGAATACATATTACAAACAAGAAATACATTTACGCGATAAAAAGAAAATTATAGAACTAATACAATTTAAAAATGCAATTTAACAATCAAATGACGATATGTTGATATCGGTTTAAAAAAATGGATTTTTTTCATAATGTAAGACAACATTCTACTAACAGTACACTATTGTTTCTTTTTGTCGTTTTAAAATTTTTTTGATATTATTTTTTTTAAACAGAATAGAGTTTGTATCTTTATCAATCCATTTTTGTTAATCCTACTCCAATTATCATTCCCCTGAAGGTTTTAAATAAGTTTAAATAATATATTGTATTTATCTTTAGAAGAAGACACTTCCGTGTTATTATTATATAAATGGCATAGATTTATATATAATCCTCTATTGTTGTTATGTTATTTTAAAACGTAAATTTATTAGAGAGATTTGATCGTCTTATCTACTTAAAGTGTATTTTAGCATAATTACTCTTATGAGCCTTTTAAAAAAACAGTTTTTGTTTGTTTAATAAAATAGTAACATCGGAAATTGCCTAATTTGTTCAATTTTTATATATTATGAAAGACATCTTTGATGTCATGTTGGCAAATCAGAGAAGTTTCCAAACTTCTGGCAAACCAGACCGAGAAGTCAGATGTGTACGTCATTGAGTGTATCTACACCATTTTGAACGATATTACTATCGTAACGAGCTCCACATGGAGTGAAACTTATGTTTGTGCTAGTGTTGTGTATTGTGTGTTAGTGTTTTCTAATTTCCTAATGATGAAATTACTGATGGGAATAAATCGCCTTAGATAAATAACGTAAGGCAATTTGAAAAATAGTTTATTAGTTGATGTACTTAATTAAGTTTGATAACTCACTGATCCGTGATCTAAAAGCTGAAAAACATTTGATTAATTATCATATATTTACAGATCATTAAATACTAAATATTTTGTTACGTAGACGAAACATATATATTTATAAATCAACAAATTTATTAGTACAACAATTATATTAATAATATTATATCGTGCCTACATTGTACATAACGTCTTCTCTCATGTTGATTCTATTTGAAGATTATTTACCAATGGGATATTTGACGAAAGTCCACTTAAAATAACTGTCACATCCCTAAACGGGCAACTAGATACTTCTCACTTGAATAAAAATGAGCATGGGGATTTATTTTTAACAGTACATTATTTTTTTCATATTTATAAACTACCTATGCATTTAAATATAATAATTAGAATGGTATTGGGTACATAAAAAAATTCAAACTCTATTTTATTTTCAGAAGGTTGAGTTACATTTATTTTTTAAACTGCTTTTGAAACAACAAAATTATCCAATTTTTCATTTTTTTATATTTAGTCAAAAACATTTACGTAAATATAACTGTTTCTATAATTTGTTAATTTGAAATTTATATATGTTAGGAAAAGAACTATAAATATTTCATTAAATGTAATATTGTATTAATTTGTGGAAATAGTGCAAAATATCAAACCACAAAATATTCTATTTTTTTATTAAATGCTATATATATATATATATATATATATAGATTTATGTATAAGACCTTTCGAGTGCCTAATGGTACGGGCGACGACCTATTGGAGGCCTGGAGTGCTTGAACTCAGGCATTCAAAAGGTCTGTTTTCATACACTAAAACGACCTTTTGTGCCCTCTGTATAAAGCGAAAACGTCGACGAACCTTTTGAATGCCTAGAGTGCCTGGTGTGAAATGTACGGGAGACGATATTTTGAAGGCTTATATACGATCAGTTACAAATGCCACCTATTGAAGTCTTATACGATCAGTTACAAAAGTAACCTTTAAAGGCTTTAGTTGACGCCTGTTTCTGTTAATTTCTATTTTCTGATGCCTGTTATCACCATGGTATAAGTCATCGTGTTTTAGAGACCTTTTGAAGACCTGCTATTATTTAAATAGAACCTTTTGAAGACCTTATGCTCTCCAATAAACTTAATTTTGACATTACTTTGTCTGAAACATTATTTGAGTAAAATTTTGCATCACATAACAATATTGTATAGTTTTAATACAAAAAAATTTGATTTAAAAATTTTCTCATATCACTTACTTTCTTTCATTAATACTATTTTTTGTCAAATACTAATGAAGTAACTATTTATTTTAAATATAACTAGAGGGTACATAATCCTCTGTTCGCGGTACAACTCCCGTTCAGCCATTCGTTGTCCTCGTTTTCATAATATAGTTAACAGAATGTTAAAATATGTTACACATTATTAATCAGAAGACGAAAATAGTTACATTTATTTCTCCAAACAAGTAGGCTACGGTATTTATTTTTTCAAGTTTATAAATAAAACTGTATTTTAACTAGTTACCATTTTACTTTCACATTATACTATAGTATAGAGAAAGTATAGTGATCGCAAAAAAATCGATGATGAGATTTTTGTGGATATATCCGTTTTGGGACCCCCTGAGTCCAAAAAAGTGGTTTTTACAAAATGTCTGTCTGTATGTATGAAAAGCTAGAGAGAAATATATTCGATCGATTTCAAACAAATTTGCACCAAGCATGTCAATTAGGCATGCTTTATTTTTGTTTAAATTTGTTAAATTGTTAAATTTGTTTAACAACAAAACACATGTCATAGTACTTTTCCCAGCCCTAAAATGTATGTTATACTGTACAGTCCTAATTGTAGTTATGCGATTAAGCAGAAAAGTGTCTTAAATTAATTCAACAGCCTAAACAGTTACTTTTGGTAGTGTTTAACAACAAAACACATGTCATAGTACTTTTCCCAGACTTAGGGCATTTATTGTCTGGGCATTGAAAGACAAGAAATTGAGATATTCGGCAAAATACACTGTGGAAATCCTCACACTTAACAAATATCATAAACCACCTAACTTATAGAAAGGTTTTGAACCAGAACGGCCATAAAGAACCACTGGGGTTTCACTAATTGGTTCTGTTAAAAGCATGCGTTAATGACATACCTATAAATATAAGTAAATATGTTTTTTTCACAATCACTCCCGAAATTACACGCCCTTACTACATGTAAAAAAAAAGTTTGCTAATGGCCACCTTAGGATCGTCACGTTTAGGGAAACAGATAATACAAATTTTCCCTAGGCCCTTTAGTGGAACCGACCTTATTAACCTATCTTGTTATTTGTGCTTTAGATAATAGTTTTAATACATACAACTGCTATATTATAAATTGCAAATATACAGGATGCCCTCGAAATCTCTGGTCCCCTTTTGTGGATTTGTTCCTGGAATCGAGACAAACAAATTTCACAATATAAACATAGGTCAACGGTGCTTACTTTTTCGTCTGTCTGTCTGTATGTTTTTTCACAAAATAATTCATATCTATAGAACGGTTTCACCAATTGAGTTCAAACTAGACTTGAAGTTATACCTAATAATGATCCATTATAAATAAAATAAACGATTATATCCAATGATGCGTTTAAAAATGGCGACTGTTAAAAATGTCATACCTAACAAACTAAAAAACCTTTTATTTTGTCAAAAAATTTCAATACATCTTTGTTGTTGCCCATTTCAATTTCCTATCGGAAAGTGTAATTATCAAAACAATTGGATGAAGGATAATTGTTAAGTTAAGGATTATAACAGCATAATATGTACACACAATATATTGTTGTGTTTACTGTGTTGGTATAAGATGCCGGGTTGAACAAACCGATTATTACACATAACTTAACTATTATCCTTCATCCGATTGTTTTGGCGGTTACACCATCCGATACGAAATGAAAAGGGCTACAAAAATAATTTCTTGAAATTTTTTTTTAAAATGTAGGCCTACGGTTTTTGGGCAATTCAGGTTTAAAATTTTCAAACACCCTATTGTATATAATCGGTTATCTTGTTTAAATAGATCATTGTTAGATTAAACTTTGTGCAAAGTTTGAGCTCAATCAGTCATATAATTCTCTAGATAAATATTATTTAGTGAAAAAACAAATTGGTGGCTATGGGGAAACAAAGCTTGTCCGGACCCATGTCTAATTGATTTTTTTTCTCATTCTTATGTGCTGAATCATATCCTAGAATATTGCAGAGTAATTACAAAATATCCTGCATATACTTAAAAATCTTATTAAAATTATGCAAAACATCCCAATATTGTGATTACGTACGCTGTTATTATCTTTAACTTAACTGTTATCCTTCATCCGATTCTTTTGAAGTTACAACATCCGATAGGGAATTAAAAGTGCTACAAAAAGGTGTCTTGAATTTTTTTGTTAAAATGTACTGTTTTTGGGTATATTAGGTTAGAAATTTCCAAACGGTCGCCATTACGAAACGCAAGATTGGATATAATCCTTTATTTTACTTAAAGTAGATATTTTACTCTCTCACTATCCTACTATAGTAGGGATAGAGAAAGTATAAATTTAATATAGTGATCGCAAAAAAATCGATGTTGAGATTTTTGTCGATATATCCGTTTTGGGACCCCCTGAGTCCAAAAAAGTGGTTTTTACAAAATGTCTGTCTGTATGTCTGTATGTAGACAAAGCTAGAGAGAAAACTATTCGATCGATTTCAAAAAAAATACACCAAACATATCAATTAGGCCTGTTCAGATTCACGAAAAAGGGTTTTGACAAATTTTGAAAAATAACCCCCTTTATGGCCAAAAAACTCCCAAAAAAATCAGTTATTATTTTTTTAATAAAAAAACGGCTCTAACAATTTTGATAAAATTTTGCTTATTTTTAGCCCTTAACGTACCATACCATACGCGAAAATCGGCATCATTTTAAAAATTCTTGTTTAGGTAATAATAAAAATAATAATTTTATTATTAAAAACTCTCCTACTTTAATGTGCTCCTTCTCCTACTTTAATACAATTGTGAAGTCACAGTGAATCTGTATAGTAATTTAAATGTGAGAAAGTATGTGCCAGTTTCTGGTACCGTTTATTTAGGTATAACTTCATGTCACGTTTGAACCGAATCGGTCAAACCATTCTCTAGATAGATATCAATTATTATTTTGTTAAAAACACATAGAACCTTCATACAGATAGACGATAAAGTAAGCACCGTATACCCATTATTATATTGCAAAATATGTTTTTCTTGATCCCAGATAACAAATCCACAAAAGGGGACCAGAGAGTTCGGGGGCATCCTGTATATAATTATATGTAACACAATACAATATAACAATAGTCCCATGTAGGTATAAATTGTTTCCAGATTTTTCGTTGGAATTACAACTTTTTTTACTAGAACCCATTATTCTGTACTGAAGAACAAATTAATTCTTTATAAAAACATAATTTATGGAAAGATTGATTAAGCTATGCCTAAACTCGGTCAAGGCTTGTACCAATGTACTAGGATACTTAGATAACTTTTTTTTCTTCTTTTTTTTATAGGAGATGGCATAACAGTTGAACCCAGCCTATATGTATGTATTCACCTTAAAAGTATTAGGAATTCACTAAATGAAAGTTTTAATAGTAAAATTGAGTGTTGGTGTGGAAAAGTGGGTTTTTTGAGCCCGAACGGAGAAATAACCTAAATAGTAAAATATGTAGGAAATTTTATGTTCTTTCATTTTGAGTATGCTAGAGAGGTTATTAAAGAATAGAGAAAACCCGCAAGAATGAGATTTTTTACCTTTTTGCATTTTTGTCAATGTTGCGTCACGAAATTTTGTAAGCAAACCTCAGATTCGGATTCAGCACCCCAAAAACAATCAGAGGGGAAAAAATAAAAACTACCCTACAACTTTCCTAGTAATCCACCAATGTAATTTGACATATATGTACAATTGAACAATATACAAACACATTTTTGTTCAAATACTAAGAGACGAGCAGCTCAAAAGTTGTAGTTGCAGCTCAAAAGTTGAAATTGATAATTTCCAAAATATCAATTTAACAATGAATTTTACGAAACAAGTGCACACTTTGTAGAGAAGTTGGAGTCCTAAACTTGTGTCCAAGAAAATTAATCTATACTATAAATTAACCATTCTAGTGCGCTTAAGGCTTATTTTGCGCACTTGTTCACAACCACTCGTTAACTCTGTCGCTGGAGTTGTAGTTTAAGCTACAAAGCCGTTACATTTGCTGTTCATTAGCCCCCTATCACATCCCGCCGGAAATAAGTCGAGTTACAGTAACCCTATATTATGTTCATATTAGGTTAATACCATTCAGTTTTACTCGTTTTCAGTTACATATGAATTTGCTTACTTATTCAAATACAGTAGATTAGGTTGTATTAAACGCTTTAATTGTTTAGCATACAGGGTGTTTTGCGAGAGTTTGGCACAACTTCAGAAGATGATAGGGGTCCACCTAAAAAAAATCAAAATTGTTCATATGTACCTAGGGCCAAAAAAGCTTCGTTTTCCAGACATCCGCCATTTTGTTTCTTTTCCAAAATGATTTATACCTGACCGATTGAGTTTAAACTTGGCACAAAGTTTAACCTAACAATGATAGACCCTATATATACAGGGTGAGTTTCTACTGCCACCATTAACTTCGCCAGTATGTTCTACTCACTAAATGGAATAAAAAAGTTCATATGGTCCCATGCCCGATCTCAACCGTTTGGCTGTAGTCGCGTATTTTGTGTTTTTTCAAAATCATGCTATTTTGCCTCACTATTTGTTTGAGACATTTAGTGTTTAAGACATTCTCGCTCTTGATCAGAGGACATTTTTCGCATATATACTCTTGTTCAGAGCACAGTTACTGTTAGGAGGACAGTGTATTCTCATCAAGAGTATATATTACTTACTGTCCCCTTAACATGAGTTAACATAACACGGATTTTTGCAACAAATGCTGCCAACATTGTCTTGTCCCCAACATTTTCCCTTCTTCTATACTCTCATTTTTGTTATCTCCCTAAATCTCTCTCTGCAATAGGCATAAAACATTTGGTTTATTTTAGTTTAAATCGATGGAAAATAAACAATTAACATCAAATTTTGTATGACGTTTTTTCTATAGACTTTTGGGTGGAAACAAGCGATAATATTTTAACTAGACTTTTTTCTATAGATAAAAAACAATCTAGATTTTTTAATACCATATTTAATAAATTATATAATTTATCGAACTATTAATCGCTATTACGCAACTTACCCAGCGCAACATTAATATTAAGACACCTTTTGACCGATCACCATGAAAATTGGCAAATACGTGTTTTTTTTTTCATGGAGAAGAATTTTACCTAATTATTATAAACATCATCATGTTACTTACCCAGTCTAACATTATTACTAAGACACCGTATGACCGATTAAAATGACAATTATCCCACACATGTATTATTTCATGGAGTTGGTTTTTTATCTAATTATTATAAACATCATCATGTTACTTACCCAGTCTAACATTAATACTAAGACACTGTTTGACCGATTAACATGAAAATTGGCACACACATGTATTATTTCATGGAGAAGGTTGTAATCTAATTATTATAAACATCATCATGTTACTTACCCAGTCTAACATTAATACTAAGACACTGTTTGACCGATTAACATGAAAATTGACACACACGTGTTTTATTTCATGGAGAAGGTTTTTATCTAATTATTATAAACATCATCATGTTACTTACCCAGTCTAACATTAATACTAAGACACTGTTTGACCGATTAACATGAAAATTGACACACACATGTATTACTTCATGGAGAAGGTTTTTATCTAATTATTATAAACACCATCATGTTACTTACTCAGTCTAACATTAATACTAAGACACTGTTTGACCGATTAACATGAAAATTGGCACACACATGTATTATTTCATGGAGAAGGTTTTTATCTAATTATTATAAACATCATCATGTTACTTACCCAGTCTAACATTAATACTAAGACACCGTTTGACCGATTAACATGAAAATTGGCACACACATGAATTATTTTAAGGAGAAGGTTTTTATTGAATTACTATTGGTTTAACCCGGCTTCGCCCGGGACTTCTATCATATGTTATTCACTAATAAATGTTGAATATGATCTTGATTTCAAAGTATTCGCAAACCCGTCTGCTAGCACCTAATTTAAGAATCATTCGCAAGACCCTAAAAATGATAGTAATGAGTTAAATAAAGTATTTTTACAAAGTAGAAATTTACTCAGTAACAGTAACTTTTTTCAGATGATCCGGTGCTATAGGATTGTGTGGTAGTTGGAATATAAAGAGATAAACCTCAAAATATAAGAAGTAAAAGCTTTTTATTGAAAACATTCTAACTATTTAAAATTCTTGTTTATAAACAACATTTTTCCTTTTGTTATCTGGGGGTAAGTTATACAAATTTTTCGGATTTCCTACTCGAGATCAAGCTACGTATAATTGACCGTGAGAAAAACAGGAATCTTTGAGACTTATGCCGCAATACTTTAAAGTTTGTCCCTATGGTTTTTCTGGCTTATTGTTAATGTGTAACATATGGGTCTGACTTTTTAATCTTACAAAAGTTAACGGTTTAACTGTACATACTGTATAGTGTTTACTTTATTTTTGATTTATCCCTTACATCTAGTAAAACTTAATGGTTTATCTGGCTTATTGTTAATGCGTGACAATTGTGTCTGACGTTGTCATCTCGCAAAAAGTTAACGGTTTAACTCTATATACTGTATAGTACTTACTTTATTTCTGATTTATCCCTTGCATCTAGTGAAAAGGAAACAAGACTATCGTCACCTTTGAATACGTATTCATTGACTTCATTTAAGTTAAAAATATAAATAAATAAAAACCAACCCACTCTATAAATATTACATCACATCCTTTTTTTGCTCTATGGTAATCTATTAATAAAAATTTGAAAGACATTTCTACTTTTAAAAAAAGAGACATTGAGATTATATTTTTTCTTCGTATAAATTTATCTCTATTCAGACAAAATGTGTATATTCTAAAAACACAGTAGAAATGTAAACTTTTTGGAGATATTAAAAATATATTATATAACATTGATTAGTATAACATTTATATAATATAAAATTAATTAATAAATATATTGAAATTGCTATTTTAAACTACAAAGGCCTACTTAGGAAAATGTATTAACAACCAAATCTATAACTAATAATGAGGGCTTGATACCAAATTTTTACGAAATAATGCTACAAATCTTCTTTCCTTGTAATATTTAGCATTGACTTGGTGGCCGGTATGTAGTGGCCGGTTGCATAAACGTCAATCAGATATGATCTATGATCATCGTCCAAATTGATCTAACATCAAGAGTTTATGTTTATTATTGAGTATATGTTTAGAGTTTACCTAACATTATATTTTGTTGTATTACTTCATGTTTCATTGATTGTAGACATAAAAATTGACCAAGCTGCAAAATTAGCAGTCTAGTAGTCGTTCAGGTAGCCTCTGCCCCTAATAAAACAAAGGGGCTACAGTGTGTTGATCTATAAAAGAAACTAAAAGTTTTGTTAACGGTTTTAGACTAATGCCTCCAATGCCTAGTATCTGTTGTATTTAATGCAGTGCAATTACATTTATACAAAAATTCAATACAATCAGTATGAAAATATTTCATTTATAAAAATTAAATCCAATTTTAATCCTAATCTTTTAAATTTTGGACATTTATATTTCATTATTATTTTAAACACACAATTATTATTGAGACAGTATCAAATTTCAGCACAATATTTAAAACGCTTATGTTTCAACTAAAAGTTATCGCACATTAGGACCGTTTAAAGTTATAATTATTATTGTTATGGAATAAATACTTCTTTCCATAGAACTTTGGTTTAAACGGAACAGAATGGTCAGGATCGAATTTAAAACCTATATCCTTTTACTAAAAATATTAAGGATTTGTGATTATAGATTGCCAAAAATTTGCCAAAAAATTACCGTTTACCGTTTTTACATTGAGGTGGATTGTAATAACTGTTATTGATGTACTCAATCGAAAGAAACTGACTTCTTAAACTGTTAAAAATTATAAATAGCTGGGAAAGAATTCACGACTGACGTAAAAATTTGTCTTTTAAACCGAAAATGTATATCTTTGTTTTCTTTTATATGTGTGTGAATTTGTAACATAAATAAAACTAAAATTTATTTTAGGAAAGTTTGATAGAAAGGTTTCTACGGTAGTCTGTAATTTTATTTATGTTTTCTAAAAATATTGTGACTGACCATTACAGCTCTCTCATTATCAGGAATTATTTTGTCTTAACTGATATGTTGAGGTTCAGGTAGCCAGGGCGTTAAGACTAACCTAGCCTCTCTTAGTTTTATGACACTAAAGAATTTTTAAATCTATTTTAAATGAGCCTGACGTTTTATCTTTTCGGGAAAATCATTGTTTTTAAAATTCCTTAAAGACTTAAAGAAAGCGAACACTATCCCAATTCATATTGCCAACAATTAAAAATAGCGTATGCCTTTTACATTTAAGGAATCTTGATTTTCTTAGTAATAACGATGCCATTTTTTAATTAAGATAATTATTATTACTACTGTTACATAATAATTGTAAACAAGTGAATGGATCAAAACAATAACGAACTTTGTCTTAGAACTGTTTCTTGGTAAATAAGAAAGTTTGTGTGTATGTATATATTGAAGAACACTTTAAGAGTGTTATATAGGTAAGTTTTTTTTTTTTTTTTAAGTACTAAATTTAAAATGGATGAGTCAGAGGTGGGAGGCACAACAAATTACCTGACGTTAAAGTTGAAGAAGTCCTGGAAAATATTTCAAAGTTTTTAAACAATAAATCGTACTATAGCTATTCAACAACTCGAACTTATTTCAATAACCTATGTATGGTCAAAGTTATAGGCTTCTTTGGCGCAGAAGGATAGCACTTTCGTAAAGGATCTTTAATTGTGGTGTCTTATATTTATATTTAATTTTAGCAATAAATGAATTACAGTACTGTAGTTATTAGTTAAAGCACAAATTTGGTAATTTCCCTAGTTCACAATATTATCCTGAAAACGGAAAAATAGACAGCCAGAGTGAAGTCTAAAGAGGACTTTATTTTTATTATATAGAGGAACTATATTAATCTTTGTTTTTCTAAATCTTAGGTAGTTGGTTCGAATCTAAAGCTCGTTATTTTTTTTAATAAGCCTAAAGATTTCAATTTATTTAGGAAAGGCTAATTATAATACTAAATTAATTACGATTCTACAAAGAAAGTACGTTTGTTGTTTTTAAGATTCGTGTTAAATAGAACAATGTTGAAAATACAATATTGAGACACCGTGAAAATAATAGAGGTTGCAGTTTTACAAGAACAGAAAAACACCCCCCCCCCCAGCCCACATCCAAAACAGAATCACGGACGCATGTTATTCACAATTATCATCTCATCAGAGAATAAACTTTATTTCCGTTCACACAGTTGGTTTGTTCACATGTAAGCCTATAGGTTACTCATCAACATTTGAAGAATTGTGTCAGGAAGTAGTTCTTCCTTCATTGGAACACACTGAGCTTGTTAGGAGTGTTACTGAAAAAAACACATCGAGCTTCAACTGAACTAAACTAAGATGTCTACAAGGAATTGTTTAATCAAATATTTACACATTTATCTTTACAAAAAATACTGTTCAGCAATTTGTGAAACACGTAAAAACATTTTGCCTTAAAATAGTTGATTTTTTTTTTTGACAAATTTCTTTATTTATCGAAGTTAAAGAGACCAACAGTCAAAAACGAAATATATTTTATCTAACTTCGTTTTAAGATATGTTAAACAATTTGAAGAAAACTGAACAAAAATTACGCGAGCTACTCAATTCGCCAGAGTTTTGAAACCCCAAAAATCGGTTCAAAGCTTTTCCGATTTCTCGATTTATTATGGATTTAGTAATTTATATTAAACATTGAATTTAAAAAACGGTTAAATATCATCAGAATTTTTGACAACTGTATCGAACTCATCCAAAAGAAATGTTTGTGACAAATAAGTTGAAATTACTCAATCAAACTTCAGAACAATCAAAACTTCAATAGTACAGTTCAATAGAACAGATTAAGTACGACAATATATACATTAAATGCTATATAACATGTAGGATAATCCTATCGTGCTTAGTTTTCGAATATCCGCCATTTTTTAAAAATAAAATAACATTATAACTTTAGAAATATATATGATATTGAGTTCAGATTTGATAAACGCATTTTTCATGTAACGTTTTACACGAGATTTGAAAATGATTTCCATTTTAAAATGTTAAAGTCGTATATATTGAAAACTTGTTAACCTTATAAAACAGTTACAAGAGAGTGAAACTTTTATTTGTTAATGACGAACAATATGGTATTTATATTTTTACTGTAGCAGCAAAAGAATATATATTTGAAATTGCAAGGGAAAATTGCATCACAAATATTATATAATTTTAACAACAAATAAACTTGTGCTCTATGAAGTAAGAATCGGTTGACATTTGATGGTTGGAGAAGTGAGGGGTTGGTTTTGAGATTGTCTAGATAAACATTTATAGTTAGTTATAGAAATTCGAACAAACAATATTAGGTAGTAACCAATAAAAAAAATCAGTAGAAATAGGCTGTGGATATCTAGTTATGACCCACTTATGCTTAGTAAGGAGGGAGTAATGCAACGTTGTCACATGACATGGTGTGTTTTTTCTACCTGCGCCAATTCACTGTTTATTTTACAGTTGGACACAATAATAATATTTGCCCGGTCGCAAATTTGACTACATTTGCATTCAGGAACTTTACAACTATATTTTAAATATTTAATAATGTTTAAATTGATTAAAAAAATACTATTATTAGGTCTGGAATATGAAGGACAAACGTTTATTTACTGTATTGTTTACCTTATTTTTGAGGGTCACTCAAATTATAAAGTCATACTATGCCACGTAAAAGTCAGACATTTTTATTTCTAAAAATGAATAGAGGTGTAAGTACGCCTTTGATAAGTTATGTTGTTTTTCAGAGACAAGAACCCTTAGATGCCGAGGATCCCCCAAGAAAAAAAAAACAAGTGTTATCCATTTAATTTACCTTTCTTAACGGAACTAATTCAACAAATCGGTCGGGAAGAACACCCTGGATAAATTGTATTGTTTTATATAAACTGTTGTTTCCTAAGTATTACATGGAGAGAAAATTGCACTTCACCGTCCAGTAGTTCAATAAATAAATGATTTAGGCAACTCAAGACATATGTAAGTTTAACATTCATTTCATCAACCATGATAATTGATCTGGTGATAATCACCCTGCTTGTCCAGAATTTAGAATAAATTTAGATAGTACTCAACAAAAAAACCTTTCAAAAAGGTAAAACTTTCGTAAGTATGACCTTGCGTTTTATTCCCTTTAACTTACTCAACACATTGTTACATTTTCCTTTTCCTTGTATCTGAAGTAATTTAATAAATAAGGCAGCGAAAGCATGAGAAATCATACTGGGGTGGGGGTTGTCTCTGAACACTATTCCAGTGGGCGACATATCACCCCACATTTGATTTATTAATAAATTCCTAAATACTATATTCTTGGAAAATCAATTTTTATTAAAAAACCAATAATATAAAATTTTTTGAGCATATATTATATTAATAATCATTTCGAAGTTGTATTATACAAAGACTTGAATATAACTTGCATAATACTCAACAACCATAAAATAGTATTTAGATTTTTTAAAAACGTAAGTGAGCTGTTAAAAATCGAAAATTCAATTTAAAATATTTCTAAAGAAGATAACATGAGCATTATTATTTTATATTTTATTTACAAGTTAAAGTTTTTTCCAGCTTCAACTACTGCATTTTCTAAGTTTAGACCTTGACTTTTATGAATAGTTATTCCATAACTATTGCAAATTGGAAATTGTTTTCTTATTATAAAAGCATTCCTCATTAATTGAAATTTAGATTCTATACGTTCTATAGAATATTGTCTTTTATTGGTAAGTTCAATTTTAATAGTGTCGACAACATTATTATTATCTCCTGTTACAGAAATAATAGTACCTATTGTACCATTAGCCAAGCCGATAGAAACATCAATATTTCGTCTTATCATAACTTTTGATCCAGCTTTTATTTTAATTACTCTACCTAATCCTGCAGTTCGTGAACTACCCGCTTCATCATTCATTAAAGACTTTATTATTTTTTTGTGCATATTCTTCGCTCGAATTGTATCTTCGGCAACAAGCTCAATTTCCTCGGCATTAATTTTTTTTTAACATAGCATCTTTAAGGTATCGCACATTTGATTGGTAGGTAATAAGCAAACAGTATTTGATGTCAAAGTATTTAGAAAGTTACAAAGTTAAGATATTTCCACTTAAAAGTTTAAATACATGATTACGCATTAAGGAATATGTATAAGTAATATTTTGCGGATCATGGCCAAATACTGATGAAGTGGCAAAAATGCTATCGCGAAAACGCCACAATCAACTCCATTAAGTTGCTGGGCTACAGAAGGAAATATAATCTTTTTCATTTTTGTTAAAATAAAATGGATAAAGCTTTTTCAAAAAAAAAAAAATTAAAATCTGCATCTAATGTATCAGATTTGGAAGAATCATAAATATATAATAACTTACCATCGTAATAGCTACATAACCAATGTTCAGAATTAGAAAACAAAATTTGAATATATATTTCACCCTCAGCCATTGGTTTGATTTTTGAAAGAACTTGAAGTCTTCCGGTATGTTGAGGCTTGTAAATAGTAAACCGTAAAAGTAGGTTATGAAATCTTTCAATATGATACTCATTTAGACGTCCTCCATTTTTTATGATATCATAATCACAATTGATCATTGAATATTGAAGATGCCAAGAAGGAATTTGAATAAAATGAAAAGGAAAGTTTTTTATAGAACGCTCTCTAAATATACGTAAGAGAAATTGTCGCATATAATTATTATCACAGTTATATCGCACATAATCTGGTCTAATACCATGTACAAGAGATGTCTCAAAAGCAATTGCGAATATACCACAATCACACTCACTCTGAAGTTGAACTTCAGGCCACTTTATAGTCTTTCCAGATTGAAAATAAAATGGGTATAATTTTAGCAAAACTAATCTATAAGTGACTATGATCTTTCTTTTCATTTAATGAGTCATAAATATAAATAGTTTCAGTGTAAAAAAAACTGCACACAAAGTGACCTCTGAGCATGTCATCATCTGTTAAAGGCCGAAATAAAATTTGAATTCTAGATCTATCAGGAGAAGCGGGAGTAATCATATCATAAATTTGTTATTCTTCCATTCCTAAGAAATCAATATTAAAACATTCTTTTATTAAATCGCTGAAGCGCTGTATATGTTCTACACCTAAATATGCATCTTTGTTAATAATTACGTTCAAAATCTTTGTCACCAAAATCAAAAGCCATGCTAAAAATTTCTGTAGTCTTGTTTACTTTTTTTTTTCTTTCACAAAAATAATATTTCTTTTCGTAAGTATAGTATAATAAGTAAATTTCGAATAAATTCTTATTTCTTTTTGTGCTATATATATTTTTTCTTTTTAATGATACTTATATCAAATTTCATAATTTTATACTTTTATACAATTTGATACTTACGTTAAGTCTAAATAGAATACCGAAAATTTCAAAAACTACCACGATGTTAATTATTTCTTCCTGTCGCCCTTATAAAAAGGTACCTGTGAAGAAAAAATAAAAATGGTCGATAAAATACGTAAAGTCTCGGGTGGGGAAGTAAGGTAAACTACTGGTTTTCTTGTAGAAGTATATACATGCTAGAAAAAGTAATTTGTAGAATTGTGGGGTCCATTGTGTGGTGATTACAACGACAATGGGTGATGCGCGCGCAGATAGCCCCGACGAAATGGATGGACTATTATTTATTTAATAACTATTTATTATTTCGGAAGTTGTATAAAAGTAAAGTTATTTAAAGTCAGTTTAGTATTTCAATATATTTTTGTAAAGATTTGACCTTCGATAAGAATAGTGTTTTAGATTGTCAATCAATCGCTTATCAGCAGATAAGATGTATGGCAGGATGCTAACAGACATAAAATAAATATCTCTTGGCTCTAAGCCAAAGAAAATACGATCAACTAATTCTAATCTTTCTGCTGCCTAATTTAAAGTAATGATTACGTTCTGATTATTCAACTAAAATCACTTGCATTTATTTTTTATATTTATAGCCATGTATGTATAATATTTGAATTATGTATGTCTATATATGTATTCACAGGTATTTCGGCATAACCTTACGACAAAAACTTGTAATATTTAACCAAACGACTTTTTAACCAAACCGAGTTATTTTTTCCGTTCTGGGCTGTGAAAGCCACCTTCAGAGGCCTCACCGGCGTCAACCTAAAGATCTTTTGCCGCCCCAATTTCCTTCCTACACCCAACTAGTGATACCCGTCATCCTTATGAAGGAACAGATACTACCAATAGGGTTATCTAGGATGGTTTCCATCTCTTTCCCCGGCAGGCCTAGAGAGTATAGCCTGGCTCGTCCTAACGCCTCACACTCTAAAAGAATGTGTTCTGCGGACTCTTCAGCCAAACCACATTTCCTGCAAGTATTGTTGCAGCAATCCCTATCCTGTGTAGATGTTTTCTGAGGTGATAGTGGCTCGTTAAGAGCCCAACCACCCACCTCATGTTATCCCTTCTGAGAGAGATGAGTTGTTCAGCATGTTTCTTGCTTGGTCTAAATAACCTTTTTGCAAGTCTACTACTAGTTGAATTCGTCCAGGCCCTCTTCATCCCCTCCCGTATCCACGTATCAACCGCTGCTCTGGCATGTCCATAGGAGATCCCGAACACCGGTTCCGGGCCCACGAAAGGGGATTCTGAACCTGACCTGGCTAATTCATCTGCTCTCTCATTACCATCAATACCTGAGTGGCCAGGAAACCGAGCTTACTATTTTGATGAAATTATTTTTATTTTTCATTATTTAGAAATTATACCGCGACTAATTACAACCGACACTTTTTTTATTAGCATACCTTCTTTCTTCGGCGACTTACCCGAATTAACGCTAAATCCGAAATACGTTTACTAAATATTGAACAAAATTAATTTGTTTTCCCCCAAAAATTATAATAGTAATTCCAAATTAAATTATAACGTTACGCAACTCTTTTATTTCTACCTAGGGTATCCCACTTAATTACTGACCTAGACTGCGTCGCTCGAGGTCAGATTATGATTTTCTTCTTTCATTTTGATTTGACCAGCATGTCAATTTACGGTGGGAGACCTATCCCGGAGGGCCCACCCTTAATATGTAACGGGAAATTAGGGGAACCTCGGGACTCACAGTCCCAAGACTAAAATCCCAAAATTGAAGACAATATTATGTATTGTTATATATATGTTAGCCATATGGTGAGAATCGAAGATGCGTGCGCACACATACTCGCATCCAGCGTTAATACGGGAAGCGTCGCCTGAATTTTTTGGCTGAAAAAAATTTTTTTTTGTCGGTAAACCGTCAAATCAGAACTTTAACTTAATATAACTTAATAACTAGCAATTATAAGTGAAATATTATTCTTTTAATGATAAACTTAAACGTTTTTCTTACATCTTATAAGTTCAAGGGGCTTTTTGAATTTAAAAACAGTAATAAACTAGAAAACTCGCGTAAAATTCAATGTATATAAGGGTGGTGGTTCACCGGCCATACTTACATCTGGCGGCTTTTGCCGCCCTCAATTATGATGTTTTACGATTACGATGAGAATTTTTAGACTACGACGAGATCTAGTTCATAATAATAGGTCATTAGAAGAGTGTAGATCAATATGTAAACTGAACACCTCTACAATAAGAATATCACTTCCTTATTTTTTTATAGTCATTCTGTTCAATATGATGCGGTATTGTTAATTGTTAGTGTGAAATACATGAAAAATGTATAGTGCAGCCCGGAGTTTACACGCAAAAGACAGATGTGGTTGGAGCGGAAGTGACGGGGGGGGGGAGGTCAGTCAAAATAACAACCACCTCCAAAAAAAAAAAAAACGCGCGAACATCGATCTCTCAAAAAGTCGTGAATATGTCTAAGGTATAAACCAGGCATTTGTAAGGTCGCAATAGTGGTATCTTTATATCAAGCACCCAAAATGCCTTGAATGCGTTTAAAGTATAAGCCAGGAACTGGAAAGGTCGCAATAGTGGTATCTTTATATCAAGCCCCCAAAATGACGCAAATGCATTTAAAATATAAGCCAGGCACTGGAAAGGTGGTAATTGTATACACGGTATAAAATTTATACTCAGGCACCCAAAGGGTGGCCTTTATGTCTGATCGTATAACCGCTCCAAGGTCAGGAATCGCCAGGCACTCAAAAGGTCTTATACATGTATATATATATATATATATATATATATATATATATGTATGTGTGTGTGTGTGTGTGCGCGTGTGTGTGTAATTCAAACGATTATGTAACATGTTAAAGTCGCTAATCCGGAAATGTAACCAAACCGCTGTCAGCAGTATAATACTAAAATGAGTATTATATTTTAACGCTAGATTACTACTCTTAGTTCATTGTTACGTGATCACTAATCATTCGTAAATTTTACTACATTCTGTTTTTATTTTTATTATTATTTTTTAAATTTTACTTTAGTGTTGACTATTTTTTATATTAAATCATTTATTGTTTTTAAGTGTATTAATAATATTTAACAATGAACTCTAACATATTTTAACTGTAAAAAAATGTCTTTTACCACCACTACTAGTACGTTTAAAAAATTATTAATCTGGAAAAAAAATTGAAAAAAATATAAATATTATTTTATTGGAAAAATTAATCGGATATTCATAAAATACATCATTTATAAGTGTTTAATTTATATAAAAAGAGGAAAATGATTTACAAAAAGTTCATTAGGTAGAATGCCAAAAATGCCAAAATTAGAGTCCTGTCTTCACTGAGAATCACATTCCTTGCAGTGATTAATATACACTTAGTAGCTAAATCAAACACTTTGAACTCTAAAATCATTATTTACATAATAAACTATTTACAACACAAAAAACTAACAATATAAAAACAATAATTTACAAAAAAATATTCAAACACTTATTAGTTAATATTATATAACTTATACGACGCGAGCTTGAGTACGGTAATAACGGTTCAACTTTGAGCTTAGCCGAAGAGACAGTGGCCTCTATTCACAATGGCAGGAAGGTAAACAAAAAGACAGAGCGTGTCTGTCTTTTGTCTACGAGTTCTCCGAATTTTACAAAGGCGGGTCGTAATTTTTACGAATGAGTAGTGTTCTAGGGTTAAACTCAGTTACATATATATTTTTGATATAAAAAATATTCAAAATTAATAACTAAATTGGAGTGGATGTATTTCACAACAAATATACATTTACATTTACAATTGTTAGGTATTTATACATACTTGTGCAATAGTGATAGTTTGTTATACAGATTTTGAACAACAAATACTATACTAACGAGTAACCCTTAGAGTTGCAATGGCTTAATTTCCCATTCAATTTAAATAGATAAATTTTGAACATGATGAACATTTTTCGCTTTCATCTTAATTAATGAAATATTGAAGAATAAAATAAATATTGTGGTACTAAACTAAGGTTTGGACAAAATCAATAAATAAAGTTGGTTTTAATGATAAAATTCAATCTTTATTAACGATACATATCATCTGGATAGTGATTTTGTATTTAAACATTTTTAGGTTAAATATAATATACAACATAATTGCAATTTTACAATATTTAACGCAATGTTCCCTACAGTTTTATAGGTACCATTGTTCCTACTGACTCTAATATGTACCGTATTATATATATATAAATATACCGTATAAATATGTACCGTATTATATATATATATATATATATATATATATATATATATATATATATATATATATATATATATATATATATATATATATATATATATATATATATATATATATATATATAATTGCAATCTTTTAATGGTGCCGCAAAGTTATGTCTTGTATGTTGATATTTTTGTTAAGGTAATATGAAAATACAATAATTTTAGTTTTTTTATAATATCGAATCTTTTTTTTATGTAAAAAAATATATTTAATGTAATGATAAATAGCAAGTCACATATTTGATAAATTAGTGAAAAAAATATTCTATAAAAATCGCAACAAAAACTAGTCTAATGAGGCGATTACTATTTTAGAATAAATAAGCCAATTTTTAATGTCTAATGGAATTAAGCATTTTAGAAAGTAGAAAAATCTGAGACCAGCCATTGCTGACACGGAAACTTGTTTGACGTAAGTAGAGGTCATGTTATATATATTCAAAATAAATAGCTGTTCATATTTTAATTATGTTTTCTAGACGTGAGAAATAAATAATAATCTTATTTATCCCAATCAAAACATTTGTTGCCATAAAAATGCTAAACTGTACACAAATGGTGAAATTGTAACAGCCTACAGCACAAATTTGCTGCATGCCGTGATTTTGATCTCCCCCAACAATTCAATTAGTAACTGTAACAAAAGTCGAACCCCTTATGTGTTTAAATAGCAAGATATAAGACAGGAGGGTTGGAAGGAAGTTATTATGCTACATTTTCCTTTTGCTTTAGTCTAGTTCAGCCTTCCGAGGGAAAATTTCCACCCTTGTTGGTTTAGACACCCACTGACGCGTTTCAAATATCTGTTAGTAATTTTCAAAATAAAGAAAACTATCTACTTACTGTTTTAGTAATGAATATAATTATTTCATGCTTTCATTTTGGTTACATTTACCATTATTCAAAGTTAGTTTTATATTCAGGTTTTCTGTTTTCATTAGTTAAATGCCATACATAGTCAGGAGTTATTTTATTACAAAACGTAATAAATGTATTAGTATATGAACACTGTCAAACAATGATTACTTTTGTTCTTACTATATTAGTTATTCAACAGTATAGGGTCTATTGTATTGCATTTGTGAATCTCTATCAAAATAAAAGGCCATGTACAAGTGTAACGCCCTTTGCAGGCTCCAAAATGTACTTAAACTTCCCCTCTGTTTAAAGTGACTGTCTCCTGTAGACTGCTTCCTCGACACTTAAACGTACCATAAATCTGTGACAAGTTTACGACTTACAATAGCATAATATTAGTATTGGTTTTTAAGACAGAGGTATAATATCGGGCTTCAAGCTTTTTTATACTATTTGTGAATTAAAAAAATATGAGTTTTACAACACATACTATCTTTCTCGCGTTATTATAACTGAGGATTTGGCTTTAATACGAATTACTACATACAACGACTAATTGCAACAGTTAGTGACAATAAGTTACCCTAAGATGAGTGTACTGAGATTAGTTAAAATAGCTACCAATAGTACAGTGTCCCTAACTAGATTAACAACGTAGATAGCTGCCTCTCAGCTGGAGTACCTAAATTATTGTTTTACCTGCTATTGCCAGATGCTAAGGGATTGATTAAATTTTAATCATGTTGATAATGTTTTTAAATATGTTGATAAAAGGATTGTCAAGAGGAGAGTTAGTAGTTTGGTTTTGATCTTAATTGATGACAAGAGGAAGAGGAATGATGCTTGCACTAGATGTTGGCTAAATAATGTTATACACTTCTCTAGTACAATTTACAAAACAGAGTTCTGGAAATAGAAGAAAAATCTATATTACAAGAAAAATAAAAGCTTTTTATTTTTTAACTTCATTTTAATTTCAGAGGACCCTAACTTGAGCAATTGGCGGTTGATTTAGCTGAATATTACAATTTATTGAAAGGGATAGAGAAAAGATAAAATATTTGAGGAAGGAGTGGGGATAAAGATTGAAAGAGATAGAATGTTCCGTTGAGGTGAAAGGTAAAATTTAATAATAATGGGATAAATTAAAAAAGAATATATTTTTAATTAGATTTAAATTGAGCTTGATAGAAAATACATTTTCTTCTATTGGTGCAAAAATAATCTAAATTATTAATATATTTCAATAATAAAATAACATTTTACTTAATTACATGATTTTAAAACAAAAATTAAGAAAAAACGTTTCAAATAATTGATTGTATTTGTCTTTAAAATCTGATAAAATTAAAACTTACATTTTCACGGTTTATTTTGTTAACAAACATGTTCATTACTTCTTATACAAAAGGTATACATGAGAGTTAGATAAAATAGTGAATAACTTTCACACCTAGAGCACGTACACACCAACACCCACTCTCATATTAACTAACCAATACTTAACATTATTGTGTATATAATAATTCATCGTAACACGATTTAAAAATATACTGTTATTACACTAAGTCAGTACAATTTACATAGTGATTAAATTTTACCGTAACTATGACAATGAATGCAAAATACCCATTTTAAACTGTTACAAAATGTGTATAGTTCATGATGGAAATGTATTTCTTATTATAGAGGAACTGCCAAGTTACAAATAAAATTTTTAAATGTATTTGTAATACATTTTGATAAAATAAATAAAATCTTAAATTCTCTAACTATTAAACATGATATGTTCACAGGTACTTAATAATTTCTTGTTTTATGAACAGCGAAAATACAAACGCTTTCAACCGTTTAATGGTTTCAATATAATCTACGATCCTTTATCACCCCTTTAATTTTCCTATTGGTTATGAATTTCACTTTTGCCCTTTTCCTTCTACCTTATAGCTCAAAAGCATAATGCAGTTTAATTAATTGGTTGTTGAAATATAAACTCATATATTTTTTATGGTCTAATTGATAAAACAATTATTATATTATTTATACAAAACATATAACATTATATCAATCTACATGTTAGACACTCCGAAATTCCAGTAAATTCTGAATCAACTGAAACTTTTCTATTAATTGAGTTCAAAATATCTATGTAAAGTTTATTTCTTCTAATAATATATATGGTTTTAATGACATATTAGTGAAAACTTCCGTTGCAAAACGATATATAAATTATCCTAAAACAAATAGAGTTAAACAATTAACACAATATAATAACATTTAGCAATCAGGCACTTGAACAAAACTTCTAATCATTTAAACCAAATCAGACCATCCGGATAACATAGGTATAAAGAAATGCGAATGAAGAAACACAAGTAAAAACCGATGCCATCATTCTTAAAAATTAACTTTCAATTTTGATTTTCAAAGTAAAAATTGAGGTTGTTATGCTAATTAGAAATTAATATAGAACGTGACATGCCATATGTTTATAGAATTCAGTGGTAACCGATTACAAGCTACGCCCATTATATTTTAATAACAAAAACGAGGTAAGTGGTTGCTCTAATTATCTAGAACAATCACATGATTAATGAGATAGTGGACTGAAGTGTCTGCAACGGAATGAGATTCGGTTTCGCAGTAAAAATATAAACATCCGTAACTTTTTTAATAAATAGGATCGTTGTGGTCTATATGAACAAAATAGTTACACATTCTAATTACTTTCTTATTTTATTAGGTAGAATGAACGTCTTTGTTCGTCTGTTCTATACAGAGATAAATAAGGAAATGTCCGCTTTAGATATTTTCGTTGATACGGCTTTTGTATTTCGCTACACAGTTACTAGTATTTTAAATAACATTTATTTCACTCGGTATTTATGGCTCTCTGGAGACCGTTGTGTCAGGGAACACTTGTATTTCAAACTATATAAATTCTGTTGTTATTTTAGTTTCTCTGAAGTATTTCAATAAAAATTAAATTATTTAATATTTTATTATAAAAAGGTTACACTTTCAAAATTATCGGGTTGTCAAGCTATTGTGTGGGAAGATATTTAAAACCCAATAAACAGAATGAATGACTTTGTAGCATGAAGAAATATTTTTGGTTAGACTAGTAGAGCTGCATTCAAGCACTGCCTGTAAACTGAATGATTTATATCGTGTAGAGTTTATTCATTGTGGAAAGTTTGTTCCATGTCCATTTTTAGGTACTAACATTGTATTATAAATTAATATTGAATAGTTTTATTTTATAAAATATCATATCCCTTTAAGTGGTTTTATTAAAATATAAATAGTTAATTCTAATACTGTGTGAATTTACAAAATACAGTTTAATATGTGTAAGAAAAACACTAAAGACGTTAGTGTAAGACGTCATTAAACTAATTCTAAATAATTTTTTTTGTGTGATTCGTGTTACGATCTCTATACTTGTAATTCATCGAAGCTTGCATTTGTGATTATTTATCTTACTAATATAAACTTAAACTGAATTATGAGGGGAAGTTGTAGGAAGTTAGTATGTTGAACAATTTTAAGAAAATAAAACTAACTTATAATTAGAAAATACAATTTCCGAAAAGCAGAACCTTTGATAAACCAATCTTTTCCGAGTGTGAAGGGAAAATAACACACCTTTTCCATCTTACCTTCGTTTAATATCAAATATTTTAGATATAAAACTTACTTATCACAAAATGCCTAAACTTTTTTCAAATCTTCGTACTCTAATATTTAGGAAGGGAGAACGGATATACAATAATAATATCGTTGAAACCGTACACATAAATGTATGTGTTATGGGTGTTCAAGGAATAGTATAAGGTTTATTATATATATATATATATATATATATATATATATATATATATATATATATATTCTAAATATTATTTGCTTTAGATACTACAATAATGTGATGAGTGAATTTTATTAGTTTAGTCTATAAACTTCAATATTCTACAATGTTTTCTTAAAATAAGCAATTCCTTTTAAATAAATTCAACTTATAATCATTTCACTATATAATATTACTAAATAATAGGATTAGGAACGTTATTCCTTAAGGTACAGAGTTTAATAGCAAACACAATTTTATGATCAATAAAATATATTTTTTATCAAATTTTATTAAAAGTTGATTTACTTTTGATTTGTTTCCGTTCTTATATATATATATATATATATATATATATATATATATATATATATATATATATAACAAATCAAAAGTAAATCAACTTTTAATTGAAATTTGATAATTATACAGTATATATTATTAACGAGTATTATGAGGTTTGTATTTGACCCGGGGGTTTTAAGCTGTTCTAGAAACTATGATAAACTCGACAAGATGTGATACGTGGCTAGCCGGCCATTTGGCCTCGTTTGTTAAGTAACAACCACTAAGTTATTAGAGTAAAACCCTAACAAATATGATATAATATTTACTTGACTGTGGTATAGTTTAGTAGTTAACATATTATTTAGTAATTTATCATGTAATCGCTCATCAATGCTGGCTAACTGAGTTGGTCCAATTGGGTAGTTCCCGGCCCAGGCTGACACTTATTACTTCCAGGCCCCATTCAAAAAATCTAATAGATAACTTCAAGCTCATACACAAACCCAACCATATTAAAAATGTTCACATGTGTTAGCAAATGTAGCCGACTCATCACGCCGCAAATAGTAGTAAAGCACGGTGAGAATTTTGGGTTTGGAGTTGTTGTCTCGGCTTGGATTTAATAATTTCGCGTTTTTCAATACGCGTATGCAATCTTCGACAACTTCAATAGTCAGAGAGCATTGTAATAAATTTCATTTCCGGTATGGCTAAATTAAATTCTACTTGTATTTCTAAATCATATCGCGAAATTTTTCTTTCTTAAATTAATTTCCTCATACCTTAAGTAAATATTTCCAGTTATATTTTTTTCTCTCTCGTCTTATCCCTCTTTCAAATTTATTATCAAGAGTGGTTTTTCACATCTTAATAAGATTTTTCCCATTCTCCCTTAATATATAAATTTACATTGTATATTATTTGTTAATTTTTTTGATATGTTAAATCTATGTCCTATGCCATTTTTGTTTCATAGATTGCCATTGCATTACTGTATCTTATAAAGAGAACGATTTAACTGTGGTAACTATTCTCCCTATTTCATTATAGCAAATTTTCTTTTTCCTTTCTCCTACTGTCTTTTATCTGCCTTCAAGGTAAGTTATGCTAGTTTTCAATTATCACCTTTAATTTACTTCTAATTTAATTTTGACATACAATTTCCAATATTCTCTATCTCTTTCATATCAGAATATTTTATTATACCTCGATCATATTTGGCTGCCGACAGGAAGGTTATTTATCACTCAATTAAACAGTAACGTCATTTTTTAAATATATATATATAATGTATTGAAACTTTTTTGGCAGTTTTTGATTGGTTTGTAGAATTGATGTACTTATATATTGTTGGCTGGTTGGTTGATTTCAACTCATGACATGAAAACCAGTTCTACACCAAGTGTTACTCTAAAATCAATTATCAATATCAGTCATTTACACATAAATTAGAAACGGAAGTAATATGCCTACATAAAAGTTTACCTTAGACACTTGACAGATAAACGATTATTGGCCTCTTGGTTAATACTCTATTTTAGACCATATATCAGCTGTACTGACTAAATAACCAAACCCGCAATTTAATTATTTTAATTTCATAGTAAATCCTACTATCAGATAATGTTCATTTTTCTTAGCTATATAGTTTATATTTATTACACCTGTTTCAGCTAATTACATGTTTTATAAAAAAAAAAAAACCTCTTGGCACTTTAGTTTGTCAGTTTACATATTGTTCTGCTTTATTGGTTCATTACGTTTCCTTGCTGGAAATTATTCTCAGATATCAATGCAGCGATTTTATATATCTCTTTCTCTCCCTCTCTCTCTTTCTCGCTTTAGATTGTGCCTTGACATATTCCCAGCCTTGTACAATTTGTTTTTTTTTCCTTCTCAGGGTAATAGTTTCTTTATTTACTGTTTTTTTTTTACTATTCATCTAGGTTTTACTTACAATGATTTAACCTTTTGTTTTATATTATAGCTTTGGTGTGACAATACTGGATCATAATTAGAAAAAAGCAATACGATTCTTCCTTATTAAATAATAGTCCAACCCGCTTCTTTTTGTGAGTGAGCTGTATGAATAAAAACAAATAATTCCTCCTCACTCCATTCTTATATCATTTCCAATAACAAAATGTCTTAATCCAACACTCGCACAGTTACTCCCAATAAACTTCAGAACATATTACGAACATAATTTATAACACTTCAACTTACACCAATATATTATACATTTTGTTATCAGTTTACCAAACGGTTTCGAATTATACGGTTTATTTTGTGTTTTTGATCTGTACAATATTAGTTCGACATTAGGATTGCACTAGGTGAGTTCAGATAGGAACTGGCAACTGTCATAATTAACTATCAACTTCTGCCCTTTATGATATAGTGCCGGCTAATTGTTGGTTGCACTTTGATGTCTACCGCCCTGGTGGCCTACAATTAACAGGTCATATGTGTGTCCGAACCTTACCTTAACTTGCCCTTCCTTTTATACTTTCTTTTTTCCCCTATTTGCTAGCGGGAGAGTCTGTGGTGTTTTCTACACCATGGTTTGCCCCTTCAATCTTATGTACAGCGGATCTTAGGGTACCATGGCATTGCGGGTTGCCGCATACCAGGTTATAGGGAAATGTACTTATAATCATAGTCCATCTACACATTTCTCCCAATAATATTACCCAGCTGTCGATAATTTTATTTTATTTTGTTTTTTACTAATTATTCACGATGGGTAATATATATTTTTTATGAGTTTGCTTACAGATTCCTGTCAATAATATTCTCATTTCACTAACATATGAAGGACATAGAGTAAATTTCGAGATATTACGTATTTTGAAATAATATTACCATCGGTAATTTTTTATATACCGTTGAGTCGAAAACCTGTATTCATGGAGAACTTTTTTCATTTGTGTTACGCAGTTATAGGCAAATGGGTGTCTCGATATTTATGACATTTATTGATAAGGTTCTTTACACCTAGACCAATGAATAATTGTAATAGATCTGACTTTCTTTTCTATTTTAAGATAATTTCCACTCAAAACAATTAATTCATTGTTAAAAGGCCTGAACGCTGATTATCCTACTGTGAAAATACCACACTGTCCAAAACAGTAAATACAACAATGTAACCGAGACACAATGAGCAGTAATTTAAAAGCTGTAGTTATAAAATTTAGTTCTTTTAATTCATTTATTGGTATTACTCTGCTAAATGATATTTTAACCGGTAAAACAAATTAAAAATAACTTTCAGTCACGTTCAAATTTATGTTGTTTTAATATCTTATCTCTCATTACAGTAAAGATAATTACATTTACTGTTAGTTTTTAATCTATGACGTATTAATGTGCCACGTCACGTGATCTGCAGTAGCCACTTTGTAGAGACCAAAATTATTTATTAAATATATAAAACATCTAAGAAGCGATGTTTACAGTTCACAAAACAATTCATTATGACAGGGTGAATTCTATTATATTTTCGAAAGAAATATAAAATGAATGAAATATTATAAAAATAATCGTTATTTCATTTTAAGATTACAAAACATCTCGTCCGGTAATGCGTATATAACTACATGGAGATTTTAATAAAATCTAGAGTTATATATCGAAAATAATTTTTAATATTACCAAACGTTGTCAGGTACTTAGTTATTGAGATTAAGTTTTTTAACTATTATGTACAGCTTGGGATATAAATTAGTAATAAAATATATTTTATCTATTACCTTCATTATGTCATATATTTAAAAGAGATTGATTTTAGTTATATATAGTTAGAAATATTATGAAATTGAAAAAAATATTTTTGATCAATTTTTATTCCATTTAAACTTTTAAAAAATTATCTTCCCTTAATAAAATTACTTTTCCAGTTACAAGTGTTATAGTATAACTTACACATTGACTTAAACGACAGTTGTTGTCTCAAATATACACAAAGAGTCATATTGCAATAAATCTTGCCCTAAATAAATTTCAAACATTCTTACAATATCCTACAATAAAAATTTGCTGTGTATCGTGCTTTTGATTTCCCCCCAACAAACTCAATTAGTAACTGTAACAAAAGTCGAACCCCTTAAGTGTTCAAATAGCAAGAAATAAAACAAGAGGGTTGGACGGAAGTTAACATGATACATTTTGCTTTCATTTTAGTGTCATCTAGCCATCTAAGGGGAAGTTACTACCCTTGTGGTTTAGACACGCACTGACACACGTTTCCAATATCTATAAGAAATTTTCAAAATATTGGAAAATTTCTACTTATTGTTATTATAATTAAGCAAATATATGTTAGATTTGACAGATATGGAAGTATAATTTAAATTAAGATTTTTCGTTTTCTTTAGTTCAATTTAATATATAGTACTTTCAAGTTGATATTTAAGAATTATCCTTTAGAAGAGAGAGACAAATCTAAAGACTTGCTTATGTAAACTTACCCTCTGCATAAATAAACACTCAACATGCTGCTTTGACCATACATTTCAACTGACTATAAATATGCGACTATTTTATTACAAACAATAACATATTTTTATTACTGTGTTTTTAAGACGGGAGTGTAATCACGGGCTTTGAGACTTTTTTACAATAGTTACAAAAACTTATTCGGTTTTACAACATATAAGAACATTCTCACATATTTAGTACAAGCAAAGTAAGTTTTAAAGCCTTTATTTACATACATAAATCATTTCTAATAACTTTGCTTTTGTACCATTTTCCTACATATTATGACTAATTGTAACAAGTTAAGGTAGAGGGTACAGATATGTAAAGGGTTCTAAAGAGGCCAGACACTACTTTTGATACGATCTTTAATGATGAGTGAAATGATGCTTGCACTCCACGTGGCTATATAATGTCATACACTTCAGTTCAGTTTACAAATCTCAGTCCAGGAAATTAGAAGAAAAAACAATATTATCAGAAAAATAAAAATCATTACTAATCTTTTAATTTACTCTTTTCAGAGAATTAAATTGAGCTTGTGAAGAATAATTCTATGAAAGTCACAATTTATCGAAAGGGATAATGTGCTTTGGGATGGCAGTTGAATCATGAAATTGATAGAATAAGTAAAAATAAAATATATTTATAAACTAGTATATTAGTTTTTAATTGCGTTTGAACTCAAATTTAAAAGAATGTTAACATATATAGTGTTAAACTTTTTCACGTTCTTATATAGCGCTGAATATATTAATTATATAAATACTAATATTATAAGAATTGTTTAATAATGTACGTGTATATTTTACATAATTACATAAATTTATACTTAATAAATAAACATTCGTTATTATTAATTGTATTTATCTGTAAGCCGTTGGCCGTAAACGTAGGCCGCTGTAAAATTTTATTGTATTATTATTTAAAGCAACCAATAAAGTTTTAATGGACTTTTTTGAAATAAAAAAACCATCTAATCCTACATTGGAAATTTGTGTAATAATATAACCATTTGGATTGAACTAAGTTTTCTTCTCTATAGGAAAACATTTCAATTGAAAGATTTGACGAAATCCCAGATAAAAGACAAGGAAGTACATTTCAAGTCGAAGAACTATTTTTCATTCATGATTCCCATAAAAGCACAGAAGTAGAAAATAAAGTTATTAAATAAAGTAAAATCGATGAAACAGAATACATAATTTGTATAAACTAATACTTTTTAACTACTTATTTTTTCCCTGTTATAACTTTTGGGTTATACTATTTTATATTTGTTACCTGTTAAAATACAAAGATGTCTTGTGACAACTAGACAAAAATGGTAATTTTTAGTGTTGGATAATGGTTTAGTTCTTTCCCAATATCTTAATAATACTATTAATTATTTAAAATGCATAATTGCATTAAAGTGAGTTTTTTTTATTTATAAATGTATAAAAAATTGGGAAAATCAATGCTTTAGTAATTCAACATTTTATTCCCTAATCTATTTCAGGAGAATGATATCAAATTTGGAGACATAAAGTGATTGTATTACATACTAATGGATTTTTTTTAGTCATAATCCAATATTTATTCTAAAACAGTGAACGTTTTCATATCTACGGTTAAATGAGATTATTTAGTATAAAAAATTTAAAATTTCTAACTAATAATAGTTATTTCCATTAATATTTAATTCTTTCAATGTATTAATTTTAAGTACCACTTCTTATTTTTAATCCAAATTTGTATTTGAAAACAACAAAATTTAGGACATCTAAATAACATACACTATTTTCTTCAACAATTTATAACTTATGTCACACAAAATAAAACAAATAATTCCTTATCATACAACTGATTCGTGGTAGAATATATTAAAGCACTAAAACTTTAAAGATATCATTAAAAAACATTTTTAATAGTTATATGGTATATTCAGAAAGGTTTACAATAATATTTCTCAAGGAAAAATTGATTTATTTAATAATGTATTTATTAAGGATTAAATTAGTTTGACAACAAAATATAACTACATTATGTAATTATTTAGTTTTAAAACAAACTGAATTAGTTTGTTTATTTATCCTATGATAATTAGTTCCTTCAATATAGACCTGTATTTTTTAAAACTGTTATGCATGTTAATGTTGCTTAATATAATATGAAATGGTACGTACAATAAAACATAATAATAAAAATAACATTATTTGTTAATTTTAAAAATAAAAATGAGCATAACATACCTTAGATAAATTGTTGTTAACGTTTCTCTAGGCCACATAAACGATATGATTTAAACAATTGGAGAGGTTATTTTAAAATAAAGAGTGACTAGACCGACAAGAAGAAAATTGTAAGTAAAATATAGCTAGGTAACCATAATAGCTATTATCGTGGATCGGAGCGAGGTGGCACGGTATATATAATATATTGATAAATGAATAATTATGAAGAAGAAATTAATAACAATAATTTTCGATAGCAGGAACTGAGCTTTGTCGTGTATCTAAACTATAATTGTACCATTCTGCTTGATGGTGTAAGACCATGTTTTGATACAAGGTTTCTTCTGGTAGTTACGAATTTTGATATTACCAGACAGAGTCTTACATCTCTGTAGGTACTATGACAGAGTCATATTACCAGATAGGTAGGCATCTTGAAGTGATTTGTTTGCCCATTTTAGAATGAGTCAAATACGTTGCACTGGTCTTGAAGTGTAAAACCTTTATAACATATATTTTTACAACAATCATTAACCAATGTAAAATATTGTGATGGAGTTACAGTACTTCGCCTTTGTGTAACATATTTTTCACCTCGAACTTTATTATTTTTCGAACATTCTCGATTCTTATTTACATATCTATTCTTCAATCGTCTCTCACTCTAGTAAATAATAATGAACAGTTAAAGCACAAACTATACGAATACTATCACTAGATTATGTTATAATTCTACAGTCACACAACGACATTACATGAACTAAGAAACATGTGTTTACAAAAACTCTGCTACTGAACTCTAGAACTCTAGAATAGTTGAGAGGAATTCACACTATTTTCTACAATAAGCCGTGTTAGAAAAAAAATCTATGGTCTATGTGCCCTTTACCCTGAAAGCGCCTCCATTAATAAATGAATGTTTAGCAGTGGAAAAAAAATGGCAGATGTAGCTTTACTTCTTACCTCTTGTGCAATCTCAATTTGTCTTTCTCTATTCCGAATAGGTTTACATTATTAATATTAAAATTAAGTTATTTAGTTCTAAATTAAGTTAACTTAGGATTCGTCAATATTAGCTGATAAGTTGACAAAAACACGCAATATAGGAGCGAAATGCAGAATGTCAAGCCGGGAGGTTGTGTAATGGGAATATTGCCGACCATGGACCAACCAAACAACGTAAAGTCAATTTAATTACAGTCCCTAAACACGTTATCCCAACGGATGCTTTGTCATTCGGTTTCACTATATTCTAAATAAAATATTTGATTTGTATTTATAAACACATTTATCTTTAAGTAATATTTGTGAAACATGAACTTTATATTTACTTTTTTTTTATTCTAAACAATTGGTGCATTTAATAAAATAATAGGATAATCAATCAACACGCAAATATATTTCTAAAAACATTAAATGTTGTACAATTAAAACACTCTGTTTTTTTTGTAGTACTAATATAACTAATAATTCAGCCACAAAATTTCAACATTGAGAAGTGTCCAATCCACCATTAAAATATAATGATGAACTTTAATATTGAAATTTATTAATTATTTTAGCATGAACACCAATTTTGTAATTGTCTTGAATATATTGTTACATAAAAAATACATACACCAACAATAATATTTTTAGGAATTGAATAATAAAAATGTCACTCCCACCGCAAAATGCAAATAAAAAATCGTGTAGAATAAATTGAATATATTTTATTGATTTTTATTTAAACAATTTTTGTTTAGTCATAAACAAAATTCACGACTAACAATTTTAACTTAAATACTGTTTCTCTGATTCTACCAACCCACACATGATTATATATCATGTTGTAATAATTACAAACATAATTTTAGTATTTACAAAATATTGCAAAATACATATAAAGAATAGATTATTTACACTTACAATAATAGTTGAAACATTTACCCACTAATAATTACATGATTAATTTGTTATTTCAAAGTGCACCTCCAGGTATAGTACTTACCTCAACATGAGAAATAAAGTGCAAAGTCAACTAGTATTCTCTTCACCGTACTCAGAAAAATATTCACATCTAGGACAATAAAGAAATATCCTAGAGTAAATTGGAAACTATCATTAGGATTACATTTTTAAACATTTATAAAAAGGAGCTAAATTCACAACAATAATTAAAACTACATTTATATAATATGGGCAATATTATCGAGAAATAAAATTGATATTTAAATATAATTATAAAGTTTAAAATATGATTAAGTTTAATATTAATAGTGATATATTTTATAAGTAGCTCAAATAGTAAGAATGTAATATAATGAGTAATAAGAAATAAATACTTGTGGGGCTGACTAATGTATAGAACAATTATTCAACATTCTAATACCCTGACAAAAAACACTAATACCCATTCAAATGAATTATTTTTTTAACCACGTTAGTTTTTAGCTTTTACTTTTCTAAGCAATGTTAAAAACGAGATTAATTAGATATCACTGGTGTATACAAATGGGGATCTTTACACATATAATAAGTATTAACACGCGACAGGAGCAACCCATTCACAAATGATAATAATTGTTGTTAAGATAAAAAGCAAGACTCTAACTTTAGTGTCTGTATAATGTCTAGAACTCCAACAGGATTTTTAAGGTTTTATTTAAAATATTTGTCTTGCTTTTTATTTGATTTCAACTGACCGATAACTTTGACACTCTTTTTATGTTGTTATAAATATTTACTTCGTCATATATAAAACAATCATCTTTAAAATATTATATCTAAAAAACATTAAAGCAAAAAGCTTAATTTAAAATAACAAAATGAGTGTTTAAAAATATGTAAGTATATCAGATTTATTTTTAGAGTTTGAACGTGTTTCATAAGCAGAAAAAAATGTAAACATAATTAATTTGAATGTACCCAGCCAAAATAATCTAGTCATACACGAAAGGACAAAGCTGCTTCCTACAGATAAAAATGTAGCAGGCAGTGACATCAAGCGGTATTATCGCACTTCCTTGTTTACTGTGTTTTTTATTATTGTCAAAGGTTTTTAAATGAATAACAAAACTCAGTTAAAAGATAAATAAATCTGTGAAAAGTTATTGTATGTATATCATAATGTTGGAATATTTAATATATAATGAAATCTATCAATTACTTTTTGTATACTTGTTTAACATTTAATTGGTAACGTGGGGTGTGAAAATACCCCGACTACAGCGAAAATGGGTATTTTTCGCTCCCCGAATCTTCCTTTGGCTTTGAAGCCTATCGGTATTCAGTAGAGTTGGTTTGTTTTCGCATTCCTTGTCTTAATATAACCGTTCATTGTGCTTGGGGTGCTGTTAACCTCACGTTACCATTATTGTTATGATTTTTGCTGGACTAATTCTTCCAATTATTGTTCCAAGTAAGTAACGATTCTCACTTACAACCACAAAACAAAATTATAACAGCGAAAATGTTCATTGATTTTCTCTCCTGAAAGTATTCTAGGGACTACGTGAATTTATTATAAAAAGAGTATATTTAAAAATACTGCATCACAATAAATATTTTATTACTTACTATTATTAAATTGCTAAACAAGAGCATGCTAAAATTTACTTTTGTAAGATACGTCAAGTTTTGAAATTTGTAATTAGTTTAAATAAAATATAGTATGTATACCCTCCACATAGTTTTGTAAAAACTGAAACACATTTCAATTGAAAAGAAATGTTAACCCATTTAAAGAAGTTTTTGTAAACGTAAAACATCATTTTTGAAAACACACATAATTAAAAAATAGTTTAAGCTATCTAAATGACGTAATTCAAGTTTGATAAATTGACATAACCTGGTAGGTAACGAAAATGGTTGAGTAGCCTGTTTTGAAGAGAAAGGAATATTTGAATTTGAAAATAAAAATTCCTGTTTTTTGTGTAACAATATTTTTAAGACAAATGTAATAATCAAATTATTTGATTATGTTAAGTGCTTAACTAAAATGGAGCAATATCGTAATTGCGTGAAGATATTTCGTTTATTACCACCATTTCGGTTATGTATTGACCTATAAATCTATCTTTAATCGCTTTTATTTTAGTCAAAATATACATTTTTAATAAAGTATCCCTTAATAGGGGTTGCAGTTTGAAATTTTTGAGTTTTTGATATTTTAAATATCACACTGTATCGCCTCAAAAATGCCATCAGAAATAGTATCATTACTTTAAAATGTAATTTATTTCAGCAAAAAAATATTCTGACAGATTCTACTTTATATTTCTAACTTTTAAACAATTATGTAGTAGTATTCTGATATATCGAACTTCCTGTCTATAGATTTACGTTATTTTTTTTAATGTATGCAAGATGTTCAGTGCATGGTCTCCAAGAGGATTTTAAAAAGTAGTGTTACTTTAAAAAGGTAGGATCTTGACAGGGAGTAAGGAGCTGTGATTATTATAGTTTAATATAAAAAAAAAACTAGATATATTTTGTCAACTCAGTTTGCTGACCTGACATCACACAAACCGACAAAAAGCTATAAGAGGTTAAAATAAGACCTATAAGAGGTTATTGAGTAAATGATTTAGGTAATAATTTATGTTTCTTAGTGTATATTTTTCTGGGCGACCCGCAAACTAAATTATTGTGAACATTTTAAATTTCTTCTACAACAAGAGTGGTGTTTCTCTGTTGTTTAAAAGGGGGAAAGGAAATAACAGCTTTACCATTTTCACGTTATAAATAAAAAGAAGATAAAATTTTAAATAAAGATCTTTAAGACTCAAAAAGCGTTAGAGTTGTAAGAAAACAAGAGTTGGTATTAAGGTACCTGTTAAAATTATAGTTATATGCTGTTATATTAACCTGTTTGTTGAAAATGATATTTATTTCTCTCATGTCAACCAAGACTACATTGACAAACCAACTTATACTTTCAACTCCCCTTCTTTTTCATACACGCTATAAAGCAATCTGTGCAGCCCTTCAATCATTTTCCTGCATGAGTCATTTGTCCCTCAGTATAAAATGGATTTCTTTGTATAAAACCTACGCATTCTGACCAGTGACTTTTTGTTTGTTTTATTTTCATAAAGGAATGAAAATGTAATGTTTTATTTTGATTCTACCTACTATAAGCAATACATTAAAGTTTTATTAATATTGTAAATTAGTTCGTATTTCACCTACAAAGTACATTCTTACTTAAAGATGTTATCTTAAAATTATTTTTTTATTGTATACAGTGTTTTCACAGGCAAAAATCGATAATTGGTTATACACATTAGGACTAAGAAAGAATATATATATTTTTTAATTGTATTAAATCTTGGTCTAGATTGTCAGTGATATAGTATTAGGCCTAATATTCAAAACAAAATCAAAGAGCACGAGCCTAATTAGGCACTACTTCTAGTAAACCTAAGGAAATGCATGTTATTTATCAACCCACAATGATATCAAAACGCGTGTAATCATATTGCCTACCATCAAGATGACGCATAATATTGCGTATATGAAAATTGTATTCTATATTCATATTTCAATTAGTTTAAATATTCTGTTTTATATTATTTCTAGGCTCTCCTTAGATATACATAATTGAATAAACCCTTTTCAAGAATATGAACATAAGAAAACTAATTACATATTATTAACTAACACATCAAATTTTATTTTTTTTATTATATATCAGGATTTGAACTTTCAACTAAAAACGTACAATTTTAATAATGTCTACTAGAGGTTAAGTTAATTCAGAGGGAAATCTAAGTGCATTTATTGTTTTAAATTATCTAAAAATCTGTAATGTTTACCTAATTTTGCCAAAAGGGAAACATGGCTTATGTCTTAACAATAATCTTAAACCAAGATGTAACAGTGCCTATTAAAATAGCTAGATTAGGCTACGCTTCAACAAAACGAGCCAAGTAGATAAAGATAATATAGTTCACTGTAAAGTTCATTATATGTGGATATCATCAGGTTTACTGTGATTGTAAGTATTATAATAAAATGAGACTTAATGATTCATTGAATGACATCTAAATCTTTAAATTATTTTGTTTCTCTAAGCTGACATTTTAAAAGCTGACATTTTTATGTTTCTCATAATAACTCAACCTAAATGTTGAAATAGGTGCTACCATATAAACAATAACAGTCGTCTGTTTATTTGTAAAAGGATTGAGCTACAGAATTAGTATTAGATTTGTCAGAGGAAGGGCAAAAGGGAATGAAGTGAAAAGAGAATCTGGTCATTAATTCTCATGCGCCGGTCTTTGAAGACAGGAAGTGACTCACAATCAGACATTGGATGTTCCATAAACTCACCCTGAAAGCGTTTCCCTTACAAAAGCAATTCAATTCCATGTTTAATTAAGTGGTGAATAAGGTTTTACAAAGGGGAAATTTATTTCTTAGTGATTTATGATAATCAATTTATGTTTCACCTTCCCGATAATGAACTGACTTAAACCTTTAAAAGTGTATCCGTGTTTTAGATTTTTACTGGTTCATTTTTTTTTTATTTGTGTAAAACTTAAGAAATTTCGTTTTTTTAAATTTCCTAGTCTATGGTTTTTATGATAACTATGCTTGTCTTCAATTTAACTATTGTTTGAACATTGCACTCTCCGTCAATTATATATTTGGTTGATGGAAGCTAATCAAAAAATTTCCTTTCGTATAGGTTTGTAAAGAAATAGATACTCGCAAAATAGTTTACAGATTATTAACATAAAATAATTATTTCGAAAGAATGATTATGTTAATTAAATTTTCAGTGAGGGCTTAACTACGTTGAAATTGAACATTATGCAAAAACGTTTAAAATTGTACTAGCCAATTAATAGTAACACATTTATAAATGCCTAGTTTGTCACTTGTAAATAACAAATAGTGACATTTAGGATATTTAACCATGTTTTCATTCTTTATTTCATTATTATTCCCCATTTCTGGTACACATATGTGCAGCAAGCTTAAGTAAACAATGGAATTATCAATAATAACTGTACTTTCATTTCACTTCAATTATAACATACAATTAAGGTTATAAAATAGTAAACATAGAACATACACACATACAAAGAAATATCTACCACTAAACTACAGCTAAAAGTATTTTTCCATCGAGTAAAATGTTTGTTTTGCCACGTAACTTATAAGACACGTTTTTAAACTGCACAATGAATGTCTCACAAGAAACCTTGGAATCCAATATATAACTTCAGAGCAAAGTAGTGAATATCATTCTCAAACAATCTAAGTTTATGTTTTGGAGAACGTTTTTCCTCATAGATTATTTGTGACTTTTCCCAATGTCATTAGTATCGTTTGACTTTAAAAATAACAAAATGTTTAAAATATAAATACTAGGAAGAGTTAAATATCTTAATTTCTTGAACGGCATTGTAATATCTTGTTTAGATTTTATTATTATTCTGATAATAATTATTTTAAACAGAAAATTCTCCTTGACTCTACCCTTGATTTCTACACAATATATGAGGTGAGTACACGTATGTATTATATATAGTCTTAACAGTGAAAAAGCTGGAAACACTTGAAATGACAATGAGTGCAAAATAGGACAAATTGAGTTTTTTTTTATACACAACAAATAGGTAATTTCCAATTTATTCTTTCATCAATAAATTGTTTTGTCCAATAATATATAAATTATTTATTATATATAATAAATTATTTTTGTTTTCACCAATAAAAAAAAAGAGTCTGTAATTTTACTAGTTTTTGAACAATTAAAGACATTTTGTGTGTTAAATGTTTAACACTGAAATTAATGAGTTAGGTGTTAGTTGTATTTAACTTTAAACAGTTTACGGAAAACAATTTTCCGCCATTACTAACTTTGATACCGCGGATTCTTTTAAGTCTAAAGTAGTTTTAACGAAAATTGTCAAAGTTGTGTCATCAGAAACAGCACGGCTTTTTAAGCCTTGCCAATAATAAAAGGCAGTTCATTTATATAGATTAAAAACAGGAGAGGACAAAATATTGAGCACTAGGGAACTCTAATTGATTTAACCTCCCAAGATGAGTATAATATGCGCTTGAATCCGTATACCACACCCTTTGTTTTCTATCCGATAGGGAAGACTGCAGGAAATCACTCACTTGACCCCGAATGCCATATAAGTATACCGAGCAAGATTGTATAATCAACATAGTCAAAAGCTTTAGAGAGGTCAGACGTCAGAGATGCAACATTACCATTTCTATAAATGGAACATATTATAATATTACAAGAAGTGTTTTATTTTTGTCAGAATGTCATTCTAATTAGTTTTAAATATTTTTTAGCTTATTAATTACTTTACCAACCTCAATAGGATTTGACGGGTTAGGAACATTGCATTTGGAAAAGAATTGCCGCTAACCGATCTGTATCATCAAGAAGTAACTGTTTCATTTCAAAAGTAATTATTTGTACGTTAAAACTCTTCTGGGTGGCAATTTCCTTTAAATTGACGCTTCAAACTATATTGCCTTAACATTAATAAATGGTACATTTAAAAAACAAAATGTCACCATCCAATATCATCTGCAAGTAACAATTTCCATTTCAAATTAGTTATTTCCAATCTAAAAATAAGCGTGGACGTAAAAATGCTACGTTAGGTACGAAAAAAAATACAAATTTTAAAAATCGATATTTGAAAAAAGCGTTTGAAAGAGTTACATATGGAATATTTAATAGTCTAATCAATTATTACCGAACCATCCCTATCATAGACATGTAACTATTTATTTGAAGGAATTATATTTTAAGATTAGGTCTATTCGTAGTAGGGAATGTAATTAAAATGAAATACTTGAATAAATTATTCCCTTTCAAAAAGGGTGTAATAAAAAAAATTAATACTTCTTATCATATAGAAACTGTTTCATTGAATAAGTCTATATATTTTACTTCAGTTCTTACTGAGAGTGGTTAAAATATATCAGATCGGTATATAAAACAAAAATATAATTATTGAAAAATAATAAATTCTGAAAACGTCATGACCTACTATATTTTATATAGGCCTATATATATATATATATATATATATATATATATATATATATATATATATATATATATATATATATAATTTTTTTAAGAATGCATCAAGCATGTTTTTAATTTTAACATGTATTTTCTTTTATAAATATGGTAGTTATTTTTCATTTAGTTTTTATTATTAGTTATATTACAGCTCTTTGACTTCTATATTCCTATATATAAATTCTTGTTTATTAAGTTTTTTATATCCATAATTGAAGTTACTTTAGAGTAATTAGATTGAGTGGCACATCGTCCCTCCAACATTCAGGGAAACCTGTGTATATGTGGAAGGTGGAGGACCGCTACGCACGCTTTACTCTTTATAAGCCTTCTCCTTGTCCTAGTTTATTTTTGATTTATATCTTTTCGTGGATGAACATTAAACCTTCTAACCTTAATTTTGTTTACGTTTTATTATAGTTTGGGGGTGGTGCCTTTTATATTGTTATTAAACAAAAGGCCGTTGGATATTTGAAAATTAGAATGACTTTAGAAGTGTATTATTTTTCCGTCCTAGAAAAAGACGATTTGTAAAATAACGATGAGAAAAATCTCATTAAAAGATTTAAATTAAGTAAATGAAATTTAGGTTTATATGATATTTCTTGTCTAAACACTTTATTTAAACACATCCTTTATTTTTATTCAAAAAAAGAAGCCCATAACTTATACTTATGTAGAGATGTTTATGGTTTTTTCCTTTGATAATTTTCTTCATTTACCTCCGTCCTGTATTACACAATACTTACGATTGAATGCTATATTCTGACTGCAAGTTTCCATAAATACTCTATGTATAATTACATATATTTCAATTACTTTTTCTATACTTATATAGCTTAAGTAATTAATAAACTCGTTATTAAATATTTTTAATTATAACAATACATAACGTATAATATATGAAATGAACATCAATACAACATTATTAGAAATGAATTGTTATTAAATAGAATCACTTTGGTAGCAATATTATCGGTTTGATATGACATGAAATGTAATGAGTTGGGAAATAAATAAGTAAAAAATGTCATAATATAAACTATATCGTTATTTATTTAAATCACCTATTGTTAACCGATAACAACGCATTGGGAAATGTAATAGTATATCCAGAATATTCAATTGATTCATAAATCATGTTATTGTTATTTTGTTATTTATTTATTACTTTTAGAACAAAAAAAATTGATATTTTAAAATGAAATATTTTTTTCAGAACGTAACAAAAAACTAGTTGTTAATTAAAAAAAATTTGTAATGGAATTATTTTAAATCAGAAAAACGAGTGTAGCACCCTTTAAATAAAATGTTTGGGTTTATTAAAGGTGTTAATAATTAAATGGTTCATTTTATATTCTTATTCTTATTAAATTAGGCGTTGGATTTATACAATAAACTATGTAGACGAATGTTCAGCAATACAACATAAGATCAAAAGAAAAAAAATTGTTGAGTCAGTGACTCCTCTCCGTGTTTTAAAAATATAATCTACTTATTCACTGTAAATATATTTTTAGACATTTATCTGTTACTTCAACCGAATGTACATATAAACAAATTAATAACAAATTTGCATTTTCACATAAATTGAATAATATTATCAATGTAATTGTGTATATTATTTTCTTTGGCAATGTATCTTAGATTAGTAACCAAATGTATCCTGTCACTGATACTACTCCTTTGATACTAACTTGTTCATATATATTTACCTCAGTGCGTAGAGTCAGTCCACAAATGACCAAATGGGTTCCTTTTGTAGTTCCCGTAATAGGTTTTACAGGAAACGTAAAAAAATGTGTAAGAAAATTTACCCCAAGCTATTACATCAAAATTATTGTTTAAAATAAAACATTATTTTATAATATTACTTACACCTGCTCAGTTATAATTAAGGAAGCAGAAAGTGGATGCATCAACATGAGAGGATAATAGTCAGTACAAATAATGATAATTAAAAAAAAAATACATTTTATTTGTAATTTTGTAAATGAAAGATACCTTTTATTTGCGTCTAATAAAGTATGTGATATGGATAATGTTTTTTTCTTTTAAATATTTACCGCAATTATATAATATATATTTTTTTGTAGATAAAAAAAATTATCGCCTAATATAAATGTTGGCGTTAACAATAACTATAATTAAATAAAGAATATTTTTATTAATGTTTGATTAAACATCTATGGATATATGTATAAAAATTATATTATTTTACAAATCTCGCATGAAATAGTATCTGCAAAAATAATTAATTTTAATTAAAAAGAATAGTGTAATTATCTTTCATTTAGAAGTAATTTATTATAGATGCTCGTATTTAATATAATAATTAAAGAGTAATTAGACCAGCTAACAGCTGTTGACTTCCGACGACGATGGTAATGAAGTATGGATTATACATCCATACAAATAACCTAGATTTATAAAGTACACCACAATGCAATTCCGAAATAATACCACAAATACAGGGTGGTTTAAAAAATGGTGCAAAAATAAGTTTAATTAATTTGCAGACGAATAGTCACAAATTCTTGATAACTCCATAAAACAATTTGTTATATTAACAACTTTTAATCTACATTACAAAAAATTTCAATATAAAATTTTGAATTGGTATTTTAACTGAAAATCAAATTTTGTAAACTCTCTAAAATACTGCATTCAATAATAGATAACTACTATAATTAATAATATTAGTTGTTAATATTTTATATAAATAATGTACAAATAATGTCTACACAAACAAAATGTGCCATAATATTATCTTGTTTACCCTATCTTAGAGAAATAATATTCATAACTCTAAGGCCAGTCTACAAATCCCAAAACGTTTAGCCTCTTGACGATCGTTTAAAACCGCCTCCGTAGACCCTCACACAAAAATTCCTTCACTGAACGAAAAACTATGTTTACATGAAGATTTCTGTTATAATTATGTGGAAATTAATTAAACAAAGGAGTTCTTTGTTTTATAAAAGAAAAGAAAATAGCTAACTACACTTTTTGTTTGAAATAATATTTCATTACGTAGATACATGATTTTAATTAATTTAATAAAATTCCAAATAATATGATTCTGCTCATTTATATTATTTAATAAAGTGAACATAGTATTGCTCAACGTTTTGGAGATATTATACGGAGTACGGGATGTGTTCAAATAATATGATAAATTTTGAAATGAATTAAGTAATAAAATCAGACTTTTATTATACATTATAATTCAAAAGAGAAAGAATATATTGCATTAATAAAAGTAAACATGCTATCAGAATAAGTTAAATTTATCATGAATAATAAATTGTATTTCATCAATGTAAAAATTACTTGGAATATAAATCATGAAGCTAAGTCAATATTAGGACATTCGTATCATATAGTTACTACGACAAAGAAAATAATAATTTCATTTCTTCAAATAATTTCCTCACAATTAACTTAGTCAAAATTTGAAAATTCACTGACGTAATATCATCTATAATAGATAGATATATAAAATAGTATTCTGGTTACTGCTCTACTACTTTATGTAAATACACTCTATTAATGCTATAAGAAAGACAGCGACTTGGATAATTCCACCTTGGCTTTAATTCCATGAACTTTATTCTAGTTTTTGCCTCAAGTATCTTTCTGCAATAACAAAGTTTTTACAATTTATATGCAAATGTAAAATAAATATAATATAATGTGTGCTATTTTAAAATTCAGAAAAACTACTGTAAGATAAAACACACTAAACTTCTTGGTGAATAATAATTCAGAAGAAGCACTTGGACAACAATATGTTTTTCATATTTAACTAAACATACAATACAGTGAACAAGAAAAAACCCCAAACCACAAAATAACACAACTACACAAAACTGTATATTGCGTTTATATTACGTTATTCAGTTCACTTCTGAAGATGATAGCAGAGCTATCGAAATGTACATAAAAGTTTGTATATGTACATGAGTATTGTATATGAGTATGTACTCATATAAAATGTTTTATATGAGTTTGAGAGAGAGAGAGAGAGAGAGAGAGAGAGAGAGAGAGAGAGAGAGAGAGAGAGAGAGAGAGAGAGAGAGAGAGAGAGAGAGAGAGAGAGAGAGAGAGAGAGAGAGAGAGAGAGAGAGAGAGAGAGAGAGAGAGAGAGAGAGAGAGAGAGAGAGAGAGAGAGAGACTACATTGATTACATGAAACAGAAATCTAGTAACAAACAAAGAAAACTATTGTTTTGCACTTAGGACTCATAAATGTAGGAAAGCGTATTCAGAAATAATTTGATTTTAAATTAATAAGTGGAAATATTAGTTACTGATCAATTTGGATGCCTGAATAAAATGTTATTTACTGATATAAAATGGTACTTAATTAAGAATTATTTATATATTTTGTTGATTTTATGTGGGAATTTGAATTTCTATTGGTAAATTTAGAATCACATAGGTAAAATGAACGCAAATTAAAACATATGTAAGACTGCATATTGCGTAATATAAACGTGTTATTTTATACTTTAATTTAATACCAACTACTTTTGCCTAAAATAAAGTTGGCAGTTAGTTATTGCTTCATGCCTGTGAATTACATTTTGTTACTCTAGACGCAGTGGACATTTACGCGTGTCGAGATTATTAAAAGTAAGATAAGGAAATCATTAAAGACAATTCTGGACATTAATAGTAGTCTATTATTAATAGTAGTTTATTATTGAAATAAATTACAACCAATATATATATATATATATATATATATATATATATATATATATATAATGCAAAAAAAAAAAATTATTAGCAATTAGAAAACGGTTTTATTTTTCTAATTTAGACTGGGAGTTGCCAAGGTCTTGGGATAACACCAGTAAATTACAAAAAGCTATATAGAAACGACATAAAGCTGAATTATTGTAGGAATATTTGATACACATTTCTTCTTTTTATACTACTTTTATACAATAAAATATGATGAACTATTGTCAACCTAGCAATACTAATATAAGTACTTAAATAGAGAAATTATAAAGCATTTTTGAAGTTTCTCTAATTAGATTATCAATTAAGAACAATACATCCATAATGAAGTAGTGATTGAAGATTATGAAATATTGTTACAAAACAATGTTCATGCTTTGTACACTGACCTGAGTAAATGTGATTTTTGAAATCCTGAAATATCCTTCAGGGATCAACACACTTATACATTATGTCGGGTTAGATTCGTCTCTTTCCTTTCATATCGCTCATGACCAGTTTGTGATCTTTATCAAACCTTATGCTATTAAAGTATTTTGGATAAGTGTACTTATATTGTGTTCTTTTGTTTCTTTCTATTTTAAGCCGATGATTTTAAGTCGAGAGATTTTTGCTTTTACCAAAATGTGAAAAATCCTAGATGACATTTGTTTTACTTTTTTTTCCCCTGTGTTAACATTATTGTCTTTTTACTTTTTCCAAACTCCATAAGGCCAGCTTTAAACAAATTGTCATTTAAATTATGTCTACATGATTGAAAAAATTAATAAAATTGTCAATAAACAATCTGTTAGTTCTGTTTATTAAAGCTGTGATCTTGGTAATATCCGTAATAACATATATGTGAGGGCAAACTCCCCTCTAACAAAAGAATAAGGTCGATTTTATAATCTGTTTCTTTATAATACTTACTTAGGGCATTTTGTACCCCTACTGTAAACAGACACTATTGTTCAAAATAACATGTTCTTTTGAAGTCATTGATAAATATAAATTTGTTTATATTTTATATTATGTAATATACAATTTTGCTATACAGCCGTTTTACCATATATTTATGTGGTTTACTAGACCACTATCGTACACCATTCAATCCCATCTAGTTAATTATCTGAAACTAGCATAAGTAAGAATATTTTTAAATTATATTATTATATAAACAACACAATTTTAAATCTACACAAAACGGCAATCATACTTAAGTATTATTATTTATAAATTCCTATTTCTATTTTTATTTCCTACAATTATTGACAGTTAGTTCGATTTCTGTAATTAATTACTCCGGACCTGATGACTATTTATAATTAAAATCACTATAACTTTTAATTGGTCTTTTTTTAAGGCTCAGTTATAATATAATGTTGTAAATAAAATTTAGTTGAATTTTCAGAGACTTATATGACGTGTTTACCATTTAAACAACTCTAGATCCATAATGGTCGAAGATCAATAATGTGATTTAAACATCATTATTTCTTTTTAATTTTGTAAAGTGTAGGCAAATAAATAGCGATTTCGTTTAAACTATTGTTCTATTAATATTTCTCTACAAAATAACAAACAGTTCATTGAATACCCTGTGTATCATAGCTAATTTCGTAATTAATGCGTAAATTAAATCACCCTCGATTTTAAATTCAATAATCTTTTACTGATAGTTACTTTGTAATGAAAAGTCATGACATCTTGGTTTATTACAATTTTATGAAACCGTGATATAACAGATTTAGGAAGGATATAAATTATCTAATTTTAAAGCTTTTGGTATAAAACGAATATCGACATTGATGGAATGATATTCTGTTGTAAAAGATAATTTACAGTCTGGAAATAAAATCGCAAGAGGAGTGTAATCACTAAATTGTAATGTTATTACTATTCTGGATTATGAGGTTACGTAAAGCTATATCATAGCTAGTTCTATTTATTTATATTGGTTGTTTTGTACATTTAAAAAATCTAAAATTGGAGTATAACCTGTTCGAATCCTTTGTCAAGCTGTACTGTTTATTGAAATATTATATATTGAGCAATTATTTAAGTTGTCTTTGTTTTTGTGTATGTGGAATTCTAAAAAATCTTTTCTACGAATAGAATAAGATATTTTGTAGTGTTGCCTAATTACAACTTTTAACTACTAAAATGACCATTATATCTACAAATTGATTACTTATATCCTGTTTATGTAGTATATCCAATTGTATTACTACTTTGTACTCTCCTATGTTTCAGCTACTTTAAATTAATTGATTTTTCATTTGTTAAGCCTTAACATTCATATAATCGGTTAAAAAAATATAAGGATATTTTCACAAAAAACAACCGAAATAAACTCTAGTATGAAAATATTTTTTTAAGAAGTATATGTGATACATGTTGTTTCTAGGTCCGTTAGATATCTATTAGTTAAGTTTATATATATATATATATATATATATATATATATATATATATATATATATATATATATATATATATATATATATATATATATATATAAACTTAACTAATAGATATCTATTTCACGAGTAAAATTATATAAGAAAGAATAATAATTTATAACTTTTCTTTTAAATTGTTTTGGCAGACAAAGTTGTTTTTATTTTATTATTTGATATAAAAATTGTAAAAAATTAATATTAAACAGATGACGTTGACACCAACTCTTTAAATACTTATGTAACTTAATAAAAATAATTACCTTTAACCACATTTTATTCTTATTTCTCGGGTTAAGTGTGTCCAATTCCACAAAAAAAATATAGTTAGGCATACCATACAATAAGTTGAACATTTCAGAAATGGTGCACACATTAATTTTTTTTAAACTCGTTACGGAGTATAATAAAAAAATTATAATTTCATGTGTTATTATTTAGGAATCAATAAATTATAATCGCACAACAAAAGATTGCTTATTATAAATGTTACTATGGACATGGTAATTAATGATATAAATTGAACATCATCTGGCAATTTATAATTACAATACACAATTAACGATAGTAACGAGGCAAAATTAATATCACTCAACATCATTTATTATTCAATAATTAATCGGTATAGTTTAATAATAGTAAATACACTGAATAATTGGAATGTTTATATTAATTAATTAGGTTGTTAATTATACTTAGTTATGCAATCAATTTGACAGATTACGAAATATTAAAGATCGTAATATTACAGATTAAATTGAATTGAATATCTATTTTTTTTATGAATTGCGGTTTTATTTATGGCACAAATAAACCATTTTTGATCTTTATTAACTAACAAAACCATAAAGAGGCAATGAAATGACGACAAGACGTTAGCAACGATATTAATAACAGATAAACAAGTATTGCAATGTGTGAATGTCTTTTGTTACGAATACAAAAATACTACTTTCATAAACTCTGAATTATAACATTAGTGATATATTTGAAAAGTTTTGTTGGTTTTTTTAGTCTTTTGTAGAAAACAATTTTCACATTTGAATTTACATTTATGAGATCATCAATTTTCTTAAGGGATTATATACAAATTTCTTTTAAATAAATAATTAATTAGTAGTTTTAATGAAGTGCAGATACTAGTTTGCGTGACAGGACTGAGTAATAACCCACTTTGACTAATAACAGCAACTTTATGCTCTAATAGGTGTCATAAAAGTCCTACATCATGGCATATATTTTAAGAAAATACATATTTTATAATATATAACCATATATTGTTATTTAGGCTAAATAATAAAAGCTTTTCTTCCCGAAACAAACTATTTTTTCATTATTCCTAAAATGACCACTATATATATATATATATATATATATATATATATATATATATATTCGTTACAATTTTTTCTTTAGAAATTGTAAGTTTAATGAATCACCGGGTTCACAAATAATCACAGAGGAGTTATATGCTGAATAAGGAGAAGGGACTAAATTAAAGGAAGGATATTCATTTTAAATAACTGTGTTACTTTAAAACAAAATTGGATTACTCCAGAAGATTAATAATAAAAGGAACACTGTTTGTCGAATGTTGCCGTCTTAATTAGGGGAACGAATTTCCTCTTAAATAATCATGATTATTTTTAAATAATTAATCAATATAATATACTATATTGGAGTGAATAAATATATTAACATATAGATATATAAGCAGTTACATGGCAACTTTGGGAAAGGTTGACCACTAAAATTTATATTATTATACAGATTTGTATCTATGTTGTAGGCATATACTTGTGTTCTGAAATATTAACGAACATATTTTATGTAATATATATTTTTATTTACTAAAAGAATAAATAAATTCATATCTAGTAAATATGTTATAGTACAGTATTATTTTTTATTTATATTAAAAAAAAATTATTTAACCTTATGTAATTCAAACTTACTAAATATAGAAAAAGAAAAGTTTTAAGTTAGTGACACTTTTTGTGTACTACTTCTGCATAAATAAATATGATATAATTTATTATTGTATAAATGCTGATCGCAAAATTTTTCCTTTATTATTTCAATATAAAATTAAGTACTCTACCACAAAATATAACCCTACTTAACAGCACAAAATGTTCAGCTCATTATACAAACTAATGAAATTCTTAGAATTTAAAAGATTTTATCTATACAAAATTCAAAATATAAGTGCAGAGTTTATTTTTACAGGCAATAAACTCTGTATGGATTTTGTATGGACTAAAATTAGTAGCGAATTTTCCATGAACCTGTTCTTGTATGTTCGAGTACATCTGAGTTGTAACAATAAATATAATAATTGGTAACATTCCATAAGAATCTACAACAAGCATATTATTTCTTGATAAATATCAATAATACCAAGACCATGTTTCTTAGTTATTTGAATTCAAATCAGAATTAAACGTTTTAACTTACCGGTGTTATAAAGTAAAAATAACATTACACAATCAATATAACCATAGTGTATTCCATTATCAGGTATACATTCGTCAAGTTGGACAATAATAATTTGTGTTTGGTAATAAATTGTTTAATTACTTCTCTATTATTTTCATATTTTAAAATAATATATTGTGTTTGCTATTGTATTTGTTCCGAGAGTTGTTGAATCACCTGCTCTCCACAGAAAACGGGATAGATATAGGACAAGTGGCAATTGTCCATAAATATGTCTTCTGCAGTGTTATTCTTAGTAATGTATTACGTAACAGTTTTTGTGAAATATGACATGCTTACATACCTAATAGTATATTATATAGAAACATATATTCCACCAACCAAAGTAATATTTTGCTTTAATAAATATAGTATTATTGAATAAATTTATAATTTGTTAAAAGGTAAATTTACATTTTACAAAGAGTGTACGTATGTTTTATAATTTTTTTTAAAGGCCATTTGTAAAAGGTACTACGACTATAGGTTCTACTTAAATCTTAGAAACTGATAAATTACAAACCTAAAGGCATAATAATTAAATACTTGATAAAACATCAAAGGAATAAATTGTAAATATTACAGATAGTTCCAAATAGTTCGAAATTTCAAATTAAAATAATCATTTCAAAACAAAAAATGTAGTAACACATACTTTACCGAAATGTATCTAAGCATTTTCTGTACGTAATTATTATGAATACCATTTTATAATTCACATTTAAACCAATTAATTACTACCAACTTCTGATTATACGGAGTAAACTAACCGCATTTTAAAAATTATTGAATTCAATAACTCCTTTATATGTTATCTCAGTAGAAAGCAGTACAATTTTAGCTACATTTAGTACTGTTGACGTTATTATGGTTAGTGTTTACCAAATAATGTAATTTTATTAAAACCTTGGTTGCGCCTCAGAACTCTTTCAATTACACAAGAAAAACAGAGTAAGACAAGTTTATTTAATAGAGAATTAAAATAATGTATGGTGAAGGAAACACGAAAATGTATGTATAGTAATTGTGGTAAATACAAATCAAATGGGATTATTAATCGTAACGTTTTTTTTTACAAAAATTATTATGTGTAGAAAGAGACTGCGACACTTGAGCACAAAAAAAAAAAGTGAGGCCACCCACCTGAAGCCTTTCTTGTCCCTTATTCTGTTCATCGTCCCCTTTTCTACACCACGTCCTTTATTCTCTTCATCTAGGGAGGGGAGGGAAGAGCACGCCCTGTTGAGCACTGTCCGTTGTAACAGATAAGGACAGTGAACCGGAGAATGGATGATATGGATTTGGTTTTGACCGAATTTTAACATATTTTGGAGAAGGAGGAGGTACACAAGGCTTGATACATGCAACAAACGCCATTGTACAAGATATCTGAGAAGGGAGATCCTAGCGTTGGATATACCCAGATTGTGCAACCCTACAAAGAAAAAGTACAGGCAGATGAATTACGGGGAGCCAGAGGAGTACCGTTTAAATACTGAAAAATTCGCACGCGTAAAGTAGGTACTTAAAATGTTGAACCTTTTTAGAATGTGTCTTGTGCTTTATGCCTGGATCAAATGATACTTATTAGCATTATTTAATACCAGGTGAAATATTACACAAGTCAATTAGGTATTTTATTCGATTTTAAGAAAATGACGTTATATATTTTATGAATTAAAATATTATAAATTATATATATATATATATATATATATATATATATATATATATATATATATATATATATATTGAAAACATATTTTAATAAAGAAATGTTTGAATTTCTTCCATGTAAATTTTTTTTTCTTTTTTTTTTTTTTTATTTTTTTTTTCATTTTCATTTTATGTTACGAATAATACCTCTCTATAGTGAAACATATATACTGTAGTAAATTTAATAAAAACTGTATTAGATTTAAATAATGGCATTACTAATGTACTATTACGTCTTGTGTAGGACGAATTATATATATTGTTTTCGTTGCTATCAAATATATATATATATATATATATATATATATATATATATATATATATATATATATAACGAAAACCAACCAATTTATTTTATAAGTTACTAAATTATAAACCGTTAACCACTAGTTTACTAAGCACTTATATTGTAAAAAATTCACAATTTTAAGCTAGGTATTATACGACATGTATTATAAGAATACACTTTAAACTGTGATGTATTGTTAACTGGAAATATGTTTTGGTTAAATTTTAGCCGTATGATTACCATATGATTTCAGTAGTTTTAACCTTTACTTTAAATAAAGAGAGTATATAAGATTTAAAGAGTATATAAAACTCTATAAAGGAAATATTTAAATTATAATGCGATGAAAGCTATTAATATGCAAGAGCGTATTGAACCGCTGGTATTTTGCAAGAATTTCATTCACACAAAAGATGAAGGCTTAATTAGTCTATTCCAGTTATTTAGTTAAATACATAAACACCTGGTAAAGATTAAATATCTTTATTGATGTGTTGTAATCTGCAATTGTTTAATTAAGAGCAATGTTTCATTCAAATTTACGATTCTACCTAATCTTAATTTCGTTTCTTACGTTTTATGTAAATAGTACATAAATACATTATTTTCCATGAATTTTATTGTTTATACAATTAATAATAAGTCTTTAAGTGTCTATTTATTCAGCAAATGTTTCATCACATAAATGTTTATTGTCTCATCTCTTTATTGTTTTTTTGTGTTTAGATAGCAATGTAAGTTAGAGTATATTAAATATATTTTAAATCATTATCTCAGTCTACTTGTCAAAACAGAGGAACAAAATACTTTTTTTTTGCAAAGATCAATTAATAATGCAGTTGAAATACATATTGATTCTGCTAAAGTTTGATTTTTGAACGTGTGATGATATCTTCTCCCCTATTGGACAGTGAGACGGTTTACTTTATATATAGCAATTAATTCTCTTTATCTCATCTTCTTACACTTAGAGAGAAATTTGTGGAAATACTAGTTCACTCCATTGAATACTTTGATGCAGTTATCCCCGCAACTATTTAGAACAGTTGTTAACTGCTTTAAAGCCACAGATTATGAATAGTTGTATAAAGTATGGTTACTAACATATATTTAGTTCCAACCGAATATTATAAACTAAACTAATTTAACAATACTCTTAGATAACCTAAATTCATTTTACATATTGCAGTTTTGTTGAATTTGTTATCAAACATGAAAAGTAAAATTAATTTTTATTAAAATAATTCTTACAATAAACTGAAAGATGATTATATGTAAATGAAGTGGAGATGTAATTTTTATTTATAAGAATATAATTTTCATTATAATATTTAAAAGTTTTCAAATTATAAGTGATTTCAAACAATTTACTAACTACCACCAAGTCGTAATTTATATCAAAGAATTGTTCCCAACAACTTTCAACATTGTTCGCAATTTAGTTTAAATTTCAAAATTACAATTTTCTAATTCATTTCGCAATTTGTTTAATAAATATAACAAATCTAGAGGGTAATTAGTTTATAGTTTGAGAAATCGAAACGACAGAATTGAAGTTGATTGTAAAATTCTCAGTGAGGTTTAAATAAAAATAATTATCCCTTATTTACAGGATAGACAAGATAATAATATTCTTAATGTCCTCCACGAACTTATACGTAGCAGTCAATTGTTATATAATAGTTGAAGGTTTTAAACATTATAGTTACAGAAATATATGTTTTATCAAATGATAAAAATTATTAGTAAAGCTACTATCGATGGATTCCACGAGACTAATGGGCAGCGAATTCTGATTTAGTTCAATTTGGATTTTATTTGTAATTGATACTATTTGAACCTTGAAATCACAATCTACATAATAAACAAAAATAACTCTAATTGATTTAATAAAACAAACGTGATATTGATACATGTTTATGTCTTCCATGTATCATTCGATTTTATGTTAATGAACATTGTAAATAAATGTCAAAATTGGAAATTAAAATAGAAAGTTTAATGTTGATTAATATTACTCCTCCTTTATATTAAATTAATAAAACTAGATTTAGCAAAACATGGGCTGAGATACATTTTGTGTTTGCCAAGTGAGGAAAAATATTTAACACCTAATTTTAATTATTTACATCCCAATAACTTTTGTGTGAGTATCCGAATAAGTAAATTCTATGTAGAATTATTATTACTAATTGAGATAGTAAAAACATCAGGCTGACACATGATTTCTACATAATTTCCATTTATATATTTTGTATAACAAAATAGTTCTTTTTTGCAACTAATTAAACTATATACTAAGAATATTTTCTAAAATGGAGCAGTATTTAATTTCACGTTTTTCACAATCAAAGTGACCGTATAAACTACCGGTATAAATATAATAGCTCCAGCACTCATAATATAGAATTGGATGTAAGAAGTGTATTTTTTAAATTAAAATTAATTTCGTGGTATTCTGCCATTATGAAGAAAATAACTAAACAAATATCCAAATTCAGTTATTTCCATTTTATAGCATAACTTAAAGTAAATAATACAACAAAACAGTAACTATAAAAAAACTAAGCACTCGCCTATAAACCCAGACGACAAAACTTAAACATGAAAGATAATGTATGTTCCTAAACAAACATCAAATATGTACTAGAGTGTTTTGTTACCACTACTCCCCCTAATACAACTCTTTTAAACCCAGAACGCTTTACTTGTGTCAATGCAATGTAAACATGGCCTATAAAAGCCTAAACAAAACCTTCTGAATAACCCTTTTGCTATTAACAAATATTTATATATTTTTTTATCAGCTGAATTTGATACTTTTTACATTATCGATTTCTTCCTTGTAATTAGAACATACTATATTGGCATTCTCTCATTAAAATGTTAATCCACTGATACTCAAATAAGATTTATTTAAGCACAATTTCATTATTTTTTGGTTTGTATTATAAAAAAAACAAGATAAAATTAATTGGTACAGTAAATTTTATATAACATAATCACATTTCATGAATTTTTGTACATCCTGTATTTTTAATAACTCTGTAGACAACTTTAATTTCAACAAAATTCCGTTATTCCTGATTACTACCTTTACTGGAACCAGAACTATTAGGATGTTTAAATTTTTTAAACATTTTGAATATACATAAATTCCTTTCACTTAGAGATTGCTCAAATACAAATAAAAGTTGCTATTTACATCAGATTTTTTTGCATTATAATTGTACATATTTTACCAGGTTACACTGGGAATTCTATCTTAATCTTCAAACATCACAATATTTACATTGATTTTCATTCAACATTTACTTCCAATACTATGTTTATCCAAATTAATATGATAATATCTTGAATATATTTTCTTCAACATTTCCTCGTTCAAAGTCAATAAAAACGTCCCCAAATAAAAACAAAACTTCCTTTAATGTCGGTAACACATGAATCGTTCTTTATTTTCCTTTCCTTGGATTTTAATGGCTTAGCGCTAACTAATATCAAATCCAATAGCACATAAAATATTACAATTTTAAAATCACTAGTAGCGTAGGTTCAACAGATATATTTGTCTTATTATTGATGCAATTTCATTTTTAGGTTGTAATAACTATTTATATTAAACATTTCACTGGTGCGGGCATTGTAAAAATTCTGTTATAATTCACAGCTGTTTTCTTTACACGGTATACTCAACCAACTAACACATTTATATTTTAAACCACCCAACCTAAACTAACCTAACTTAACTTAACACTTTCCTTTTTAGTGTTGATAATTTTATATGTAATTATCACCCTTCCCTACATATTCACATTTCCTTATCCATTTATTTATTTAATTTATCAGGTAACATTATAAGGGTTTTATTTTTAAAATATTGTATTATTTTGTGTTCATTTTCTAGTTAAATGACATTTAAGTTAATTGTTCTAGGTGGCATAATGATATAAATTATTACATAACTCGTAATAAGTTCATTTTAAATGAACATATTATACTTATAATTACATAAATTGTTATTTAAGTTACAATACAAAAATGATTCATATCTGGTATATATTTGGTTCGATAATTATAATTATAATTTAGAAAATAATGCCGATAATAAATCGAGGAAAAATACATAATCTACAAATAATTAAATAATCATTTATTTTTTAATCTCTTTCGGAAAATCCTACTGAAAAATAGATTTAGGAATTATTGCTTCAGTTATTAATATTCGAGTTAAAAATACAAGTTACTAAATTTAAAATACAGCTGAAATCTTTAAAAAAACAGTAATAAAGTAACACAATAAAAATTCCTTGAATAATAGAATAACGTCAGCGTTAGAAAACAGTATTGACCCAAAGATACACGAAATGTTGTTGAAATAGATATTATTTAACTCAAGCCATAAACTATAAAAATAACCGCAAACATCGGCCATTTTTGGTGGTTTTTTCTGATATTATTTGTATTTTTTCTTAGCTTTGACTACTCAAGCTTATTTTTAAGTTTGATTTATTTTCGTAAGTTATGATTTAGTTTAGATTCTAACATGGCCCTAAGTTACAAGGCTATATTGGTGTCTTTCGTGTTCTAGGCTTAACACTGGGTATTGGAAAAAAATGGATTACACTTCTAATATTAGGAATTATTTTAGAATTATACTCACGCTTGCGAATTCGTTTGCGTGGTATCTTATAATATCATGTCTATGATCTATTCCAAGCTACACCGTTATCTGGATAAGTTTAATATGATGTTATTGTCAACATAAACTGAAATGCTGAAATACGGTAACCACATTTGATAACATAGCCATACCAAGAGCCGCCATTGGTCATTCATATTTATGAGGGTTTTATTATACGTTTTATCTCATACCTGATAGATAAGAGACGTTTTCAACTATTATTAGGTGTTATGAGAGAAACATGGTATCAAAGCCTAATATTTTGAGATATACACACAAAAGTTTTAATAGTTACTTATATTTAATAAGACTTTCTGTTTGTTGTGTTGTGTTTTTACATAAAATAAAAACAAAGATTTTCCTATTTAAATAATATTAGCTTGAAGTTTTAAATATGTACGAAATTAAGGAGACAAATATCAAATGAAAACATTCCATTTCTATAGGCGTTTTTTATCAAAATAAAATCAGGAAGTATATAACTGTTGAAGTATTGCACTTTTATATTTAATTACACGTTTATATACTTAAAAATGATATTGAATCAAGAAATTTAAGATTACATGATCATTGTTTTTACATTTGAACTACCAATATCATATTTTAGAGGAAAGTTAAATGTCACTTCTGTGTGAAAACGGTATTCATATGTTTACACTTTAAAATACACTATAAAAATATTACGTTGTAGAATAAGGAGAAATTAAAATGAACGTTAGATAAAGTGTTAAATATATTAGAAATTGACAACGATAAATCTAAAAACAATTGATTTTATTTTGTGCAAAAAGTTTTTTTGATACCGCCAATACACGATAAAATCAATAACGACTTAGGAACACAAGTCTTTTAATCAAATGTTCAGTCAAATAGTTGAGACGCGCAAATCAGACGAAGTTAGAGGAATTTATTTTATTGTAATATTTGAAAACCATAACTAAATTATAGAATTTATAAACACGATATACTGGATTGTAATCACATAAAATAAAAGATATTCACATTATTAATATAGTGGTTATTTTTTGTACAATTTTTAGGGCAATATTTAATTGAAAATCAAGACGAATTATGACGTTTTTTGATTTAATTAAATATATACGAGATAACATTTGTTTTAAATTGAAACATGTAGATTTCAAATGTCATATACATTCCTCAGCTAGATATATTATCACTTTTGTATGCGGAATAAAAATGGCAATTGATTCAATAGTCAGTGTTTTATTATCTAAAGTCTAGACATTTTTATTCCAGGGTAATGTTTTTACGTTGAATTTTAAACATAAAATCAACACGCAAAAATAAAAATGTAATTGTCATGATATTAGTTATAAGAAATACTTAATACTCAGATAGTTTTTTTTTTTTATTGCACATCCAAGGACTTTTCCTATTTGCTGAAAATATTTTTTCTTACAAACTAACTTATAATGATTCACAACTCGTGAATGCTGATGGCGATTACTAACTTCGATTAACTCCATTAATAAAATCGAATGAAATTGAGTTAAAGATGTCCGTAATCAGACTGATCCTAATTGAAATTTAATTAAGATATCCCACCAGCTCGCCCCTGTGCTTAATTACATTGAAGCCGTTGCGACAGTTTCAACTCTCGAAATCTTTGTCAAAGGAAAATATCTCTAAATGTACTTTATATAACATAGATCATTATTGTTTGCGAAAATGTTGTTCATCATTCATTTGTTCAACGTTATTTAAACAGGAAAGCTGAACTTTTTTTATTCCGCGTAAGAAGATGATTTTCTCTCTTTTGATTACAAATTGAAGTAATCGATTTCTTTTCTCAGATATTCCCGTCAATGTAAATGAGAAATTTCTTGAACCTAATTCTAATAGAATCGGTTTCTGAGCCATCCTGATTCAATCGTTCTCTCATTTCCTTTGAAATATCTTTTCGGAAAATTACTCCTTTTAATTTGATTTAATCCAATAAACTCTCGTAGTATATTTTTGGTCGTGTATTATTGTCTGATATTTAGTAATAATAATAATAATAATATATTATTATTATTATTATCTTATATTTTAACATTTTCTTTAAACAAATAACATTGACAAATGAACAATACCAAAAAAAAATATTATAAAACATACGTCAACAACAATTGTTTACAACATACTTATTTTTACAAAAATATTTAGATAAAATTAGATATATTTCATGTTTAGGAAGGACAATTTTTATTGATGAGAGGAGAGCAAACTCTTAAATATCAGTTTCACACTAGTAGAGAAAAAACACATACCTTACGAGACGTTGTTAGTTTTATATTTTTATTTATAATTTAATTGCTGGTCAAAAACTATATTGGAGAATGAAATACGTACTTCATCATAATTACTGTTTAAATACACTCATCATATTTCTGAGGTCCTTACGACAATAAATTTTACTTCTAAGAAAATATCACAATTTTTATAAAAGGGGTGTCAATATTTTCCTGTTATAATAAAATTATTATAATCTTTAACAGAAAATCTTTGATATAACTGTCAAAACACGTTCCATTATAATAGTCTATTTTTAACGTGGATATAATTCATAGGACACCGTTAAGAAAACAAAAAGTAGCATCCCTATTCAAAACCAAGATATATATATATATATATATATATATATATATATACACTACGGAT
>OY740769.1:29518548-29867140 GCA_963513935.1 Aphrophora alni | reverse complement strand
GAGACAATTCTGGACATTAATAGTAGTTTATTATTGAAATAAATTACAACCAATATATATATATATATATATATATATATATATATATATATATATATATATATATATATAAAATGCAAAAAAAAAATAAAAAATTATTAGCAATTAGAAAACGGTTTTATTTTTCTAATTTAGACTTGGAGTTGCCAAGGTCTTGGGATAACACCAGTAAATTACAAAAAGCTATATAGAAACGACATAAAGCTGAATTATTGTAGGAATATTTGATACACATTTCTTCTTTTTATACTACTTTTATACAATAGAATATGATGAACTATTGTCAACCTAGCAATACTAATATAAGTACTTAAATAGAGAAATTATAAAGCATTTTTGAAGTTTCTCTAATTAGTTTATCAATTAAGAAGAATACATCTCTAATGAAGTAGTGATTGAAGATTATGAAATATTGTTACAAAATAATGTTCATGCTTTGTACACTGACCTGAGTAAATGGGAGTTTTGAAATCCTGAAATATCCTTCGTAGTCAACACATTTATACATTATGTCGGGTTAGATTCGTCTCTTTCCTTTCATATCGCTCACGACCAGTTTGTGATCTTTACCAAACCTTATGCTATTAAAGTATTTTGGATAAGTGTACTTATATTGTGTTCTTTTATTTCTTTCTAATTTAAGCCGATGATTTTAAGTCGAGAGATTTTTGCCTTTACCAAAATGTGAAAAATCCTAGATCACAATTGTTTTACTTTTTAATTTTATTTGTATATTTTTTTCCTATGTTAACATTATTGTCTTTTTACATTTTCCAAACTCCAATAAGGCCAGCTTTAAACAAATTGTCATTTAAATTAATTCTACATGATTGAAAAATTTAATAAAATGGTCAATAAACAACCTGTTAGTTCTGTTTGTTAAAGCTGTAATCTTAGTAATATCTGTAGGTAGCTTTTCCGTAATAACATATATGTGACGGCAAACTCCCATCTAACAAAATAATAAGGTCGATTTTATAATCTGTTTCTTTATAATACTTACTTAGGGCATTTTGTACACCTGCTATAAACAGACACTATTGTTCAAAATAACATGTTCTTTTGAAGTCATTGATAAATATAAATTCGTTTATATTTTATATGTAATATACAATTTTGCTATACAACCGTTTTACCATATATTTAAGTGGTTTACTAGACCATTATCGTACACCATTCAATCCCATCTAGTTAATTATCTAAGACTAGCATAAGTAAGAATATTTTTAAATTATATTATTATATAAACAACACTATTTTAAATCTACACAAAACTGCAATCATACTTAAGTATTAATATTTATAAATTCCTATTTCTATTTTTATTTCCTACAATTATTGACAGTTATTTCTATTTCTGTAATTAATTACGCCGGACCTGATGACTATTTATAATTAAAATCACTATAACTTTTAATTAGTCTTTTTTTTTTAAGGTACAGTTATAATATAATGTTGTAAATAAAATTTAGTTGAATTTTCAGAGACTTATATCACGTGTTTACCATTTAAACAACTCTAGATCCATAATGGTCGAAGATCAATAATGTGATTTAAACATCATTATTTCTTTTTAATTTTGTAAAGTGTAGGCAAATAAATTGCGATTTCTTTTGAACTATTTTTCTATTATTATTTCTCTACAAAATAACAAACAGTTCATTGAATACCGTGTATATCATAGCTAATTTCGTAATTAATGCGTAAATTAACACACCCACGATTTTAAATTCAATAATCTTTTACTGATAGTTACTTTGTAATGAAAAGTCATGACATCTTGGTTTATTACAATTTTATGAAACCGTGATATAACAGATTTAGGAAGCATATAAATTATCTAATTTTAAAGCTTTTGGTATAAAACGAATATCGACATTGATGGAATGATATTCTGTTGTAAAATATAATTTACAGTCTGGAAATAAAACCGCTAGAGGAGTGCAGTCACTAAATTGTAATGTTATTACTACTCTGGATTATGAGGTTACGTAAAGCTATATCATGGCTAGTTCTATTTACTTATATTGGTTGTTTTGTACATTTAAAAAATCTAAAATTGGAGTATAACCTGTTCGAATCCTTTGTCAAGCTGTACTGTTTATTGAAATATTATATATTGAGCAATTATTTCAGTTGTCTTTGTTTTTGTGTATGTGGAATTCTAAAAAATCTTTTCTACCAATAGAATAAGATATTTTGTAGTGTTGCCTAATTACCACTTTTAACTACTAACATGACCATTATATCTACAAATTGATTACTTATATCCTGTTTATGTAATATATCCAATTGTATTACTACTTTGTACTCTCCTATGTTTCAGCTACTTTAAATTAATTGATCTTTCATTTGTTAAGCCTTAACATTCATATAATCGGTTAAAAAAATATAAGGATATTTTCACAAAAAACAACCGAAATAAACTCTAGTATGAAAATATTTTTTTAAGAAGTATATGTGATACATGTTGTTTCTAGGTCCGTTAGATATCTATTAGTTAAGTTTATATATATAAACTTAACTAATAGATATCTATTTCACGAGTAAAATTAAATAAGAAAGAATAATAATTTATAACTTTTCTTTTAAATTGTTTTGGCAGACAAAGTTGTTTTTATTTTATTATTTGATATAAAAATTGTAAAAAATTAATATTAAACAGATGACGTTGACACCAACTCTTTAAATACTTATGTAACTTAATAAAAATAATTACCTTTAACCACATTTTATTCTTATTTCTCGGGTTAAGTGTGTCCAATTCCACAAAAAAATATAGTTAGGCATACCATACAATAAGTTGAACATTTCAGAAATGGTGCACACATTAATTTTTTTTAAACTCGTTACGGAGTATAATAAAAAATTAATAATTTCATGTGTTATTATTTAGGAATCAATGAATTATAATCGCACAACAAAAGATTGCTAATTATAAATGATACTATGAACGTGGTAATTAATTATATAAATTGACCATCATCTGGCAATTTATAATTACAATACACAATTAACGATAGTAACGAGGCGAAATTAATATCACAAAACATCATTTATTATTCAATAATTAGTCGGTATAGTTTAATAATAGTAAATACACTGAATGATTGGAATGTTTATATTAATTAGGTTGTTAATTATACTTAGTTATGCAATCAATTTGACAGATTACGAAATATTAAAGAACGTAATATTAGAAATTAAATTGAATTTAATATCTATTTTTTTTATGAACAGCGGTTTAATTTATGGCACAAATAAACCATTTTTGATTTTTATTGATTAACAAAACCATAAAGAGGCAATGAAATGACGACAACACGTTAGCAACGATATTATTGACAGATAAACAAGTATTGCGATGTGTGAATGTCTTTTGTTACGAACACAAAAATACTACTTTCGTAAACTCTGAATTATAATATTAGTGATATTTTTGCTCGGGTTTTTTCGTTGTTTCTTTTGTAGAAAACAATTTTCACATTTGAATTTACATTTATGAGATCATCAATTGTCTTAATGGGATTATTTACACATTTCTTTTAAATAAATAATTAGTAGTTTTAATGAAGTGCAGATACTAGTTTGCGTGACAGGACTGAGTAATGACCCACTTTGACTAATAAAAGCAACTTTATGTTCTAATACGTGTCATAAAAGTACTACATCATGGCATATATTTTAAGAAAATTCATATTTTATAATATATAACCATATATTGTTATTTAGGCTAAATAATAAAAGACTACAAGGATCTTCAGACAACTTACAAATTTAAGTATTACAAAATCTTTCTTAGACGATAAAAACAAGATTTAATAGTGGTGTGGTGGTTACAGAATTCGGGAAATCTTGAGAAATATTTTTTTCTAGGTGGATTCTAGATAATAGGTTTTAATATATGATATTGTTTAGGAACCACTTGTTCCTTGATTATCGAAAAATGCCTTACGGCGAAATATAGTGTTTTTTGTATAATTAGGGTTTAGGTTTTTTTGGTCTTAATATGGAAATTCAACTTATACCAATTGAGTTTTGATTTTATTCCATATTATACTCCCGAATACATTATGTTATACTTTTACACATTATGTTTAAATGTGAAACGAATGAATAAGTAATAATATCAATACATACCTAACCGGCTTCAATTTGTTAATTATAAAAATACCTTATCCAACAACTTTTCTTCCCAAAACAAACTATTTTTCATTATTCCTAAAATGACCACCATATATATATTCGTTAAACATTTTTCTTTAGAAGTTGTAAGTTTAATGAATCACCGGGTTCACAAATAATCACAGAGGAGTTATATGCTGAATTAGGAGAAGAGACTAAATTAAAGGAAGGACATTCAGATTAAAGAACTGTGTTACTTTAAAACAAAATTGGATTACTCCAGAAGATTAATAATAAAAGGAGCACTGTTTGTCCAATGTTGCCGTCTTAATTAAGGGACCGAATTTCCTCTTAACTAATCAAGATTAATTTTTAAATGTTTATTCTATATAATACACTGCATTGGAGTGGATAAATATATTAACATATGATATATAAGCAGTTACATGGCAACTGTGGCAAAGGTTGACCACTAGAATTTATATTATTATACAGATTTGTATCTATGTTGTAGGCATATACTTGTGTTCTGAAATATTAACGAACATATTTTATGTAATATTTATTTTTATTTACTAAAAGAATAAATAAATTCATATCTAGTAAATATGTTATAGTACAGTATTATTTTTTATTTATATAAAAAAATATATTTAACTCTATGTAATTCAAACTTACTAAATATAGAAAAAGAAAAGTTTTAAGTTAATGACACTTTTTGTGTACTACTTCTGCATAAATAAATATGATATAATTTAGTATTGTATAAATGCTGATGGCAATTTTTTTCCTTTATTATTTCAATATAAAATTAAGTACTCTACTACAAAATATAACCCTACTTAACAGCACAAAATGTTCAGCTCATTATACAAAATAATGAAATTCTTAGAATTTAAAAGTTTTTATCTATACAAAATTAAAAATATAAGTGCAGAGTCTACTTACAGGCAATAAACCATTTATAATTTTAAAAAGATTTTTAATGAAAAAGCCAACGCCGATTTTGTATGGACTAAAAATAGTAGCATATTTTCCAAGAACCTGTTCTTGTATGTTCGAGTACATCTGAGTTGAAACAATAAATATAATAATTGGTAACATTCCATAAGAATCAACATCAAGCATATTATTTCTTTATAAATATCAATAATACCAAGACCGTGTTTCTTAGTTATTTGAATTCAAATCAGAATTAAACGTTTTAACTTACCGGTGTTATAAAGTAAAAATAACATTACACAATCAATATAACCATAGTGTATTCTATTATCAGGTATACATTCGTCCCGTTTGACAATAATAATTTTTGTTTATGGCTTATGTTGCCTTTGAATGCTCTGAGTTGGCCGATAAAACATTAAAACACTAAAAACATACACATCACATACAACAAACAAATAACTCTAATTCGCGACAGGTGAACACCAACGGTTCAAGAGCGTCTGAATACGACTTGGATACGATTACTGAAAAATGAGTTTTCATAACTTTAATATTGAGTTGATAAATTATATGTGCTCACGAAATCAATATAGTGATTCAGGGCTTGACAATATAGAAGAAACCGAACAGGATACACATATTTTTTAATGTGGTCCTGAGTTAGAGCAATCTCTTTCACATTTCTATCAGGTCTTTGACACACTCTTGATCTCTTTCCACTCGTATGCTATGACAATATTCCAGGGCTAGAGGTTATCGATTTCTTGTCGTTAAAAAACAAGGGAAAAGGAAATAAATTCTATTTTCTTAATATAAATTAGATTTAATGCTTCAAAAACAGATATTTTATAATAATATATTGTGTTTGCTATTGTATTTGTTCCGAGAGTTGTTGTATTTGTTCCGAGAGTTGTTGTTCCCTGCTCTCTACAGAAAACGGGATAGATATAGGACAAGTGGCAATTGTCCATAAATATGTCTTCAGCAGTGTTATTCTTAGTATTGTATTACGTAACAGTTTTTGTGAAATATGACATGCTTACATACCTAATAGTATATTATATAGAAACATATATTCCACCAACCTATGTAATATTTTGCTTTGAGTGTAAAACTATACATGAATTTAATAAACAAAATATTTAATAAAACCGAGAAAAGGAAATATATTTACAAGATCATAATAAATATAGTATTATTGAATAAATTATTAATTTATTATAAGGTAAATTTACATTTTACAAAGAGTGTACATATTATATATATATATATATATATATATATATATATATATATATATATATATATATATATATATATATATATATTTAAAAAAGGCCATGTGTAAAAGTTATTACGACTATAGGTTTTACTTAAATCTTACAAACTAATAAATTACAAACCTGAGGGCATATTAATTAAATATTTGATAAAATAACAAAGAAATAAGTTGTAAATATTACGGATAGTTCCAAATAGTTCGAAATTTCAAATTAAAATAATCATTTCAAAAAAAAAATAATAATAGTAACACATACTTTACTGAAATGTATCTAAGCATTTTCTGTATGTAATCATTATGAATACCATTTTATCATTCACATTCAAATAAAATTAAACTAATTACTACCAACTTATACGGATTATACGGAATAAACTAACTGCATTTTAAAAAATATTGAATTCAATAACTCCTTTATATGTTATCTTAGTAGAAAGCAGTACAATTTTAGCTACATTTAGTGCTGTTGACGGTATTAAGGTTAGTGTTTACCAAATAATGTAATTTTATTAAAACCTTGGTTGCGCCTCAGAACTCTTTCAATTACATAAGAAAAACAGAGTAAGAAAAGTTAATTTAATAGAGAATTAAAATAATGTATAGTGAAGGAAACATGAAAATGTATGTATATTAATTGTGTTAAATACAAATCAAATGGGATTATTAATGGTAATGTTTTTTTACAAAAATTATTATGTGTAGAAAGAGACTGCGACACTTGAGCGCAAAAGTGGAAAAAAAGTGAGGCCATCCACCTGAAGCCTTTCTTGTCCCTTATTCTGTTCATCGTCCCCTTTTCTATACCACGTCCTTTATTGTCTTCCTCTAGGGAGGGGAGGGAAAAGCACGCCCTTTTGAGCACTGTCCGTTGTAACAGATAAGGACAGTGAACCGGAGAATGGATGATATGGATTAGTTTTTGACCGAATTTTAACATATTTTGGAGAAGGAGGAGGTACAAAAGGCTTGATACATGCAACAAACACCATTGTACAAGATATCTGAGAAGGGAGGGCATCTAAAGTTGGAGATACCCAGATTGTTGCAAGCAAACGAAAAAAAGTACAGGCAGATGAATTACGGAGAGCCAGAAGAGTAACGTTTAAATACTGACACGTCATTCACACGCGTAATGTACTTAAAATGTTGAACCTTTTTAGAATGTGTCTTGTGCTTTACGCCTGGATCAAATGATTCTTATTAGCATTATTTAATACCAAGTGAAAGATTAAACAAGGCAATTAGGTATTTTATTCAATTTAAAAAACTAACGTTATCTATTTCATGAATTAAAATAAAATAAAGTATATATTGTAAACATATTTTATGAATGAAATGTTTGAATTGGTTGCCTATAAACTTTTTTAATATATATATTTTTATTTTTTATTTTTTATTTTTTTTTTTATGTTACGAATAATACTTCTGTATAGTGAAACATACATACTGTAGTAAATTTTATAAAAACTGTATTACTAATGAACTATTACTTGTGTAGGTCGAATTATATATATATTTGATAGCAACGAAAACCAACCAATTTATTTTATACGGTACTAAATTATAAACCGTTTAAATTAACCATAAGTTTACAAAGCAGTTATGTTGTAAAAATTCACAATTTTAAGTTAGGTATTATACGACATGTATTATAAGAATACACTTTAAACTGTGATACATTGTTAACTGGAAATATGTTTTGGTTAATTTTAGCAGTATGTTTACCATATATTTTTAGTAGTTTTAACCTTTTCTTTAAATGAACAGAGTATATAAGATTTAAAGAGTATATAAAACTCTATAAAGGAAATATTAAAATTATAAAGGGATGAAAGCTATTATTATGCAAAAGCGTATTAAACTGCTGGTATTTTGCAAGAATTTCATTAACGCAAAGATGAAGGCTTAATTAGTCTATTCCAGTATTTAGTTAAATACATAAACACCTGGTAAAGATTAAATATCTTTATTGATGTGTTGTAATCTGCAATTGTTTAATTAAGAGCAATGTTTCATTCAAATTTACGATTCTCCCTAATCCTAATTTCGTTTCTTACGTTTTATGTAAATAGTACATAAATACATTATTTTCCATGAATTTTATTGTTTATACAATTAATAATAAGTTGTTAAGTGCCTATTTATTCAGCAATTATTTCATCACATAAATGTTTATTGTCTCATCTCTTTATTGTTTTTTGTGTTTAGATAGCAATTTAAGTTAGATTATATTAAATATATTTTTAAAAAACATATCTCAGTCTACCTGTCAAAACAGAGGAACAATTTTTTTTTTTGTATAGATGAATTAAAAATGCAGTTGAAATACCTATTGATTCTACTAAAGATTGATTTTTGAACTTGTGATGATCTCTTCTCCCCTATTGGACAGTGAGACGGTGAGGTGGGATAGCAATTAATTCTCTTTATCCCATCTTCTTACATTTAGAGAGAAATTTGTGGAAATACTAGTTCACTCCAATGAATACTTTGATGCAGTTATCCCCGCAACTATTTAGAACAGTTGTTAACTGCTTTAAAGCCACAGATTATAAATAGTTGTATAAAGTATGGTTACTAACATATAGTTAGTTCCAACCGAATATTATAAACTAAACTAATTTAACAATATTCTTAGATAACCTTATTTCATTTTACATATTGCAGTTTTGTTGAATTTGTTATCAAACATGAAAAGTAATATTAACTTTTATTAAAATAATTCTTAAAATAAACTGAAAGATGATTATACGTAAATGAAGTGGAGATGTAATTGTTATTTATAAGAATATAATTTACTATTGTTTACACTGATGACCGACAGTACTTGTTAGAATTCCATTTTTCCAAATAAAACACAATTTGTCTTTTGTAAATTCTATAATTTATTTGGTTTAGCCGACCATGGTTTCGCCAATTACGGCATTTACGAGGCTCTTACAAAGCCTTTAGTCATTATAATATTAAAAAGTTTTCAAATTATAAGTGATTTCAAACAATTTACTAACTACCACCAAGTCGTAATTTATATCAAAGATTTGTTCCCAACAACTTTCAACATTGTTCGCAATTTAGTTTAAATTTCAAAATTAAAATTTTCTAATTCATTTCCCAATTTGTTTAAATAAATATAACAAATCTAGAGGGTAGTCTATAGTTTGAGAATTCGGAACGACAGAAGTTGATTGTAAAATTCTCAGTGAGGTTTAAATAAAAATAATTATCCTTTATTTACAGGATAGACAAGATAATAATATTCTTAATGTCCTCCACGAACTTATACGTAGCAGTCAATTGTTATCAAATAGTTGAAGGTTTTAAACATTATGGTTACAGAAATATATGTTTTATCAAATGATAAAAATTATTAGTAAAGCTACTATCGATGGATTCCACGAGACTAATGGGCAGCGAATTCTGATTTAGTTCAATTTGGATTTTATTTGTAATTGATACTATTTGAACCTTGAAATCACAATCTACATAATAAACAAAAATAACTCTAATTGATTTAATAAAACAAACGTGATATTGATACATGTTTATATCTTCCATGTATCATTCGATTTTATGTTAATGAACATTGTTAATAAATGTCAAAATTGGAAATTAAAATAGAAAGTTTAATGTTGATTAATATTACTCCTCCTTTATATTGAATTATTAAAACTAGATTTAGCAAAACATGGGCTGAGATACATTTTGTATTTGCCAAGTGAGGAAAATTATTTAACACTTAATTTTAATTATTTACATCCCAAAAACTTTTGTGTGAGTATCCGAATAAGTAAATTCATTGTAGAATTATTATTACTAATTGAGGTAGTAAAAACATCAGGCTGACACATGATTTCTACATAATTTCCATTTTTATATTTTGTATAACAAAATAGTTCTTTTTTGCAACTAATTAAACTATATACTAAGAATATTTTCTAAAATGGAGCAGTATTTAATTTCACGTTTTTCACAATCAAAGTGACCTATAAACTACTGGTATGAATATAATAGCTCCAGCACTCATAATATAGAATTGGATGTAAGAAGCGTATTTTTTAAATTAAAATTAATTTCGTGGTATTGTGCCATTATGAAGAAAATAACTAAACAAATATCCAAATTCAGTTATTTCCATTTTATAGCATAACTTAAAGTAAATAATACAACAAAACAGTAACTATAAAAAACTAAGCACTCGCCTATAAACCCAGACGGCAAAACTTAAACATGAAAGATAATGTATGTTCCCAAACAAACATCAAATATGTACTAGTGTGTTTTGTTACCACTACTCCCCCTAATACAACTCTTTTAAACCCAGAACGCTTTACTTGTGTCAATGCAATGTAAACATGGCCTATAAAAGTCTAAACAAAACCTTCTGAATAACCCTTTTGCTATTAACAAATATTTATATTTTTTTTATAAGCTGAATTTGATCCTTTTTACATTATCAATTTCTTCCTTGTAATTAGACTATACGATATTGGCATTCTCTCATTAAAATGTTAATCCACTGATACTCAACTAAGATTTATTTATGCACCATTTCATTATTTTTTGTTTGTACAGTATTATAAAAAAAACAAGATAAAATTAATTGGTACAGTAAATTTTATATAACATAATCACATTTCATGAATTTTTGTACATCCTGTATTTTTAATAACTCTGTAAATAGACAACTTTAATTTCAACAAATTTCCGTTATTCCTGATTACTATCTTTACTGGAACCAGAACTATTAGGATGTTTAAATTTTTTAAACATTTTAATATACATAATTTCCTTTCACTTAGAGATTGCTCAAATACAAATAAATGTTGCTATTTACATCAGATTTTTTTGCATTATAATTGTACATATTTTACCAGGTTACACTGGGAATTCTATCTTAATCTTCAAACATCACAATATTTACATTGATTTTCATTCAACATTTACTTCCAATACTATGTTTATCCAAATTAATATGATAATATCTTGAATATATTTTCTTCAACATATCCTCGTTCAAAGTCAATAAAAACGTCCCCCAAATAAAAACAAAACTTCCTTTAATGTCGGTAACACATGAATCATTCTTTATTTTCCTTTCCTCGGATTTTAATGGCTTAGTACTAACTAATATCAAATCCAATAGCACATAAAATATTACAATTTTAAAATCACTAGTAGCATAGGTTCAACAGATATATTTGTCTTATTATTGATGCAATTTCATTTTTAGGTTGTAATAACTATTTATATTAAACATTTCACTGGTGCAGGCATTGTAAAAATTCGTTTTTTAATTTGATTACCAGACTTTCTGTAGTAATTCACAGCTGTTTTCTTTACACGGTATACTCAACCAACTTACACATTTATATTTTAAACCACCCAACCTAAACTAACCTAACTTAAATTAACACTTTCCTTTTTAGTGTTGATAATTTTATATATAATTATCACCCTTCCCTACACATTCACATTTCCTTATCCATTTATTAATTTAATTAATCAGGTAACATTATAAGGGTTTTATTTTAAAAATATTGTATTATTTTGTGTTCGTTTTCTAGTTAAATGACATTTAAGTTAATTGTTCTAGGTGGCATAATGATATAAATTATTACATAACTCGTAATAAGTTCATTTTAAATGAACATATTATACTTATAATTACATAAATTGTTATTTAAGTTACAATACAAAATTGATTCATATCTGGTATATATTTGGTTCGATAATTATAATTATAATTTAGAAAATAATGCCGATAATAAATCGAGGAAAAATACATAATCTACAAATAATTAAATAATCATTTATTTTTTAAACTCTTTGGGAAAATCCTACTGAAAAATAGATTTAGGAATTAAGTGTATTATTGCTTCAGTTATTAATATTCGAGTTCAAAATACAAGTTACTAAATTTAAAATACAGCTGAAATCTTTAAAAAAAACAGTAATAAAGTAACACAATAAAAATTCCTTGAATAATACAATAACGTCAGCGTTAGAAAAAAGTATTGACCCAAAGATACACGAAATGTTGTTGAAATAAATATTATCTAACTCAAGCCATAAACTATAAAAATAACCGCAAACATCGGCCTATTTTTGGTGGTTTTTTCTGATATTATTTGTATTTTTTCTTAGCTTTGACTACTCAAGCTTATTTTTAAGTTTGATTTATTTTCGTAAGTTATTATTTAGTTTTAGATTCTAACATGGCCCTAAGTTACAAGGCTATATTGGTGTCTTTCATGTTCTAGGCTTAACACTGGGTATTAGAAAAAAATGGATTACACTTCTAATATTAGGAATTATTTTAGAATTATTCTCACGCTTGCGAATTCGTTTGCGTGGTATCTTATAATATCATGTCTATGATCTATTCCAAGCTACATCGTTATCTCGATAAGTTTAATATGATGTTATTGTCAACATAAACTGAAATGCTGAAATACGGTAACCACATTTGATAACATAGCCATACCAAGAGCCACCATTGGTCATTCATATTTATGAGAGTTTTATTATACGTGTTATCTCATACGTGATAGATAAGAGACGTTTTCAACTATTATTAGGTGTTATGAGAGAAACATGGTATCAACGCCTAATATTTTTGAGATATACACACAAAAGTTTTAATAGTTACTTATATTTAATAAAACATTCTGTTCGTTGTGTTGTGTTTTTCCATAAAATAAAAACAAAGATTTTCCTATTTAAATAATATTAGCTTGAAGTTTTAAATATGTACGAAATTAAGGAGACAAATATCAAACGAAAACATTCCATTTCTATAGGCGTTTTTTATCAAAATAAAATCAGGAATTATATCACTGTTGAAGTATTGCACTTTTATATTTAATTACACGTTTATATACTTAAATATGAAATTGAATCAAGAAATTTAACATTACATGATCAATGTTTTTACATTTAAACTACCAATATCATATTTGACAGTAAAGTTAAATGTCACTTCTGTGTGAAAACGGTATTCATATGTTTGCAGTTTATAATACACTATAAAAATATTACGTAGTAAAATAAGGAGAAATTAAAATGAACGTTAGATAAAGTGTTAAATATATTAGAAATTCACAACGATAAATCTAAAAACAAGATAGTGATTTTATTTTGTGCAAAAAGTTTTTTTGATACCGCCAATATACGATAAAATCAATAACGACTTAGGAACACAAGCCTTTTTATCAAATTTTCAGTCAAATAGTTGAGACGCGCAAATCAGACGAAGATACAGGAATTTATTTTATTATAATATTTGAAAACCATAACTAAAATTATTGAATTTATAAACAAGATATACTTTATTGTAATCACATAAAATAAAAGATATTCACATTTTTAATATAGTGGTTCGTTTTGTACAATTTTTAGGGCAATATTTAATAGAAAATCAAGACGAATTATGACGTTTTTTGATTTAACTAAATATATATTTGTACGAGATAACATTTGTTTTAAATTGAAACATGTAGATTTCAAATATCATATACATTCCTCAGCTAGATATATTATCACTTTTGTATGCGGAATAAAAATTGGCAATTGATTCAATAGTCAGTGTTTTATTATCTAAGGTCTAGACATTTTTATTCCAGGGTAATGTTTTTACGTTGAATTTTTAACATAAAAAACATTACGCAAAAATAAAAATGTAATTGTCATGATATTAGTTATAAGAAATACTTAATACTCAGATAGTAATTTTATTTTATTGCACATCCAAGGACTTTTCCTATTTGCTGAAAATATTTTTTTTTACAAACTAACTTATAATGATTCACAACTCGTGAATGCTGATGGCGATTACTAACTTCGATTAACTCCATTAATAAAATCGAATGAAATTGAGTTAAAGATGTCCGTAATCAGACTGATCCTAATTGAAATTTAATTAAGATATCCCACCAGCTCGCCCCTGTGCTTAATTACATTGAAGCCGTTGCGACAGTTTCAACTCTCGAAATCTTTGTCTAAGGAAAATATCTCTAAATGTACTTTTTATAACATAGATCATTATTGTTTGCGAAAATGTTGTTCATCCATTAATTTGTTCAACATTATTTAAACAGGAGAGCTGAACATTTTTTTATTCCGCGTAAGAAGATGATTTTCTCTCTTTTGATTACAAAATGAAGTAATCGATTTCTTTTCTCAGATATTCCCATCAATGTAAATGAGAAATTTCTTGAACCTAATTCTAATAGAATCGGTTTCTGAGCCTTCCTGATTCAATCGTTCTCTCATTTCCTTTGATATATCTTTTCGGAAAATTACTAATTTTAATTTGATTTAATCCAATAAACTCTAGTAGTATATTTTTGGTCGTGTATTATTGTCTGAATTCTAGTAATAATAATAATAATATATTATTATTATTATTATTATTATTTTTTTTTTTTTTTTTTATAGAGAAGGAAAAATCCATCAAGGACCTTTTCTCACCTAGGGCTCTGCCCAGGTTGTGGCGGACTCTTACCGACTAAAAAACCTCCTCTTCACCGCGGGAATCCAGACTGGAACCGCTTTCGCATAACTTCAGCCTGGCCGCCTGTATCATCTTGTGTTCTCCTTTTGTCTGTTATACTAAACTTCTATCTGTTCCACAGTCATCTCTGTTCCAGGCACCCTTCCTCTCTTTTGCTACGCAACACGGATTCGACATATGTCGCTACCACATTCCAATTGTTTCTCGTTTTTATCATATTTTTCACTGCAGTATCAGGAGTGAACTCTCCGATGATTTCCTCTATGCCTTTTTTCTGACGCTCAAATCGATAACAATGGAAAAAAGTATGGATCACGTCATCGCTCCTATCTGGTCTACAGTACATACAGTTAGGTGAGGACACCTTCCCCATGTTATATAGATACGCCCTGAAGTAACCATGTCCTGTCAGGAACTGGGTGAGATAGAAATTCACCTCCCCATGCTTGCGGTCCATCCAGTCCTGAATGTTACCAATCAGCCTCGCAGTCCACCTACCCCCAGTGTCACCAATCCACCGCCTCTGCCACGCAGCCATCGTACACTGTCGCGCTCTACTGAAAGCTTCAGCTCTGTCAAGCTCTTTGCCTTTTATAAAGATGGCTTTCCTTTCTTGGGCTAGAAGATCGATGGGGATAACTCCAGCGACGACTAACACCGCTGCCTCGGACACAGTCCGGTATGCACTGGCTATTCTTAGTGTCCCCATCCTCTGCACTGATAACAATCGGGTTCGATACCTCCTTAACTTTGTTGCATCTCCCCATATTTCGGCATCGTGCAGCAGAACCGACTGTACCGCAGTTAGTAACAGCCATCGCTTACTGGACCTCGGCCCTCCTGTATTTGCCATGAGTCGTCCAAGAGACGCAGTTACAGCTGCTGCCTTGTCACAGGCGCCATGTATATGTTCCCAGAAGGTTAGCTTGTTGTCAAGAGTTACTCCTAGGTACTTTGCAGATTTTCTTGTGGCCACTACTTTGGATCCAACATGCATCGAAAGAATGGTTGGGATTCTCTTCCTTGTAAGAACCACAATCTCGGTTTTAGGTATTGCCAGTTGCAGACCCCTTTCCTCCATCCATTGGTTGACTCGGCGCATAACCTGCCTTATTATTATTATTATTATTATTATTATTATTATTATTATCTTATATTTTAACATTTTCTTTAAACAAATTAACATTGAGAAATGAACAATACCAAAAAAAATATTATAAAACATACGTCAACAACAATTGTTTACAACATACTTATTTTTACAAAAATATTTAGATAAAATTAAATATATTTCATGTTTAGGAAGGACAATTTTTATTGATGAGAGGAGAGCAAACTCTTAAATATAAGTTTCACACTAGTAGAGAAAAAACACATACCTTACGAGACGTTGTTAGTTTTATATTTTTATTTATAATTTTAATGCTGGTCAAAAACTATATTGGAGAATGAAATACGTACTTCATCATAATTACTGTTGAAATACACTCATCATATTTCTGAGGTCCTTAGGACAATAAATTTTACTTCTAAAACAAAGTCACAATTTTTATAAAAGTGGTATCAATATTTTCCTGTTAATAATAAAATTATTATAATCTTTAACATAAAATCTTTGATATAACTGTCAAAACACGTTCCATTATTATAGTCTATTTTTTAACGTGGTTATAATTTAACATAATATACTACGAATTTAGTTACAATAAATTTTTTAAATTTAACTTGAAATAACATCATCATATAAAAAAAAAATTACTGATTGAAATTGTTTATGCCGATATATTAAACGTTTTATGTTCCACTATATATAACATCTGCTTACTCCATAAACCTATTGTTTTATGTTACTTAATCTTACATTATGATTGTACGTTTTATTTTTGTACCTTTACAGATTCATCATCATTATACCAACATAATATTTCATTAGTTCCTAAATGTTTATAATTGCTAATAAAAAAAAGGAAAACAATTTTGAAATAAAACCTGCATTTTATTTATTAACAGACCTAGTGGTTGTAATAAATTTAAATTTGTTGCAACATTATATTTCGTTTTTGAAATAATATTAATTGAAGATATAACACGTTGTTTCCATTTTTCTGAATACTAATAAAAGTAACATAGAACTGCTCTTTTTGTTTACGCTTTAAATATAAATTAATTTTAATTTGAATGACTTTTTAAAGCATCCCAAGTACTGCTTAAATGAGTGATACTTGACGAAGTTGAAAATGATTTTGTTAAAGTAATGAATTAAAATATATCAAATCTTTGGAGTTATTTTGATACTTTTGAGAAATTCTATTAATGTTTAATATGATGTAAAAGTTTGTAACGTAGAACTTTAAAAAAAGTTTTTGAAGTTTACCTAAATCACAGAAAAAAACTCTTACCTAAACGAGTAACTTTTATTTGACAAATATTAAATTTGTCTCTAGATAAAATAAAAACATTAAAGCTATCAAAAAATTTAGTTTATATTTTATTTTTTAAAAAATAAAATTACAACGTTATCAGAACTTTTTTTACTGTTTCAATAATACTGAAGTTAGTACAGATAGTATCCTTTTATTTGTAGTTAACAAGAGAGATTAAGTGACAATTGACACTACTCTTCATGAACAACTTCTCCACTTTAAAAGGGTAACCAAATACCGTTGTGAAGAAATATTTTCATAATAATTAATTGTTGGTAACCTATTCCAGACTAAAACATTTATGTACAACTCTTTCGAAAATTCCAATTTACGTGTCATAGGTTTTCAATGTGATATAGAAAAAATAAATGTGTGTTTTAAAGTCAAAAACAGCGAAATGTCTTAAATAGATTATACAGTGATAATGTAACATCGGCAATGTTTACTGATACTCTGAATAGACAATAGATCGTATACGAATTTTCATTTTTTTGGAATAAATAATTGATTTTTGTTTCTATTTATTTTTAAAATAGAATTTTGTTTATGTTATGTTAGTTTTCTTAGGATATCGTTTTTATTTTTATTTCTAAATAATAATGTGAAATATATAGATATATCTTAATATAAAATGTCATAAATATGAGATGATTATTAATAATTAAGGATAATGTGACGTCTTCGGCTTTCAAATATGAAACAAAAAAATTATTTTAATTTTAAAAATTATACTTGTTTTTAGATGTTTTTCTTCAAAAACAATTTAAATTAAAAAAAAAATCATACTCGTATACGTAGTAAATTTTGATTTTACTTTTCGCCAATTTATTCAAATTTATTCATATAATATCTTAGTGAGTTCTGTTCTATTTTAAAATGGGTTTTGAACTAAATCATTCTACTTATATTTAAAAGCCCTAGCACGTGTGATACAAGAGAAAGCTTTATCTATTGTCTCCTCTGTGTTATAAAATCATTCCCTGTGATATTATGTGGTAATACTGATAAATTTAATAACAACTTTCCTTGCAAACTCATCCGTCATTTTGGATTATCTAATCTTGTAAACCATCACCGATGTAACCTGAAATTCTAACTTTTTTGAAGTCTTGAAAGCTTCAGATCCTTTTCAATCCAACTTTACAAAATGATGAATAGTAAAGAATAAATTTAAAAGGTTGAAAAGATCGATTAGTTCCTTAAGTAAAACAGTGAATTCCAATAATATAAATATAATAGATTGTGCATTTTTTACAATTTCTTTATTTTCTACTTAGTGCAGTTTCTAAAGATTTTAAATATTTAAGAATAATTGTTACCTAAATAAACCTTAATAATTTCAAATATATATTCGTATAGAACAACAATTGTGAATTATACATCTTTGTTCTTAATTTAAAATGTGTAAGTAAATTTGTTTAAAGGGATATAGGCAGGAAAGAATTAGTTAAAACAATAATAAAGATATATTGGGAATTGAAATAATTGCTGAAATAAACATTTTAATACTACCCAAGGAGTATTTATGTTAAAAAATACTATTATTTCAAACATTAGTAATGTACATTAAGATACTCAAATGTACGTTAGAATATAACAATAAAATAAAAAACTTTAATTATTAAGTATGCGATTTTAATCATTTTACATAAATAGCTATATATATATATATATATATATATATATATATATATATATATATATATTTATATATATATAAATAGCTATATATATATATATATATATATATATATATATATATATATATATATATATATATATATTTTTATATATATATATATATATATATATATATATATATAATCCTACCGTTAATATACCTATGCAAATCATAGAAAAGAAAGTTTGTATTAGTGTAAAATTATGACATGAATTGAATCAATGCAATATAACTATATATTTGTTTTAAATAATAATTTTTCAGTTAATTATTATAAATGTAAACAAACGAGGTATATCTAATTAAATAATGTACATAATTCGGCTTAGGTAATGTTGATTCAGTTTTATTAATCTTAAATCATAAGATAACAAAGGAGCCCGGGCTGCCAGGTTACGGCCTCATAAATTCTCAACAACGGTGCTCACATTTTTCCCCGTCGTTGTTGCTCATCAATCAATCTATGAAATACTTCATATCACTTACACTAATAATTTTGAAACATTCATTCACCAAATGGTATTTTGAGCTAACATGTTAAGGTCATTCAATTAAAAATTATATTAGTTATTTTACTAAAATTATCAACTCAACTTTTAATTTGAAAAAATATAGTTCAAATGTCTATTACATTTCTTCATTGACTAAGAGAAGTAAATTTCGATTCTAAATCCAATTAAAATTGTTCATTTAAACTTTATTGTTTAATTAAGACTTTTTTTCACGAATTCATTGTAAGCTAAATACAAAACAGTAGAGATATTGTGACAAATATTTTTTTTTTTCCAAACGTATAAACAGAAATATTATTATGTGTTTTGCTCTCCAATCTTTCCAATCTTCAGCTATATTGAATATTTTATAATTATTATTTTATGAGCATCTAAGGATAGGGCATTAAAATAAATTAATTATTAGATATAATATTCAAAATTGGCCTTTGATTAGTATATGTTTTTATAACTATTATTAAAATTAGGACTACTAGTTTCACACATTTTATTAATTTTTTTTTTAATTAGACGTAAATTACTTAGGGATTTAAATTATACACCAGCATGTGATTAGTCATTACAATACCAGATTAAATTCTAATAAACTGAAGTATAAACATAACATCTGTTTATTATGTATGGTAATATAACTTATTGGTTCTTTGTTTTCCTTATTGAGAAAATCTGTATTAATATTAAATTAGTAACATAACAATTTTGAAATGTTGAAAACCTTTCTATTTATTACTTTAAGTCAATATTACACTTCCTGTAAAGGTAATGGAAATTTAAAATATTTGATTCCTTTTTTCGTAAATATAATCCACATCTAGTACTTCAGAGTTTTAAGAAAATACATTACTACTATTTTATAAATAAATAGTACTGTTATATTTTGGAACATTATCTTTTCATAATTAATTAAGGATTTATAATTGTTGGGCAGTGGAGCAGAAACACGTACTTATAAACACGAAACTCGTATTTAGAGTAATTAGTAAAACGCTGTTTATGATTTTGCAAGCATAATTGTTAAAGGAGAATAATATGATTAGTTGTGAATGACAAAGACGAAAAAGTAGAGATATACCACCATGTTAACTCGTTTAGATCCTTTAAATCTAGAACTGTCCGCTTCTGAGAAGAGGTTATTATATTCACTACTATACTTTGCATTGCGTCATTTACAAATGAGATAAAATATTAATAACAAGCTGAATATATTCCTCATTTCTTTATATGTGTAGAGAACTCAAATGTTATAATATACGTTTGATCCAAACTATAAATGGTGGAATAATGGCTTACAAATAAAAGGCCTGTTATGCGCCTCTACCGAGCGTGAGCAGGGCCTGGTAAGGATCTGACAAAACAATATTTACGTCACACCAGAGAGACGAGTTTTGTTTTTCTGTCAATTGTGATTTTTTTTTTTTGCTGTTTCTCCTGAAATTCTTTATATAGCATCGCTTTAAAAGATTCTAGCCATCCCGAGATGTCGTCTTTAAATAGTACACACTTGAATTTGCAGTAATGTGACTTAAACTTCAATAAGGCAAAGAACTATTTGCTAACCTAATAAGGCGTTCGACCACCCTCCGCTGATAATATTAAGTATAATGTGTAATGGTGTAACTTTCATTTTATATTAATGGTAATTAACACTCACAAATTATATTAATTAGATTGATGTTGTGACAATTACGGTGAGTGGCCAACGATTTTCGGCGAACGATTCGACCTTAAGATAACGTAACAAGTTAATATCCTTATTATAAATCACACTAAGATAGGTACTAAAATTTTATTTTATTTTTATTTATTATTTTTTTTTTAATTAAAATTTCAATATGTAGAAAGTAAACTGCTACGTGAAATATAATATTATTTTTTCATCTTTACATTTTTTGCTAACTTTGTTTTGAAAAAAATAAATAAATAAATCTTCTGTATTGTGACGTTTCTAGTAGAGATTTCAAACGTTTAGTTAGTTGAACTTTTTTTAAATTGAACAAATCCACCAATAAAATCAATCAGTTTCCCTAAAAAAAAAATCGATATTGAAATAAATGCATGTCGAAAAATTAAAACAAAAAATAAGGAATGAATATTGTGATTTAAAAAAATACAAAAACATTTTACTAACATTCCTCGACTTAAATATAAGGGAAAAGATCAAAACACCATAAATTTTACTTTAATATAATTTAGGTACATTGTATTTCTTCGCAACCCTTTATTGTGCACTCTTCTCATACTATAAATCGATTAGCCAAATTTCTAAACTACATTTTAAATTTCATGTGTTTTTCTTCACTTCATTGTACATTCAAAAACATTGAACATCATAAAGCTTTCATTAGCGTGTTATTATTTATAAACTTCTGAACATATTCAGAACTTTTAAACTACCTTCAGAATTCTCTTCCATTTTAAAAGTTTTCTTGTAATTTTTAAATTCGGTCAGAAAACAATGAAAGAAGTTCCCCTATATAAACGATTAATTTATGTAAATAAAATATTTATTTTCAATATGAGCGTTTAGACTAACGATTCACCGAATGTGAAGTGTGTAAATCCCGATATTAAAATTAATTTAGTACGATAAAAAACTCTTCACTTTATGTTCATATTTAATTTGTAAAATAGTACAACATATAATAGTTCAGATAATAAAATACAAGTTATTATGGATACCAACAAACACTAATATAAGAGAGTAAATCTATATGTTGAATTGTAAGTAAATTATTGTAATAACAATGATTTATAACTAAAGTTAACTCGATAGTAAAGTTAACTGTCATTCACATTGTTAAAGTTTTAATTGAAAATAGATACTTACTTCTTAACTTGGATGCAAATGTAAGATAACTAAAACAATATGGCTGAGCAATATATTTTAACCTTCGCAAAGGAGATGTCATAAAAGTACGGCTTGCAATTCAAACTGGAAGGTACTATAAAGTTATGGTTTTATTTCGTTATAACATGGAATAGAAATGTATACACTCTCATTAAGTCAATGTTAGTCTTTAATGAACTAACTTTATACTTTAAACATTAAGAAAATAAAAAGTGTATTCAGTCTGTGTGAATTTAATTTGATATTCTTTTTGACATAATTATAAACACCTTCATTTGAGTTGTCTCTATGACCTTAAACTTAGTTAAAAACCAAGTGTATTTATTTGTCGATATAGTCAAAAGAAACATCCATATTTTATTTGGCATATAATGTTTTAATGTGCATTTGAACCAAGCAGTTGAACCTACTCTAATTTTGTTGTGTTCGTTAACATTTTTAAAGACATTATAGAAATACTATAAAGAGTTTTTTCCATGACAAACTTTCAAATAATCATAGCGATAAAAAGCCAAACATAAACAATAAAACTTTTTTAATATTAACTCATTTTTTCATTAGGACATTCTATATCTATGGAGAAATAATTACGCTGTTCCCATCGTTTATTAAAAAATATGTACACATCAGTTTATATAGGCTTGTGTTGTTATAAGTAATATTCACCAACTAACTTAATATATTTCAACATAGAATGACTAAAAGATCCCTACACTAAATAATTTGAAGGATCATACTTATTCCCATAAAAGCAGTATTTAAACCAAACCTTATTAATTCTGTAATGTTCACAGACTATTAAATATATGGCTCCCTGAGTTTGAGAACTTTTGCTCTTTGGATAATGAAGACTTTGTAGAATATTTATTATTGAAAATAATGACGATAGTAAGTTGTAAACAATATGTTTACACTTTATTCCCTGCGAATTACAATTATAATTATTTAACATTAGGAGTCGTGGTATACATGTATGATATTTTTTCACATTGCAATGAATTTAATAAAAGCATATAATGTCACGGTCCTAATGTGTTCATTCAGGATTCTGAATGACAATGTGGCAAGCCATAGTATTTCCCAACGACACTTAGGTTTTGTATCATCAATATAGGTATTGTACAATCCTACACCAATGGCTATAAAATTGTATTATTTTTGACATTGAGTTATGATTTCTCATACCAAAGGGAAGAAAAAGTTCATATGAAGGTAATACTAAAACATTTAGCTTTATCCGTCTATATGTGTTTTTTAATTAATACCTTATACCTTAAGAAACCTCTGAAGATATCAATTTCAAACTTGGTACATGTATTAAACTAATAACACCCATATTTGTGTGGAATATCAAGTGTATACTTTGTACAATTTTAAATGGCGGTCATTTTAAATTTCTAAATCTCAATATCTCAAAATGCGTAAATTTTACAAAATGTTTACAAATGACAAAAAGTTGAAAATTTTATCTCCTATATACTGGTTATTTTTAAGATTCAGTTATTATTAATTATTGAGTTTATGCAATTTTATGGAAATGTTTCCCTTATTACCTCAAAATTCACATGATGTCATTTGACGTCTAAACCTAACCTAACCATACCTTCATACGAACTTTTTTCATTTTTTTTTGTATGAAGAATCATATCCCAAAGTCCTGAATGGGGTTTTTAACACCCTGTAAATATATACATATATATTGAGTGACTGTAAATAGTGCTATGAATGCCTATTATTATTTAAACTAAGTAATTTAGTTTTAAAAATTTATTTCTTATGAATGTATTCTTACTAAATTAAATACCTGCATAGTACACTACAGACAATTGATTTGTTCTTTGTAACTACTGTTATAAAACAACAATTCCTTAAATAACATCTTTTTTCTTATTATTATTTACCTGTTTGGCCAACATAAGCAGCATTACAAAAACTACATGCCAGTTTGTACAAACCACTTGTTTTGCATTTTTTTCTATTTTATCTTTGGTATTTACTAACATCTTTTCTAAATTTTGTTTACATTAATAAGCTGGTTTACAGTGTTTTTTTTTTCTAAAACTTTACCAACTGCATGGCTAACTTTACCAAAATAGTTAATTCTACGCCACTTTTGTGTTGAATTATTAGAATTGACTATTGGGAAAATAAAGGATTAAGCCTTATTTTTTAATTTTCTTTTTAACATTTTATCAATGAGATTAACCTCATAACCATTATTAATGGCTATTTGTTTAATACATACAAGCTCAGCACAAAAATGCTGCTTATGTTGGCAAAATAGGCCGTAGTTTTAAGTGTAGGTTAGGTGAGCATGAAAGGAGTTGGCGGTTAGGTTATAATGATTCTAGTTTTTCTAGCCATTTAAAAAATCATGCACTGACAGATTTTTATTCTAATGTTAATTTTGAAATTCTACATGTGAACGTAAAAGTAGAAAATTAAATGTTTTGGAAATTTTAGAAATTAAGAGACTTTTGTGTAATGATGATAATCTAGTTTTAAATGACCAAACGGAATTTTTGTCATTTTCTCCTTTACTTCAACCTCTATTCAAGGTTGGTTAATACCTGTGTGAATGACCTGTGGGCTTTACCACCGGGTTTTGGGCTTTGTTTGTTAACGGGAATTTCCTGCCTTTCTCAACCTTTTATAATAGTTATGATGTATATTGTATTTAGTCTTGTAAGAACCTCGTCAATGCCGTAACTGGCGAAACCATGGTCGGCAAGACCAAATAAATTATAGAATTTTACAAAAGAAAAATTGTGTTTTATTTGTTAAAATGGAATTCTATCAAGTACCGTCGGTCATCAGTGTAAACAATATAAATATAGTATAACTAGCAAAAGTCCATAATCATATCACGTACAGCATGTAATTTGGTCTCAGTTTTTCACGAAATATGATCTTTATTCCAATTACCTAACATATTATCATGAGTTGAAATGGTTTTTATTTTAACTATATGACATTTTGGTTATAATATAAAATTTGAATATAAAATTATATAACAAGATATTTTACAATAACAAAATTTAGCCAACTAATTTTGCTATAATGAAACCTTTTTATAAAATGAGTAAACTTTGGAATTTTATCCGTCTTTGATTGATTTTTAAAATAGCAGATTAAGGTATTATCTGTCTTTACCTTTTCTATTTTTATAAAACTTAGTATCAATCTTCAAAATACTTACAATAAATAAGAAACCCGATATAACTTTAATAAACAAACAAATATAGTAATATAAAATTTATTTTTTAACCTCTATATATAAGCGTAAGCTATATATTTTTAGATGGGAAAACATTTATTTATATTTTACCCCTTACAAAAGCAAACATAACAGTATAAATATAACATGAGTTCCAATGATATCTGTCATTATTATATAAAATAAAGCATTCATAGAAAATAACACTAATAGTTTATTATAACAGCCAAAATATGTGGATCGTGGTGCCATTTTCATTAATGGCATATAACGTCTCGTAGGTGTTCACAATCAATCTCCTCATATTTTTCTACTCTTTTCTGAAAATCTGCTTACTCGGCCGTTAATGGAGATTGGCGTTGGAGTAAATTCATTCTTTGTGCATTTCTTTAAATCGTGAAATAATGTGAGGTGTTGGAACAAAAACTTTGGTCTTATGGGAGCTCCACAAGCAATTAGTAATACTACCATGCTCTATAGCAATCCAAACTGCACAACTCCAGAAAGAGTTCAGAAGCTCATCAAATAAATAACGTAAAAGTAAAGGAAAAGACAAGTTTGAGTAGGAAGATAAGATATTTCGACTTGGACAACTAAATATGCCAAATTTATAATTTCTTGAGTTCCTTGTTTTTTCAACATAATGTTTTGTGTCGACTGAGCTGGTGGAAGATAACTTCGGGTAAAGCACGAGGAGTCAGTAAAAGGTAAGATCGTTGCAAGGTGGTTATTATTCAATCTTTTTTTTTTCCACATTTATTTACAGTTCAAAAAATTCAAGCGAATTCGTCATTCTTCTTAATCAGATTACAATTACAATCGCCACTCAAAATGTATGTAATTGAGATAACGATTAATCAAAGAATAAATTATCAGAGACATAATTACTCCAGAACATTTAGGATTTAAATACATTTAAATTAACTAAGTCATTTGACACAGCTTGTTTAGGATGTAAATAGAAAAAACGATTGTCTATGATACTTTGGCTGAAAAAATCTCTATACGGTATTTACAGAAACTGTATTAGCCTGGTGGTGACCTAGCTGTGTTGTAGAGTTTTATTATAATTTTACACCGTATAATTATTTAATAAATAATATTGCACTTATTTAGATTACGAAAGACAATTTTAATTAAGCCACTTTAAGAAAATCAATAAATACAAAATTTAAAATAATAACTTCATAATCCTAAAATTATTAAGGAAACTAGTAATAACATATAAGTTAAGAACGTTTTGATTGTGTTTTCGTCAAATATAGCATGTGGGTAATAATTACATTAACTGAATATAATCGTAACTTTTATCTGAAACTAGTAAAATATTAGATGTTTGTACAGGTTTTCTGATTATAATTTAAGGGTAAATACAAACAATTCCAATATTTTATTGTAAATATACGTAGATATTACGTAAATTAAATTGTAGAACATACGTGCTTAGTTGTTATAGCTAAAGTTCATTATGATGAAGCTCAGAAAAAAAAGTTTAAAGATTGTTTCATTATACTTATCAGACCCACACTAACATCATTACTACAAGCCAAAACATCTTAAATAACAGTCGTAAAAAAAGATCAGAGAAATAAGTAAAAATTTAATAACGAAAAATGATAAATAAGTAACTCATATAATAAATTATAAATGATTTTAAACACAATATCTCGTTTTGTATTCCAAGAGAATATTTGATTTCAGAAGTCATTATAAAAATCCCATCAGACACTCCATCATCTTGTACAGTGATATTGGATAAATATAGAATGTCAATATGTTTATATTGTATATTTCGATATAAAATTATGCATGAGGTATTAAACATTTTTCGATATACAATAAGAAAAAATATTAAGTTTTTGTTATAAAATACCATTAAATAATGTAAATTCAAAACTTCCCAGAGATTTTATTTAGGTTTAGAACTTAACATTTTAAAAATGTCGTCCCTTTCCCATTCTCATGTAATGATAATTTTAGAGTTAAACATTGTTATTTGATAGCACTTATTTCTTATTTTGTCTAACTTTTTTTAAAGATTTCCAAATCCTTACAAATATTTATGTTTCTCTCTTACAGTTAAAATACGTTCGCAGAAGTAAAAATAGTTCCCAGATCTTAATTGAACATTTTAATTTAAATAAATACATTTAATGTTATTATTAAGTTCAAGCTTTTTTTCATAAAAAAGGAATTATTATAAAAAGTAAGAATCAATTAAAAATTCAACTCTTTCATGTTATTATGTAAAAATTGTTATACACTATATTTATTTATAACCTAAATTATACTATTAAATTTAATATGACTGAAAGTAGCATTTAAAGCATGGGGTAAAATTAATCTGTGCATAATAATATTGGACAGCTCTAATTATTTTTAAAGCTCTCTCAAATTTATCTGTCAACGATAATAATTAATTGTTGTCTACACTCGTCAATGCTTGCGGTATAAATGACCTGGAGGTCACGAACAATATCTTTAAAATTGTAATGGTTCAATATATAATATTACTTTATTCTTAAGATATTCCAGAGTATTTACGATTGTTGAAAAGATGAATATTTATTTTTATATATTTAATTGTTTGAAGTCTTCTTTTAAAATTGTCGGAATTATGCAGGAAATACATATTTCACTTCACTATTTTTGAAGAAAATGAACCTGGTCACTTTTCAACAATTAAAACTTTATTTTAGTACTTGTTTAACTTGTTTATGCTATTAGATGAATATCATAAACTGTTCACATTGCACAAATATTTTAATCTTACAATCCAAACTGTCACAAAATCAAAATAATAAGCTAGCAAAATGTGTTTTACACAAACACTGTAAAATGGGAATGAACTAATACGATACTTAAAAACGTTGAATAATTATAATAATTGACCAGCGAAATATTGATTATTAACAATTTGTGTCTCTTTACACATAACAACCGAAAATCATATCTTAGTCAATAAACGACAACTGTGTTTTTTGCCCAGTTATGTCTTCTTCATTTGATGATACTTTTCCCTCTCTTTTTTTAACGACTTATTTGTAAAATGATATGGTTGGAATAATGGGGAATAATTTCCAAATAGGCCAGATAACGGATCGGGTAGTGGTAAACGTCTATAAATAGCGTGGGTAATGTAGTACATTTATTTTTCTGTTTATCGAATCTCGGGCATATCCTAATTCTTTAAAATAATAATACAGTCTGCTATGTTTTAGTTACTACAGTAAACCGCTCAATAATACATTGCTAATCTCACTTTTTGGTGGGTAATTTTATAAAAACTTTTTTCACACTTAATAATTGTTCTCCATTACACTGAACTCATGTTATAATATTACTCATTCTTTCTTTGGACATATTAAAATATGCGACTAACATTATCGTGTAAACCGTTATTATATCTTAAATTATAAATATTTTGGATCTAAATAATTTCTTTTAGTTTACTGTTCTGAATTTGATTAAATTTCTATTCCATACAATTCTATATATATATATATATATATATATATATATATATATATATATATATTGTTAGATATGAGAGATAATTTCTCTAAATTTGCAATGATATTTTGGTAGTGTTTTTCAATTTAGTAATAAATGCGTGATGAAACACAAGAGAAATAAACAATATTCATATTTTTAATTTAGTTTTATTTGTGGTTTAAACTTTGTAGGACTTCTCTAACACTTTTCCAATGAATAAAATTATTTCACAACTTTGTAATTAGTGCTAAAACTCATATTTAGGAAACAAAAGTGGTACGAATACAAATAAAATTAACACATCTTGATATGATATCATTGTATTAACGTAATTTTTCGCGAAAATTATTTTAACATTTCAGCGTAGTATAATTATTGTAACGTAATTTTAACGCCTCTGGCAACACTGAACAAAAGGGGTGTAAATCTGGTGTAATGTTTTATTTGTTATTTCCGGAGGACCTTTATTATGATATTAATTAAATAACAGACACTGAAATAATTAAGTGAATGTTGATCTTACCTTGTGGTGTGATGTTAGGATGCTTCCTGGCCAGGACTGGTCTGCAGAGCTGGAAGTAAAAGATCACAAACACAAATACTCCAGTGTCCTTTTTAAAATAGAGTGGCAAATTGAAGGTTAAAGCGTAAAATATATATATATATATATATATATATATATATATATATATATATATATATAAGCGGTTTTTTTTGTAACGCGCACACTCGACTATTGCAAAACAGCATCTGAGCAAACCTGCTCTATTATCGCATGAATCAAAAAAATGCGCACGCCGCCTCGTCAAGTGTGTAGCCTAATTGGGTTTATGCAGGGGCCATATGAATACCAAACAATTATAATGAATTTCTTTACGAAGAGCAATTTGCCTTTTTACAGATCCAGTACAATCAAACATACAGAATCCCAATGGAGTATTTTTTTTCCGTGAAGTACAGATTTTTTTCCCTCTACAGGCTACATATTACATAAAAACTAAATTACAATATATACTTGATAAAATATGCTATGCCTAACAAACCATAATATTAGCATCAATATTTTTGTTTGTTTTTAATACCTAATATCCTCTCCAAAAAATGGTTGGATGTCTAATACACGTATAGATTTAGAATCTGATATAATTCCTGGATCTGGATTAGTGTATAAATAAAACTAATAAAATTTACACGAAGAAAACTCATTGAAAAATAAAACGTAATTATATGAAACCTAGTGTTTCCACATATGAAATCTGGTTGCGATATGTAAGTATTGTGGCTTATTGTTTGGAGTAAATGTAGATCGTTAAGTGAAACAAAATAAATGTTTTTTTTTTTTTTGAAAAAACGTTGTAACTAATAACCAATCAAAATCTCTCACTTTAAATTTTATTCAAGCAATATTTATAATGAACAATGAGCACAATTAAGTATTCATTAAATATATTACAAATTATTTACTCAAAGTTTGAAAATATGTGAGGGACGATTAATTAATTTATTAATAACATAAATATAATAATTACAAATTACCATCCACAAGAAGATTTTTTCTATTTTTGTTTATTTTATTTTTTTACTGTGTATGTGAACTATCGACCATCAAAACATCTCAATTTTCCACAGGGGACTGTTCCGTAGGTAGAATTAATGTTCTTTAAATTCCATAACATAACGTGCTATAAAAGGTAAGGTTTAAAAATATAATTTGTAAATTCTACCAGACATAGAAGCTTGGTTTCGAATAAACTGACTTTGATAAATAACTGGGAATCCATTGTAAACACCACCATTAATTATGTCTCAGCAGTGACGTAACTCCGCTGAGCACTGAATTAGTTTTTCTTAATTGCATTATAAATCCAATCGAAAATAAAGAAGAAAAGGATAATGACGGATATGTCTTTTGAATAATTTGGAAAGTTTTCTTTTTATTCCACAATAACGTAATAATCATTTTAAAAAGTCTAACATGTTACAAGGTATTACTCTCTAGCTTATGTCAATTTGTAATTATACTTTATATTTATGTCTGTGTTTGTATATCTAAACATGGGTAAACATATTTGTACAATTTTCTAAATTTTTAACTGAGCACATAAAATAATCTTGCAATAACTACTAAAATTACAAGTGACATGTTTTACCTTTCGACCACTTCATCAAGTAAGATATAAATAATCAAGAAAATAAATCATGAAGAGAACGCTATTACTTTCCACACGCTATTTATTTTCCACATGTAATATTTAGATGCTATTTGTTTGATTTATTCCACAATTGCCAGGACGGTTGTTAAGGAAAGAGGGTATAAGATCTGGGGAAAGGAACAAAACTGCCAACAATTCAAAGCACTTGCGTTTTTGCCAACAGTCACGTGGGCGTATTTTAATATTCTTTGTCAAATAATGCAGTTTACTGTAAATATTTTACTTATATTTGTATTAATTTAAATTATTTTACTTTGTTGTTACTTGTAAATGTAAAATCTTGATAACTGAGAGTTGTGTTAGGTTTATATTTGATTAAATCATATGAATACCTAATTCTATTTGGCATTAGAAATTATTCGATTGAAAAAATACTATGACTTAAAATTTGTTTTAACGTATCAGTATATATTCAAAATACGTAAATGATTATAGTTATAGTACATAAGAGTAACATTAAATAATATAATGTTTATATAAGATAAAAATTCAATAGTATGTGGTTGAAATTTACACACTATATTTTTAAAATTACTAATGTTACTTAATAGTCAGTATTAAGAGTCGGAACTGTGCACACGCTTATCAGTTATACTCCGCGTTATCGTTCTGAGTGTTTAGTCACGACAATTGAATAGTAATTTTATACTTATTGTTGACATTAAATAAAATGTGAATTATTTTTAGAATATCAGTTATTGTAGTGTGTGTGGTAAAGGATTTGTCGTAGCAAAGAACTTAATATTTTATACTGGGTATTGTGAATCAATTTATATATCATGTGTTACAATCATCGAAATTTGTAGAAACTTGATACAAATATGACTTGTATAAGTGTGATGAATGTCGAGTGGTCAGAGTTGCTGTGATGAAGAGTGGAGTCCACACCTCTAACATAAGATCTCCTACTTACTACGTTACACTAGTTTATATTGCGAGTATGTCAAGTATTAATTGAGTACGATAAGCAAGAACGTGAAATGTCTTTTGAGGTTTTTTCAAATATCGCAGTCACTTCCAATGAATTAATGATAGTGATCAAGAAGGAGTTAAATACATTAAAGAAGGAAAACGAAAACATATTAATTGAAAATGACAAAGAGAAAAATATATCAAGAGCCTAGTTATAAAAGTAATAAAATTAGAATAATATACTAAGAGGGGAAATATTGAGATCAACTGTACTCCGTAAATAAAGGCGAAAACATGATAAAGATGTTGAAGGATTTAGAAGGAGCACTGATATCACCTTGGACCACAATGCATTTTTCGTCCCCCATAGAGTGATTTCGTAAGGGAAGAAAGGGACTACAGCTCTAATCGTCCGATTCCAAACTCAAGACCATAAAAACACCTGGCTAAGCAAACACAAGAAAAAAAGGTACCGTAGCGTACAATGAAAATCCTCTTTTTGAATCTTCCAGAATCATTATTAATAAACAATTGACACCGAAACTCAAGGGTTAAATAATGGGTTAAATTTTGAATGGCGTAAAGAGAGGAAATATTTTATCACAAATGATGAGGAACATAGTTTTGTTAGAATAGATTTGTCATGTCAACTAGTTCAAAATAAGTTAATGTATGTTACGTGTTTAAACTTTTAATATTTAGTGAATGTTTTGTTTCGAATATTTTATGTCTGTGTATTCATAAATTGTATACTTTGTATGGATATGTGTTAGTTTAATGTATGCAGTAACCATTATTTATTGTAGCATATTTATATACTAACCTTGTTTTTATCACTATATTGAAGTTTGATTACAAGGAACGCCATTGTGTAATGGACACTAATTACTTAGTTATCACGACAGATAGCCAACAAACATGTAAATGGTATATGAACAATATAACTTGAATTATAAATATTATTAGATTTTTTTTATTCTCAGGAATATCTGTGATTTAATTTAATCAAGTTTGTTAAAGCTTTAATACATTATCGGTTACAATATGGCATAGATTTTTTACTATAAACACAATTATTATAACTGTACAGAATTTAATATTGACTTGAAACTATTTTGCCCTAATTCTTTTGTTTGGTAGTTACTCTCATCGTTTTCTCTATCTTTTTTTAGATAAGGCAATCCTCTCAAATAGTTATTTAATTTGAAAGTGCTTACAACTAAAACAAATTAATCCCCTCTGTATTTAATTTCAAATCCATATATTTTTTCATCATATTTTTAAGTCATAAACGTTCTAGTTAGAAGGGAGGAGGACATTATATCCCTTATACATGTAAAATGACTAATCGCCAACATATACATTTTTTCGTCAAATAAACATACATACTGTATTTGAAATTAGAATACTGTATGTATAACTAATTTGTTACCCTCACATAATATTTACAAAGACAAAGTTAGAACTTGGTAGATTTTGTCACATAACTACCCCATATACTCTACTATTTTTAAAACTCTTATGTTGTTTCTATATGTAGGAAAATACAAAAAAAAAATCGAATTATATAGGATATATAATCTTGTCTCTGTAGACTAACTACGACATTCAAACAGAACGATCTAGGCCTACATGTGCTTGGAATTATAAATAACTTTGGTTGACCCTGCGGATTCAAAAATAGTTTTATTTCAAATTTATGGTATTGAATATATTTTTTAAAGTGTTACACACACACACGCACACACACACACACACACACACACACACACACACACACACACTCACTCACACAAATATATATGAATAAAAAACGCTACAGTACCAATATTGTAATATTTTACAATAAACACCTATTTAAAAAGTAACTAGTCATATCTATAAATCCAAATATAGATCTTGCAATTTGAAATTTTTAAACAAGTGTTCCCATAATGGTATGTTTGTACAGCGAAGAAACAAAACATAATAAACGAAACGGTAGAACGGTAAAATCTTTTTCCACAAAGTAAACATCATTAGTAATATGATATTCAATCGTAATAGATACAAGAGGGTGAATGTACGGAATGGGTAACAAACGTATCAGAAACGCACGTTAGAGTGTTTTTAAAACAGGCAAAGTCTTGTTTTCCCAGAAACATGAAGAGGAAATAGAGAAAATGTTATAAAAGCAGTTCCAAACACTTAGTAGTACGTTCCTTCTAAATTGAATTAGTCAAGTCCGTTAACAATGGCAAACGGATAATCCACCAATATCCATGATGGTGAATGAATTTTAATCATTTCTTTTCGTTACATTTGTTTATGATAAAAAATAAAAATATTTACGGTTTGATTTGCGTGTATGATATTTTTTGTATAAATGATAACTTAACCACATTTATACAAATTTAATTATTACGAGAAACCAAAGAACAAAACTAATTTTATTTATCGCATTTTTGGATTGGCTGATTATCAATATAGGATCATTATTTTTCAAATTCTAACGGCACATTCAAAATGTTAGATTTTTCTATACTCCTTAATAATTTAGTTGGGAAGTTGCTGATAAAACATTGGTTGAAGCATTTTAGTTATTTTTTCTAAACGTGAATATATTGCGTAATTTTTATAAGTTTTAAAAGGCGGTCTATTTAGTGTTTAAATTATTTTATTAGTATTTTTTTTCTTTCAGAGTTTTATTTCTTACCGATTTATAGTTATCGTAATTGTAGAATCACGAAGACATGACAAATGACCATAAGTATGAGATTAACATTGTTTTACCGTAAGCTTAGTTATTTTCGTGTTAATTTGAAACAAAAGATTCACTGTTTTAATATACATAATAATAATAACATATATTATAATATTCATAATAATCACATATTATTAGTTTGTAATATTGTAATCACATGATTATTAATTACTGTGAATTACGTTTGGGGAAAAATTGATAAATTGGTCTAAAATGAAATCTCTATTTTGCTTGTTTATAAATTGTAATCCTAAAATGTTTTAAACATAATGATATTTTAATTACAATTATATATGTATATAATTATTATTGGATAGATAGGGCAATAATCAAATTATGATCCAAGCATCAACCTACTTTTAACCCCAAAGAATAACTATTCCCAGTGTTATCTTATAAAACAGCATATCTAAGAAATCATTGAAAATATTTACACCCAACTAACATCAATGTTTACAATAAAGCTGCATCTTAGGAAACTTAGTAATGGGGAACCGTTTGTGAGCTATCTCTTCAATTATTCATTAACAATAAATTATGTCTTTGCAAGGATTCTGCGATTAATTTGTAAATTACAAATATATCTACTAAAATGAGATATGTATGTGGGTATTACCACATTTGCTTAATTATATACAGTAAGGAAGTGTCAACTTCAAAATATTCTGTAAAAAACTAATACAAATACTTATAACTTATTTTAAATAGTTCAATAAATTATGATTTTAGGTGTTAAATAAGTATGTCCTTTGATCTTGATACCTATTTCAGATTTATGTTATGATTTTAATAAAAAGGTTAACATACAAGAAGTCTATCTGTATACACGTGTAAAATATTCGTACTGTCTTTCCATAGGCGTAAAAACATATACCATTTTTAGTCGAAGGCTTTATATACTGCAAACATTTTTTACACATAACAGAAAACACATTTCCCTCCCTAGTAAACATCAGTTGTTGTCATCTATTATGTCACAAAATGTATTGGTATAAGTGAGATTAAAAATAAAATAGGAAAAATAAATTTATATATATATATATATATATATATATATATATATATATATATATATATATATATATATATAGCATATTTGTTTAAAGCGACGTCTCGCAACTTCATTTTTAACAATCATTCATTAGGGTTTATTTAATAGTTATGCTTTAAAAAAGATCACAACCTTAAAGATAAAAATTTAAGCCATTTTGTAAAAAATATCATTAAATTAAAAAATATATATTCAATTAGAAATATTAATCCGGAATCTATTCTCTTTGTTACATTGGTTTTCCTCTCTGATTGGACTTACGGGTATGCAACAATGAAAGTTAAGTAAACAAAAAACCCAATTATTTACACGAAGAAACTCACTCCGACATACATTTCTCAACAAATTTTTTCTCATTATTTGTAAAATGTCGGGGACTTCCTTGTTAGATATTTTTCATTAGTATTAACTTTTGGAAAAACACGGGATTCACCAATTATCAAAGAAGGTTTTTAATCTGAATAAGAAAAAGGGATGTAAATTAAGGGAAAGATTTATATTCAAGAGCCTTGTTAATTTAACATAATGAGATTCATTCTGAATACGAATAGGGGAAAGCAAATGAAATTTTTCTGACGAATGTTACTCTCTAACTGAACACTTAGATTATTAACTAAAATGAAAAGATTTTATGTGTGTTTTTAATACATTATATATTAGAACATTGTCAATCTAATATTTAAAAATATTATTTCTAGTATAATACAACTGTTATAATGTGCAAACCAATTAATTATGCTTGAATATATTTATTATTTTGGTAGTAATATAACATCCCTTGACTAATTCGTATACGTAATAACTAGTCAAATATTATGGGTAAATATTGTATTACTAGTATAAAAATCATCGGTATTTTAACATTGATTTTGGCTGTAAATTAACTATAGTAGAAGAGAAATTGCAAAATTATTAAAATGATCTGTTATTCGCAAATGAAATATTAAAAATTTTATTCGAGAGAAGTTTTCATAGTTCAAATGATGGTATAGTGCAATAGGCATCGTGCTACGCTTCCTGAATGACACCTCGGTACATTATCTGTTATTCAGATAAGACATTATTTTGAAACTCCGTTATGTCCCAAACTAGTAAAATAAAAATAAATATCTGTAAAACTATTAATAATATCCACACACAAAGGAAAGATTGTTTTTGTATTGACTCGAATATATGTTTTTTTATTGTTGTAAGCAAACTCATTTACCCTTAAAGTTGAAGAAATTACTTTGTTCTAGAATAAAAAAAATTAAAAAATAGAACAAATTTATTAATATTTTGACTAATTTATTTTTCCGTGGCGTAATTAAAAAATGAAACACGTTGTAACTCTTTGCAGACCTTATATTAACACTATAACTATAAAGTATTGCTATATTACTTAAGATGATTTTATCACTAACTTGGAAGGTACTGTACTTGATTTCATCTTATCTTGTTAACTCTAGAGAGAAGTTTCAACTAATTCAAGTTAACACTAATGTTATTACATTACGGTTATGAGGACCGTATCTACTTAAAGTGTTTATAAAGAACAGTTAAAACCGATTATATCTTTATTACATCAAAAGCAAATATATTGACTTTTATAATAAATTTTGATATTAGGATTACATATTCAATTATACATTCAAATTGGACACTATTAAAATAAGTTTAATATGATTCCTATTTACAAAAGCAATGTTATAGTAATATTTTGAAACAAAGATATTCATATTTCATCTATTTCAACAATATATAACAAAGAAAAGAATAGTTTTGTACTTATTTTTTTAGAATTTAAGAAAAACAATAAAAAAAATCTTTAATTTTCGATTATAAATATATGCTTTCCATCATTTTGTGTTATTTCCTTATAACCTACATTTTGAAATTCATGTAAATGGATATTTAATTAATGTACTTTATGCATCTAATAAAATAACTATTTTAGTTAATTATAATACTATAAAACATGATATCCCAAGGTAAAGATCTAAACACCTATGTGTTAAATGATTTACAATATTTGGGATTATTTTACTTTCTTTGTGTGGTACTCATGTAGCCATTTTTTTTAGCAGGATTTAAGATTTTGCAGAATGTCAACAACAAATATCTACTTATACAATTCTTTAAGAATTTAAGAATTACTTTTATTATATAAGAGTTATTTATATAACTATACTGAAACTGTTACCCCTAACGTAACTACTGCATAACTGATTTGTTGCTTATTCTATAAATCTATTTACTAAGGTAAACGTTAAATACAAAATATTACTGTGTACTTCAACATGATAAAATAAGTGCTAACACTGAAAAGATAATGATTTATTATTCAAAGATATATGCCAAAATATAAGATTACAATCTATAACTTCATTCCTATATCAAAATTGAAATAAATGGGACAATAGATTATATCTACTTTTAAAATATTTAATATTAAATATCTTAATTTGATATGTAGTAAGTGAAGGCACGTTCACCTCTTTAAATCTCAAAGGAAGTAACAGAAAACAAATTTAATCAAGCTTATGACAGACAAAAGTTAGAGTGAAATTCCATTTTTTTCCTATTATTTATTTTGGTTTTTAACTGTGTCCGGAAGCCATTGGTTATATGTACAGATTTTATACAGCTTTAAAATTTGATAAATACTTTAAATATTTCTTTCTTGAAAAATGGTCTCCAATATTTTCAGTATAATAACAAATAATTTGTATAATTTTATATATTTAAGTAATAAAATAAACAAACAAAAAGTTTAAATAGATAAATTATATACATATAATATGCGAATTTCACTATTTAAGGAGAACTTACATAAATATACAAATTTAATAACGTCCAATTCTTATTGAAACGTTTAGAAGATAAAAGATGTTTATTAGGAAAATTAGGTTTTATAAACCGTCAAATTGATAAAATTAACAAAACTGTGATAGATAAACTTTACGACTATTAATAAATTCTCAATAAAGTAATGGTTTTAAAATTGACATATTTCAACTTTTTTATTATTCCACTCTAAGTTTAAATTTGCATTCATATGTACGATGTCCTATGAGCGGTTAGTAAGTTGTAAATTTCATTTTAACTTTAATACAAGATAATAATTTTTGTATGTATGTCAAAACAATTTGTTGTTTTTTTTCTTTTTAAGGGTAAAATAATATGTTTAACACTTAAATGTCATCAAAAATAAATTTAAATATTATTAAAATAATAATTTATCATAGCGATAATAACAGATACTTTACTATAGACTATATTGTCTCATAAGGGTATTACCGTAAACATACAGAAGTCAGTCTGAATGTCAGGACAATCCTAACGTTTTGTTTTTTTAATTAGTCGTAATTAGGTAAAAATAAATTATATACATTTTTAGTTTGTCGTCTGTCATATGAGCACTACATCATAAACGCATTGAACGATTGTAATACAATATCCGTTTGTGTGTATATATTGGCCATATCTCATGGGTTTAAAACCTTTTTTAATAACACAAAATTGTTTTATAGCTGCCATAAAAACACATACTTACAATTACCTCATAACGATTTTGATAACATTATTCTTAAATTTAGCCGTTAAAGGTCCAAATAAAACTCATTGGTCACCATATCGTCCAAAATATATGACCTTGTTTGAAATATCAGTAAAAAAATAAATTCTTCATAAATAGGCTGAAGTTGTATAAAAAACAATTTCAATTAATATTATAGTGAATATTAATGACTCAATATCGTGTGTAAAAACGCAAGTACGTAAATATTAATTTAAGAAATAATACAAAAAATAAATAAAATTAGGTTTATATTGTCCCTTGCCGATACTATCAAGATTTGAATTAAACCGAAAGAAGTTTACCCGAAAAACGGAAGCACGGTTAGGCCCTTTATTTAAATATAAACTTTTTTTTATAATTTCTATTAACATTTACTTTTTGAACTGACATTTTGTTGACGACTAGTTTTGTTTTGTTTTTATTGGGTTTCTTACTTGGGTTAAAGCAAATTGTTTATAATTAATTAATTATTTTTTCGCGACTAAATCATAGCCATCAGTTGTCCCATGGATAAAAACATTTTAGATGGTGGTTTTATATTGATTGTTTATGACAATATTCTAGAAAAATTAAAATCGTAATACTTATTGCAAAAATAAAGTACAAATAAAAGAAATCCTTTTTAAATCTCCTACAAAATATTATTAAATACATTATGTGATAAAATATTTTATTTATTATTTTTAAATCTGATCTCTATTTAAAGTAAAACGTTATTCTGTATATATATTTCCCCCCTGTTAATTTGTTGATTATTTATTTACCTATATTCTACTTCATATATTGACCGTACGATCCGTATTAAAAGGATCGTACTAAGGAGCAATGAAAATACTGTAATAGATTTCTGTGTGAAAACAATAAAATTCTAAATGTTCAAATATTTAAATCCAATAACAAAGTTTAGTAAAATATGAAAAAATAATAAAAAATAAATACAGAGTTAAAACTTAAATATAATCACTATGAACAAATTGTAACAATCCCCTTATCCATTTCCGATGCAACAATAATGCGCCAATGTATTGAGACAAAATGATTATAAATGTAGGCATAATAACTAAACACCTAAGAATTTTGATTAACTAATTCACTTCCCAAACTAAATATAACTAGGCTCTGAAACCGTTGTGAACATATTAAATCTGCAAGGACTTATTATGGGTATTACAATGTTCGAGTCTGCATTACAAGGATGACATCTTCTAAATTATATCCTTGTAGCAGATGTTATTTTCAAGTATAATTGCTAATAAATATATCTTAATTCCAATGGTGGTCATATAATTTATTAAAATATACATATAGTTTAAAACAATAAATAGATTCTTAATCCTACAATATATCTTTACTATAATAGTAGTCCGTGTATTTGTTGCACAGTAATTACCAGTTGAGTTTAACATAACAAATAATCATAGATGTTAAAACATTGCAATTTAAGAATAATTAAAGGGAATAGTGGTTACATATTTTATTATGAGTTAGAGTGACAGGTATAGTAATCTTGTTATACATACACTGAATGATTTAAAGCCCAATACAAAAACAGTGTAAATAAAGTATATGTATTTGTTTAAAGTTATAATATAAATTTGTGTATTATATAGTTAATGGGTGAGACACCTACTTAGTTAACAGTATCGTATTCTAAAAACCGAGTTACTGAGTTTTATAAATAAACTTCCTTTCCAACTGAATTAAGCAATCCACTGTTTGAGTCGCCATTGATTAAACCATCCACTTCTGTTACTATCTTTACAATTTAAGTAATATGTAGCTGCATTTACGAAGGCTTTGCCAAAATAATAATGATAGTTCATTGAATTAAAATTTTCAACTAAATACAATTTTAAATGTTACGAATGTTTCAACCTAGTACCTTTGATTCTTCCATGTTAAATACCATACTCACCAAAATGTTCCTTTTAATCAGTTACATCAAATAAACATCCTTATTACATATAAATAGTTTGGGTATATAAAAACATATTTAATAAAATTTGTAAGTTTACAAAAGTTAAGTATTGAATACTCAAAATGAAACTTTATCGTTGAAATTTATCGGAAAATTCCATTTAACCAGGATTTATGTTCGTGTTATTTAATATTTGTTTAATAAACCGAAACATTTTGTGACAATCATTCGTTGCATTTCGTGTGACATGGATATCCCATGTCGGGAAAAGTCTAGCTTTAGTATATAAAATGTAATGAAAGGGGGTATTTACCTGTAAAAATTTCACTAATAGAAATATGAAATGTAAAAGCGATTCAGAAAATATGACAATTAATTTCACTGTAGAAGTCTCTAATGTCTAATATGTCAATGTTTTATGAAAGACGTTAATAAAACATTACTCTAAACTAAGGACGATAAGTAAAACTTTTTAATATTGATGGTAACAAAATATTACCAGAAAAATATATACATTCATGAATTTAATATTGTTGTATGATATTACAAACATAATAATTTGTATACGAAGAACTGTAATATGAAAATGAAATGAACCTATTTTTTTAATCCGATATATAGTTATTAATGTTGTATTTTATTTTTTACCTCCATATAAAATTAGAATACCTATAATAGGTTCATTCTATTAAATTGCATTGATTTAGGCTGATTAATATTAACATATGTTAAATCATAAGGAGACAAGGAAGTCAGAGATAGGTAAATTCATATTAAATGTTCAACAATGTTTGCAGCCCTACTTCAGGAGGAAGTTATATATCCATTTAGCTACTATAGACTTTATTTTACCTTACACAGATTAATTGTTTTACTTTCATTGTTTAGTTTTTTAACAAAATTTTGTTACTTTTTACAATTTTAATAATTGTATCTGTAAGATGAAGTTATTGGTCGTATCGGAATAAGTGATTTTGAATTGTGTGTAACAATTTTCTTGATTTTTTTGGAAAGTTTCTGAATAAAAGAAACCTTTTTAAATATTTTAATAATAGATGCGGCTCTTCCCCCTTTTCTATACCTCCATTCATCATTGAACAAAACAAAACTTTTATTTCGTTCGAACAACTGAAAATAAAAAGCGAATTTCCACTCCATCACCTCGTGTCTGGAGTTATCTTTATTAATGGAAGAATAATATTTTAAAAGGTACTTTAAAAATATAATCTTTCATATGTATATCATATTCAATTCAATTTCATTTGACAACCATTTATCATCATCATATGTTTGGTAAATATAACAAATAATATTTTAAAACATGGGGTAATTAAAAAAAAACATCAAATAATTGTAATTACTAACTGGGATTGGTGAAAATTCTATTTTTCATAATATTTAAATTTACAAAATATGTGCTATTATTGACTAACTATTTTTAAATTGCATGAAGTAGACTATCGTCGAGGTTGAACTATAGCATCATTTATGTAGAACTGTTAAAATGGAAGTGATCACTAAAGTTTGCTGACCGGATTTCTTAATTGAATCTAAATTAAGATTAGCCTAGATACAAACATCCTTAAATATATATATATATATATATATACTTACGTGACGGTTTAAAAATACAAATATTATAGACTATAGTGATCCCGCAAGACAATAATGCAAAATACTTGGGCATGACACTAGACGCAATATTGCGATGGAACGTACATGTTAAAAAAGAAACGTAATGAACTAAATCTCAAACTAAGGAAAATGCATTGGCTTCTTGGGCGGCATTCCGAGCTGTCAGTGCACAATAAACTATTAATTTATAAACAAGTCCTAAAACCTATCTGGACATATGGTGTGCAGCTTTGGGGCTGCGCAAAAAGAACCAACATCAAAATTATTCAAGCATATCAAAATAAAGTACAAAGGGGCATTGTTAATGCCCCATGGTACATACGCAACGATGATCTCCATAAGGATTTACAAACTGCTACAGTTTATGATGAGGTTCGACAATTTGCTAGGAAGCATGAAGAAAGATTGCATAAGCACCATAACATCGAGATACTACAATTTCTCGACAATTCAGTTCAAGTTCGGCGGTTGGACAGGATAAAACCGTTTGATTTGGCCTAAGACAAGACTAATATGTGAATAACACAAGAACTAGTGATTTTGTGTATTGGAGTGCGTCGTAGGATGTGCAGCCGACAAAAGCTTTTATTTTATAGAAATTTGATAGATAATATTGATATTGATAGTCTAAGTTCAGTTTCAATTGTAAATATATATATATATATATATATATATATATATATATATATATATATATATATATAGATCTCTTTAGATGGATCTTTCTTTAATTCCATGAATGAATTAGAAACATTAGAATGCATAGAATACTACTAACGATCGTTAGTAAACTTTATTATAAGATTAATATGTAATCCAATTAACATTTCCCTTAGACAATGTTGTTTGCTATTTGCTGATACTAAATCACAACCTAACAAAGAAGCTTGGGCTGACAGGTAACGGCCTCATAAATTCTCACCGACGTTTGCGCCCTTTCTCACATCGATGTTACGCATCAATCAAGCTACGACAGGCTTTATCTCCCTTACACAAACTATTTAATACGACTTTTATTCGCCAAGGAAGGATTTATAAAGGTCAATTCCTTTTTTACATGTAACTTATTATAATTACATAAATGTGCATGCATGTACAAACATTTTCATATTTGTATAGCCTATCTGAGTGCATGTGCTAGATAATTTTCAATCAAACACATAACTCCTATTTACCTTATTGTTATCAAAATGTATTTTGTCTCTTACTATTTTTATTTATTTTACATATAAAAAGGTTTTATATTGTGCAACCTCTATATTACTAAAATATTTTAACTATTTAAAATATCAACCTAAATCTGTTTTAGAATGTGCTGCTTGAAACATTTGTAGAAACATTCAAGGATTTATAAATTTCAATGAAAAAAAAAGTTTAACCATATTGAATGACATAAGTATTACTTATGTTTTGTTTAATAATTCTTGTAAAATGCCTTATTCTAACGAAGAAGGTTTTGATATGCTGATGGTGTTAGGTGAGTGCTATAGGAACTATGCGGTTGCTGCAGAACTTATGCACAACGATACCCCGTGGGACTGCACTATTCACGACAGACGTTCCAGCGACTAGATGAACGTGAACGTGTGACTGGTCATGTTCAGTCAGAATACAACGAAGGTAAGCAGATAGCAAGACCTGTTAGGGATGAACACGCATCTGCTCTGATGAGTACTTACGATTCAGTTAGAAGGCTGAGTTCTGAATCAGCAGTTTCCAGCTCAACTATTTGGAAGATCTTAAAAGACAACAAACTCCATCCTTATCGGATTTCTTCACGTCAGGAACTTAAAGAAGATGACTACCTTCATTGAATGAATTTCTGTATTTGGGCAAGGGAACAGCTTCAGGAAAAACCCTAATTTTTTTTAATAGTGTTGTCTGGTGTGACGAGGCAACTTTCTATAGCAACGGAGAAGTGAATCGGCACAACATGAGGTACTGGTCCTTTGAAAATCCTAATTAGATTAGAGAAGTTGACAATCAAAGATATTGGTTTTTAAACACGTGGTGTGGAGTTATTAATAATACAATCATTGACCCACATTTTTTATAGGTAATTAGAACGGTGCAATGTACAATAACTTCTTACAGAACATTCTTCCAAATTTGTTTATGGTAGTCCATGAGCAAGTTCGCCAAAACATGTGGTACCTACATGATTGAGCTCCACCTCATAACGCTCTTGAAGCTTGCTAAACACATGAGCAACATTATCCTGCCAAGTGGTGGACCTGTAAATTTTCCAGCAAGATCACCAGACCTTACTAGTTTGGATTATTATTTATGGGGGCGAGTAAAGGATATTGTCTTCACAACAAGACCTACAACACGAGATGACATGATGAAACGTATTAGCAATGCAGTGCGGTCCATAATTGTTGAGGAAGTAGCGAATGCAGTGGGCTTGTTCTCAACGCGGATTGACTAGTGCTTAGAAAACAACGATGGTCACTTTGAGCATCTTAAACAAAGCTAACATTCAAGTAAGTTAATGTTTCAGCAAAATCAACTAGTTTAAATTGACGCAAAAATGCTACAGCTTTCAACCAATAAAATGCCATTTCTTTACAATTGTTCAATGGTGCAAGGTAGAACCAAACTTTCAATACAAAAAAATGTTTGTTTTCAAAAGGTGTCTCAAATGGTACAACTTTTAATCTAGGTTGCTATTTGAATTTTTTTTTACTCTTTGCTCTATAAAAGTTATTAAAGTTTGTAAATTTATTAAAAATTTGAAAACTACATGGAAATCCATACTACCCCATAACTCCTAAAAGGGGGTGTTCTAGTAAAACTAGGGGGGGGGGAAAGGTTGCTCTATCTCTGTTAGGGAGCAGGCAGTCACATTTCCCTCTAAAAACAAAAAAATAATAAAAAATAATAAAATACTTCGTCACTCCCTGTACAGTAATTAAAAAATACCAAAATTTAATTTGCTCAAAATTTGTTTTGGTGAGAAAAGAGAGACCTTTAAAACGAGGTATCACACGACCTATGTTTCTATTTGAAATTTTTCCAAAAAAAACACCCTACCACCCCCCAAGTGCCCTTTTGGGTCATTGAGGAGCGTCTAAAATAATTTTCCTGAATCCCATGGGGTCTAAAGGGGGGGTCCTAATTGGAAGGCAATTTTTATCTGGTTTCGTTTAGGCGCTATAGATAGTGTCCATGTGGTCTGAAACACCCCGTATATTCAGTTGCATGAAAATAATAAAAATAAATAATACGGAAGGAAAATTAGGAATCACAAAACAATTAATATTAATGTTCCATAATAATAGAGAATGTAAAAAACAAACAATACGAAATATGCAGAATAATGTAACAAATGTAGGAAAAATCAAAATTTAATTTATTATAAATAAATAAGTAGTGTGTTTAACAAGGTTAAAATATATAACAAAATATGGCAATATGGAAATCACGAAGTGGAATCGAATAATTTAAAATAGCAACGTTCTAAAATTAAAAAAAAAAACAAGACCTGTTATATTTACCCACGGTATACGTTTTAATAATGACAGGGATAAAATAATGTATTGATTGAATTTTGTGTCGTATATTAACAGTAGCACGTGATTTAATAATATATCAATTTAAAATTTCTGAATTAGTAAATGAAAGTTTCATGACTTTTCATTAATTATTAAACAATTTCGTTTACTAATAAAAAATATAAATGGAGAAGAGTTTGTTTGTCCCTAATGGATATCGTTGTAAACAACACATAGTTGTATTTAAATATATATATGTTTATTAAAGTTTTAATTTATGTTTTCTGACGAAACAATTCATTATTTTATTTGAGATTGAAACTATACTGGATAAAGTTTTCTTTTAATGTATTTCGAATCTGTGTTTTACTACTTTAAAACTATTTGTAAATAAATATACTATTTCGCTTTCACAAACCTATATTTATATTTTATATAAATACATTATATTTGAACAATGAGCTAAGTTTTTACGATCTATTATTTCATGGACACTCTTAATTTAAAACATTTTATTGAAACCGAATTCAATTGAGGAAGATCTTTCAACCAACAATTAAGTTGGATTACATGGTGAGGAGAATTAGCGAGTTAAAATTACGACGTCATTGAAGTTACCACCAACTCTATTTACAAGCACATAGATTTATCTTCACTATATATTGTGCTCTTTTGTTATTTAAAATAAATACCCAGTGAAAAAGAAATTAATCTACTTGGAGAACTCAAAGTAGGTATTTTTAATTGGTAATTAATCTAAACTGCTTAATATAGGTTTATTCATAATATATATATTATATTTTATAGCAAATAAATAAGAAATGATACTCTATTTTAGGATTTCCATGTACATTGAAAATATATTAAATCTCCAAATACAGATTATTTTGTACTAATATGTAAGTCAAAACATGGATAATCATTTTAGTCTCATCTTTTTATACTAATGTAAACCAAATACTATTTGTTGTTAATTCAATACTAAAGTTATGTCAATAAGTTCAATGGACCACTGAAATCCTAATGTCTTTCTTTTCTTTTTTTAAGAAAGTTATAAATTCCCTCAAATATTAAGACAAATACAAGTACGTTATTTTCTTAACTGTGAAGCGACTGTTTTTTGGACATAGATAGTTTTATAGGTTTGTTAGACATGATCTTACAAAATTATAACATGTTATCATAGAGTTGAAATTTATAGATGTAGGTAATAAGTACTAAATTGCGAAATCTATAACTGACTCATCCGTGCATGATATATATATATATATATATATATATATATATATATATATATATATATATATATTAATCTACGTACTATCTATGTATATGAATGTTTGAAAGTGTGTGCATCTGAATGTTAATTAGATATAACGTAGTTGGATGTGAATGACATAACGGCAATGGTAACTCAAAATAAGTTATATAAACTCAAAACATTGTGAAATTACTGTATTCTATATTAACTGTATTATGGCTGGTAATTATGAGCTAATAATCATAATTATTTATTGATTTATTACAACACATCGCTAAACATTGCGATAGATATAAAATTATAACAATGCTTATTATTCACAACAATTCTACAATCTCATTTATAAACAAAAAAATATTATCTTATCAATGATATTTGAATTTTAAATTATTATATGTTACAAATATTTATAATTATGGATAATGGAAATTTAAATTCACTTTCTTTGTTTGGGTGTTTTGGGGCTTAAGCGAATGCTAGTATGTTTGTTTACCTTTTATTTTATATTTATAATAAAGTTTTTTTTTTTTAATGATCTATTTTTTAAATTTTTTTTTTACAGTATCTTTTAGAGGAAAATGATTAAATTTAATATTGGAATGTATTGTTATTATTTTACTTGAGTTTGATCTGTATTGCATAACAGCCTAAATATATACACTCTATAAATAATAATAATAATAATATACAACACAAAATTTGTGTTTGGCTTCAAATAGCTTATCTCCTTTTTTTACATTTTTTTTTTCAACATCAATTTTTCTTCTGCTTTATGTTCTATGACTTTTCCACTAATCTTTGCAGTATTATATGTAATAACAAAAAATCAAAACGAACTTATATAATAAAACAAAAATTGAAAGGCATTTCTTATATTTGTGATTTCTTATTAAGGAAGGGGCTTTTAAGTGTATAAGTTTTAAAATATACATCATTAGTAAATATGTATTAAATACATTGCGACGATTACTGTATTAAATTTTAGCATCTGTGGAAACGAAGTACAATGTAGAGAAAACTGTGAATTAATGTTGAGGAGGGAGTACGAGCTATTGAATAAAAATTATTTAAAATTAATTATATCATTCAAATTATTTGATTAAACTCATCTTTCACAAAATAATTACAAAACTCTTTTTTATTTAAAGCATCTGTAAACTTTAGTTTTCATCAAAAATATATTGACAGTCAAATTCCTTTAGCAGCTTGAAGCTTTCCACATTCAAGCTTCAGACATGATCAGATTTTGAAGGCATACAACCTTCTGAAATGTTCATTTAATTTTGTCAAATAAATGTGTCGTGGCAGATGGTCAAATTGGTTTATTCAAATCTCGTCTCCTATACGGTACTTAAACGATTTATATATAAATTTATATATATATATATATATATATATATATATATATATATATATATATATATATATATATATATATATATATATATATATATATATATATGTATATAAATCCACAATTAGCACATATATATTTATATATATCAACATATATAAATCCACAGTTAGCACATATTTAGGGCAATACATTATTAAAATACCACATGAATTGGTAAATGGTAAACTATTTTTTGTAAAATACATTTGGTTATTGATGTAAATATTTTTTTCGACAAAAACTTCTAAAAAATTTCTAAAGCTTACAATAAGCAATTAAAAAGTAGTTTTAGTATTGAACGAATACGACAAAATTTGTATCGTTAGTGGAAAAAGATTTCCTATTCACAAAATATATTTTAAAATAAATTAACTGATACTATGCTAAATTCACGTTTTGAACTACTACTGTCAAAATGAAATCTTTAAACAACTTTAGTTGCAACAAAAATCATAGCTATGTTGGATATTTTAAGGTATTTACTCATACACAAAGATATAAGTTAGTAAACGAAGGGATGTTTATTAATATCAAAATATCTAAGATGTTAGACGATAGCTAAAATACAAACACTAAATGTTTGCTACTATCATTTTAAAAACAGAAATATTTGAAAGAGGCTGTTTTTATACTCTCTCAGATTACGAGTTTGACTTACGAATGGATGCTGACATTGATAAATGAATGTGAATCCTCCATAAACAGCTCCATTAATTATGTCTCCACTGTGATGTATAGCGCCTTGTACGTAGTACATTAGCTTACCTAAATTACCTTATAAAATAGGTCGATTGAAAAGTTGTATTGAGAAAATTTTGTTTAAAGCCGTGAATATCATTCAACAAAATATTATGTTTATATGATAAGTGAATATTATGTTTAACCAAATTGGATATGAGAATTAAACCTTGTAACAACATGTAAATAACTATTTTATGTGTTTGGGGGTATTTAAATTGAATACAATTTATTTTTAAAAATAAACTACTTTTAAATTGTTTCAAACTTAGTTGAAGGGTTTTCTAAATTCTAAATGAATCCACTTATACTGAAATTAAAGTATCATACCTTTTATATCATATATGTTGATCTTCATATTATTTATGAGGTAGATTTTTTAAAAAATATCATGAGAAGTCATGCATTATTGCATTTGCTATAAAAATTTCATCAAATTTTAATTCAGAGTTTTAAAAAAATCGTTTTTACTGCTGTTACAAACAAATGTTTATTTTTAACATACATTTTAATATTTAATCCATGAGTATTTAATATTAATAATGTTTCATTACCGTAAGTTTTAAACATTAATTTATATTTTATTTATTTGTTTCAACATCAATTGTTGTAAAATGCGTAAGGATATTTTGTAAAAAGTTAAAGAATACACTGATTGACATAGCGCAAAGGGAGAGAGAAAGGTGGATAATATTACATGTTTAAATGAATGATAACTACAATATGAGAATCTTAAGACATATTTCTAATATCCTTTTTAAGAACATGTTTTACACCAAATGCGATACACAATTACGACAATGGTGACAAGCTAAATCTATCTGTCAAAACTCAACTCGCACATTTTATTCTATAAAATAATTTATATTTATAATATCTCAAAATTGCTATTTTATTTACAATATAATATTTCTTGTAAATAATACATTTTAGTTTTATTATTACATTGGCATTTAAATCGATAGAAAGGCTTGAGAGATTTAGCAATAACACATATTATTATATGAAATATTTTTAAATATTATCTATTTTCGTTTATACTTTCATTTAAAGTCATGGCTTTCATTTCACTGAGTACATATGGCTGTACGATTTAAAAAAAAATCTATCCTACATTGTTAACGACATCTATATTTTTGATATAACAGTTTATTTATGTTTACGGTACAATAATAAGTAAATGTATTCTATGTTAGTCAGCTTTCGCTTATTAACCAACAATTTAAGTGATAATATTCTTTTCTATATCTCTGCCTAGCTTTTCACACAGACCTTTAAATCTGAAGTATTTTCTTTTAAATTGTAGTTATTAATAGAAAATAAGTTAGTGTCATAAAAATTGTAGTGTCAGAAAAAATAGTCATAAATATATAGATACAAAAAATTGATTAAATACTTTCAAAGACATCGGTTTTAAAATCACATTCGAAAATAAAATAAATCAAACAACTATGAACCATCTTTAAAAAATGCTTTCTAAAAAGATGTTTTCCTTTATACATTCATGTTTTGAAATCTATGCAAAGATAACAACCAAAATTGATTACAATATCAAATTTCCTACCTTCAAGGAGTAAATAAAATCAGCTTTAGAAGGGGTTCAGCTCTTCTGACATGTTCATTTAATTTTAAAAGGACATGTTATTTGGCGTAAGGTCCAATTGGTTTATATAAATCCTATTTACGGACAAGATTTATCATTTTTGCATACTAATGTTGGAGGTAACATTATTACATTCATTGGGAATGTTTAATATTTACAAAAAAAGTAAATAAAAAGTTATATTTTGAATCAGACAGAAGCGTTGGTTAGATAGTTTAATTTTATTGTCATTTATGGTTAAAAGTAAGACATTAATAAATCTCTTTCTACGGTAACGTCAATTAAAACATTGTACGTTTTCGTAACAATTGGTCATTTTATAGATTCACTCCCTTTGAGCTTACGTCTGCGATTTTATAATCAATTTTATTGTTTAGACTTTTTTTTCTTTTTCATAGGTTACAGGTATGTAATAAGTTAATCACGATTACCTATTCACTATTGCTCATTATTGGATATTAAATCGATCCTAAACATTGTACAAGCTTTCTCACTCATCCAATTTATGAAGTAAATAAGAACCAACACAAAATAAAACATAGCCATAAATATCAGTTCGGTAATTTTCCATTTAAACTTAATAAAAGCCATTAAGAAAATGTGATATTTCGTATAGTGAATAATCTTTCTTAACTTTACCATAAAGGTTTCCTTAACCAAATCATGCTAGATAAATAAAGACATTTGAGGTTTCTCAATAACGGCTATTAAAAGTCATTTCAGTTCATTTGTAGTCATACCTGAACAGTAATTTTTAACTTGTAATTTACCAATTCACTTTTGGCCATTAATAATCAAACATTTCTCAAATTTGAGCAAAACCAGTAGAACCCGTTTTGATAAATTGCCACTTTTTCAACGGCCTCGAGTAAATTTTTTAAAAGTATTTTTCCGCAAACTCATTACTTGCATTTTTAGATATCAGAATACAAGCAAATTTTTATTATTTCCTTAAACGCTACGATTGAGAACAATTTGATAAAAATCCTTAGATCTGATTATTAGTAAATTGAATTTGTCTTTCTACTTCTACTTTTGTCAAATACCTCAAATGTTTAGTAATAAGGAAATTAAAAAATATTTCCCAATTCATGACCAAATGTTATTCAAATACACAATTACAAATAGATTACATATTGAAACTAGTTTCCTCTACCAATGAGACCCAAAAAGAAAATAAATCGAATATGTTGTTCTAATTAATAATGAAACAAGTAAATAATGAAAGATATTTGTTTTCTTTTTGTGAAATATTAGCATAATAAAACGATATTATCTAATTAATTTTGAAATTTTATGATTCCCCTATATTTAGTTAAAATTGTGATACTTTCTGATATTGGTAAAATCGTAATATAAAATAATACATAAATGTCAAGTTGTATAAGAATACAAGTAACTAACTTTTTTCTCATAGAATTAAAAGTACTGATTCTGTCTATGTAGTGTCAATTTAGTTAATCTAGTTTTCAAAATTTTTAATGAAGGAGTTTGGATTTTGTACATTATTTTTATTTCCGGGAATATTTACCAACTATGTTTTATGGAATATTACAAAAGTAACATACAAAATTGTGGGAAATGTTCTGTGCTTGGCAATCTACTACGTTTGATCAATCTTGTCTATTTTGTAAAAATAAACAAAAATTTGAATTCTGTATTATTACGTCACACGAAAATGAAGATATGTTGAAACATTAGGGGACAAAAAATAATAAACTAGAAAACATTACACTTCTGATTTCAAAAAATACACTTACATTAAAACAAATTCTTAAAGTGTAATAAGTAAACAAAATCAATGATATGTTTGTTCATTTGTTATTAACTTAAAGAAATAAATTATTTTAAAGCCTCAAAATTCAATTTCCCTTGAAAAAATTTACCTAATTCCTAACTATTTAAATTTAATGAATCAATCAATTTTAGAACACAAGCTATCAATGTCACCATATGGAAACCCTCTTCATTTCTCCCGAAGACTTAACATTTCATCTCCCATGAGCGTTATAAAATTGGACGTCTACATGTAGTTCTGATATGGACAGGAATAATACGATTTCCATTTTTAAACCATTCATCCTTTATGTTAACTGGTCTTAGGACATGTGCTTACTTCGCCCTTAATAAATCCTAATCATAATAATAATGTATCATTCACTTTGTGAATGCTTTAAAAAAAAAATTAAAAAAAAAAAATACTATCAACGCAATACTATTCTTGACAAGTTTACAAAGCAGAAATTGGGTTATAAAGTCTTTTTGTATATTTATACATAACAACGATAAACTACCTAGGGAAGGGAGTTGTGTTAAAATTACTTTAGAAGTGTTTATAATAATTCGATTTGAATTGTCTCAACATTAGTTATTAATAAATGCGGTATTTTTATATTATTTACCATTATGTGATATTAGAGGTATTTAAAAAATAATTACGTTAAAACGTTTTAATAATTAAAAATAATCAAATTTTACATTGCTCAACTTTTAACTTCAAAATATTAAGATATCCGTAACTTTTATACTATTTATCAAACATTGTTCACTTATTGAGCATTGTAAACATTTTTGTGATAAAATTAAAGATTTTTTCCCCTGGTGTAAACTTTTATTATAAGAAAAGAGATTTTAGTATATCGTATTTAGATTTTACATCAATTTCAAGTTAAATTATATTTCCGTTTATGTTGAATCAACCACTCTACAATGCAAACACAAAATATGGAGCAAGTGGAATCGTCTATAAACATGTCACCTCCAGTTAGATGCTTAGTCACTTTATTAGGTCAACGGTTCTTGAATTATGATACTGTGTTAAAATTACTAATACCATTACTGGAAATTGGATTCAATTTAACTACATTACATTTTGCTTGAATGAATATTCAATGTGAACTAAATATATAATATTACTTAACCTAACACAAGCTATATTTATTGAACCATATCAATTCAATTTTCATAGTGAAATAAAACGTTAGAATTAATATTATACAACTAAAATATGTATGTACAATTTTAACTAATTTTGTCCTATTATTTACCCAATTTCAATGGTTTTTTACTGTCATTAAACTTCTCCTTTTTATGACATGGCCTAAATTGTTTCAAATTAAACAGAGTACATTAATAACAAATTTCTATAATCTATATAACGAGAAGTATATTTATAAACGTATGTCTAGTTTCACCATTATTTATAATGAATAATATTTCAGAAAATAATCGACTAAAGATAGAGAAAAAAAAAGGAATATTCCATATACAATTCAATTCTGTAAAACATGGTCTGATTTATGAATTACTAGATGAAATGCAGTAAAACTAACAGCTTTGATGTAACAACAGGTAATAGAGTTGAAATGTATTTTAATTTGTACATTTTGAATATTTATAACCAATATAATACATTAATCAACATCTGTGTTCTAAAACTGAATATACCTATTTATTTAGGATATGTTTTGAAGTTGAAATGTGTTAAGCTATGTAAAAACTGCCTAAATATTGAAGCATTGAAGGATTCTAACAACCGAGACTCAGGTTCTAACTAGGTGTCAGTTGTAGGTCGGAGTAAAATGATAAACAAAATTTATAGGTACTACAGTTAAAAGGATAAAATACTGAAATTATTGTTGATTGATGTTGTTATTTTCGAATAATTAATTTGTTTTGATGTAAACAATTTTTGTTTTGCTAAAAATTAAAAAAATAAATCAAATTATAAATATGAATAGTGATCCAAATCGGTTGTTATATATAACTGTCCATAAAATAACTGTCGTGTGACACATTGTAAATGAAGACGTCAAGTATATTTAAGATTAGACCAATACGGTAAAGTAATATTTATTTATTATATACATGAACCATATGCAAATTACATAGTTTAAGTAAAATGTGATAATTTTGTAATAATAAATAATTATAATTGCATAATGATATTTTGTTTCGTTTAATGTATACCTATTTGTTATTGAAACATTATATTTAGGTTGTTTTTGAAGATATTATCTGAAACATAACTTTAATAAATAAATGTAACAATAACCTATTTATGTACCCAACTCTTATTGTTGAGTTGCAAGTGTGTTTTAGTATGAACTTTAATAAATAACATCAATTTTTTAAAATAAATACTATTTGCAGTTAATTTTTATAGACAAACTAACTAAATGCAGACTAAGCCAGCATATAAAATTTATAAAGCCATATTCTAGATAATTTATTTTAAAATACAATTAAACACTTTAATCTAGATCTAAGTAGATTATGCAACAAAACAAGTAAGTGATTAGGAACGATTTAAAGTAATAAATGCCAGTAACTTTTGAAAGCTTACTTTCATGACGTCAAACCATTCTCTTGACATTTACTTAATTGAAACAACGGTTTCCCTTTGTCAGCATTCCTTTAATCTCTTAAGACCCCAGCATTCCTGACTTTACGTCCACTAACAATACACGTTTTACTATATAGGCCCCCCTAATAATTGTAAAAGATTCGTAGACCTGAATATATAATTGCTAATTCAGGATAAAAGTTGTAAATTATATCCGTAAACAAATCACATTAAAACAAAGAGTTTTTAATATTTGTTTCCTTAAAAAGCTACATATTTACACATGTTACATCAAGTTTTAATTTAACCTCCCATATGAGTCTCAATTTACAAATATTTTTTAACATATGCAGCCAAAGGAACGAAAGAATAAGAGTTTCATTAAAAATACAGGCATTGTGTTTCACATTTAATTCCATTGCACACAAAATACAATATATTCACATGGCTAAATTGTTGAATTAGCCATTCTACTCTGCCAACCGAGTAAATATAGGGCAAGTGGCAATCGTCCATAAATATGTCACCTGCAGTGCTCTTCTGATGCATTACTTGAACACTGTTCGTGAAATATGGCATACCCCCAGGCACTTCGCATTACTAGCTAGTTTTAAAATTTATAATGTCTCTTCACACATGCGACATTTATCTTAAATGTGATCTACAAGAGGTCCAGTAATTTTGGGGAAAAGTTTCTTATAAATGTTTTAATATACAAGATTTCACACATTAATAACCTTAATGTCATGTTAAACGTATTTATTAACAACAAGTATTAAAATGTCCATACATTTTGGAGTATTTAGTGATTCTTTCGTTACGTTTAAATAAATTTAAAAAAATTTGAATTTAATTTCTGTTCACAATTGTGAGATCTACGATGTTCCGCCCATTATCTCATAGCCTAGATAGAGTCGCTAAACTTATCTTTAAAAAAGCAAATGACTAGTTTCACGAAATGACTAAGTTTCTCTCACCTCACAGGCAAGGTTTTTAAGAATGTTCCCGGTTAGCTAGACGAGAATCATGACTCTTATAAATTAGGTTTTTTTTTAAATTAAATAAGAATCCACTTAAATAAAGAGATATTATTCATCTCCATATATTTATATTCATATCTGGAGTCAGCTATTGTAAACAAGTTCTGATTAAATTTCAAGAGATACAACAACTGAATAACTGGTTGTCTTTTCACTTCATAGGATTTTACATTTTGTTTTGATTCCCAATCAATATAATATTATTTAAAAAATGACTTATAGGTGTAACATTTCAATAAAGAAATAACGTGGATAGTGCTGAAAAAACGTTCACAAATATTATAGCTAAACTTTCACCACGTGCTTAGGATCAAAGTTAATCCTAATTTGTCAGAACACTAACAGGCTGACTGTAGATAGTTACGTAAATAAATAATTAAGCTAATTTGCAAGACAGAATCTCAAAATAAAATCGCTTGTTAAAATATTTTAACTGAAGAAAAACTATAAACATTAAATAAATTCACTAACTTTTAATCCAAACTGATTCAACAATTAGAATTTAGTTTTTGAATAAAATCAAATAGATTTTAATATCTGTACTTTTAGTAAATTAATTATTCCAATAGCTAAAAAGCATGATTTAGCAGGATTGGTTCTCCTTACAAAGATATTACATGTTAGTTAATAGTAAAAAGGAAATATTCCAAAAAGTGTAATGGATATAGAAAGGAAATCTAAAAAAAAAATTTATTAGAGCTCTCAATTTCCTCCTGAATAAACCCCTAAATAAATATTTCATAATTATATTTACCTTGTATTTAAGATGTAAGTACAGCTAGAATATACTGGTAAGAAACTCGAGATTTTTTCCACGAATAAAGATTTTGTCATTTCCGAAAGATTATTTGAAACTGATACCATTTGCTCTGTTATAACATTAGAATTGAATTTCATGATGTTTGTTTTGTATTTTAAACTATGTCACCATATAGTGAGGCAAAATAGTGAATGTGACCATATTCACTTAAACATGAGAGAGAGATCAAACTATACTGTTCAGGCATTTCCAGTTTGTACTACACCTGATCTCTTGCGCGCATTCCAGTTGGCTTATCGCTTGCGTCATTTAATGTATAATTATTAAGGATTTATCAGTAGAACCATCTAGAATCTAGAAGAACTATTAGCCCCTTCATTCCATTTGACTATACTTTGTTGTATGTCAGGTTGCCTATGGAGGCGAGTTAAAAGGGGTCGCCATAAAACTTAAAATAGTTTATAATTCTGCCTGTTAATTTGCAATATGTTTTTTTTTATTAATGAATTTTTAGACAACACTTCTATCATCGTTAGAAAAACTTATACAGGAATGCGAAAAAAAAAATGCAGTCATTCTTTCACAACCTCCTTCAATCTCACCAATATCATAAAATATAATATAATTTATTACAATTTTACATTAAAATTGTACAACTTTTACAATGATGTGTACAAACTGTTACATAAATCTATATTTTGTTATAAACATTTTTGGTCCTCAAATATTAATTAAAAAAAAAAAAAAACTCCTTATACTTCTTGTAACTGAAAATTGTGTAGTAATATTTTAACTGATATTAAACATAATTAGGAATATATGTTTTTTAATAATTACTATTGGTGCACAATTGGGGGAAATATTCTTACTTTGTTTGATATTTTTAATAGTTTTAATACTCTAATTAATGTTTACATTAATATATACTTTAATAAACTCAAACATATACACTCAATATCTGGCAGACAGCTAATTCACATTGACAGCAGGATATTGCTTTGTTATTAAAACAAATATAGTCCTGTTTCATTCTACGCAGAACGATTCTAAATACACAAAATCAATTTTTTTTTTTTTTTTTTGTTTTTTTTTTAGGAAAGAAAACCACAATTATAATTCTTAGTAAATTCTACTTTTTATTGAGTCTTGCCGACCATGGTTTCACTGGTGACGGCATTTACGAGGCAGCTTAACACAGACTAAAGAAAGAACAGTTACTTGGCAGCAAACAATGGTAAACGGATAGTTTGTGAAGGGGACGGGAGACTTCTGGTTAAAGGGCAGATAATGGTTTCATAAAGGTGTATTTGACAAAAACTCTACTTGATCATTTATAACATGGCTAGCTTCGTTATAAAATAATCGCTTATTCTCTAATATTTACAAAGAATTTAAGTTCCTACTTTTTTCAAGGACATAGAGAATCTTAAATGATCAGGTAGAGTTTTTTTTTCAAATTCATCTCTATTGAAACCATTATCTGCCTTTTGACCAGAAGTCTACCACTCCCCTTCACACTCTGCCCGTATACCTCTGTTTGCAGTCAGGTAACAGTTCTAGTTTTCTTTCTTTAGTCTGTTTTAAGCTGCCTCATAATTGCCGTCACTGGCAAAACCATGGTTGGCCACACGCAATAAAAAGGAGAATTAACTAAATATTATGTTTGTGGATTTCTTTCCTGAAAATGGAGTTCTGCCAAGTACTGTCGGTCAGTTGTATAAATCATATTTAATGTTTTTGTTTCAAATACATTCTCTTTCAATTTTACGTTTTATATTAAAGAAACAAAGTAATAATTTCAACTAAACAAAATTTCTGCGTTTTATTATGTTTACCTGTACTTGTAATCTAAATGTTATTATATGACGTTGTAGACAGTTCGTTGACTATAAAAACGTAGTTTTTATTAATTATATAATCTTATTACTACATTTATTTATTTTGTCTATATATTATATTTTAAACATCAAATTAATATTGTAAAATTACATTACGTTTATACTTACCTATTTTTTTTAAACTCATTTAACCAATAAAAACAATCACCGATTTTTTTATTCTCTTCAATATCATTTAACAAATTCCCACAACATTTTACTAAACAAATTAAATTTACAATTATTTTTTAATTTATATTTTAATACAATTTTGATTTATAATATGTAAATCTAAACTTGTAGAAGAACTACATTACCAAGCTTTCATATCTCATACTTCGTATATTGCTCATTTGTTGGAGCTAAGAAAGGTAAAATTAAAATATTGTGCTACTATCAGTACTCTGTTCTTATTATTATTGCTCTTGAATTGTAACTTGTTCCAGGGTATTTTTTACCAGTTTTGACTCTGTAGTTAGTCAATAAGATACATACCAGTGCCGTCTCACCAGACTTCTGAAGCGGTTGTGTTGGCTTAACTAGAAATGAAAAAGAAAGATTTAACTACTAAGGTTCTACGTTTATCTAGGTATAATAAAATGTTTCACGAGGAGGAACGAAGCTCAGTTGGTCGAATTCACTTATTTCCCTGCCCTATTTCCTCCTCCCCATGCAAGGGCAAAATAAATACTTTAAGCAAAATAATTAATATATCCTTATCTTATCTTCTTGTATCATTTTCCTGTCTGTTCTTGGAGTTTGAATATAAAACGTCAATTATAACTTAGGTGCTACCGGACATTTATTCCTCTCTTACAAACTAAGAGTAAAAAACAGTAAATAGGAATTAGTAAAACCAGTTAAAACAAATTCATTAGTTGACATGGAATTTAGGTCTGCAACTGGGGTTTGCACAAAAAATCCAATACACAAAATAAATAGAAATTTCAAAACAAGGTGTAAAGAAAAATCGTATGCGACTAGGTTATATGTGAAAAATATTTATATTGCCCGTGATTTGAATATTGCTACAGTCGTGGATCAAATTTTAAAACAAGCTATACGTCTTGGAAAACGAGTATACAAGTACTTTATTAGAACAAAGGTTACAGTACTTGGGCTAACTCCAATCCTGTCACCATCCCATCTAATAGAATATAACTGATGAATTAGAGTGAAGTTTTAAAACATTTTAGGAGATCATGCATTATAGGACGGTGACACTATTTATTTAGACGAAACTGCTAAATAAGATAGGGCTTAATTATATTGAAAATGATAGAAATAATGCTAACAAATATTTATATTGACAGCTTGTAAATGCATCATATTATGTAAAGATTTTTTCTTATAACTCAACAATTAGAACAAATACGTAACAGAATAATGGATTTAAATTTGAAACTATTACAAATATTTATATGAAGTATGAAATAAAAACTCATTCCAATCAATCACATTGCACGTCGTTTCTATGAAGAGGTTATAAAAATTACTTCTGAAAACTATAACGTTTACTTAATTCATGTTTAGGTAGTTCAATTTGTTCTAGTTATATATTTATTGGAGTAAAGTTCTGATTTATTGTGTGTTGTATTTCTTAACCCAAATTAGAAGTGACAAAGAAACAGTTATTTTTAATTATTCTTCTTTTATAAAGGCAATATTAACATATTGAAATTGAAATAAATTTACACTTTAAATACACAGTAGATAAATTATCCAGTCTGATATTTTTAGTATTTTCCAAATATTACGTTTGGAAAATAAACTAAAGTTTGGGTTTAAATTTACGATTGAATCGATAGTGATTTTTGTTGATAGTCTTCCATCACGCGATATTTTGATATTAGTTATCAACATCAATCAGGATTCGATACCGTCATGTATTCATTAATTATCATCTAAATTGGTTATTTGATTCGTTGCAGTGTCGGAAATAAAAGCATCCCTTCTCGCATAATACCAGTATATTAGTATAATATTATTAATCCACACGGTTTTGAAAAGTAATTTTAAATGAAACAACGTAATATTATATAATTAATTGCGTTTGTGGTAGTGGATAAATTTGTATATCTATGTAGATCACAATGATGCACTAAATGAGGTGATATCGCTTACACCCGTGTTAATTAAAAACAGAACAAATAATTTCTATAACCTCCAACTATACAATAATTGTATGATATTTATAACATTATAGAAGTCAATACTAGGCACACGGATATTTACAATTACTGATGTTTACACAAATTTTAAATACAAAAACGCACGTGTATTTAATGCAATGTTAATTACCCTCTCCAGTTATAGTACAGATTGAAGTACAATTTATATGCAGACGGAAAGACACTAAGACGATAATCCTTCTCCAAGTATTATTATACTCTATTGGAGGATTGTTAAGTGCAACTAACATCTAATTGATGAATTGATTTTGTACTCCAAGATACTTTGTTAAAACAAACACTCATTACTATTTAAACAGTCTTACGATCACTCCAATATTACAAATTGTCACACGCAAACTTCCATCAATTGTCTAACTGTATCATTGTCGATATAAAAGACCAAAATATAAAATAAATATAATTTGAAATGAACATCACTTGTAGAAAATTTAATAATTACGTTAAAGAAAACATAGAAATCTTAGTAGAAATCATGTTCAAGGAATATTAAAACCTTATTAAAACACCAAACTGTACTTCTATATTAAACATCACAATTCTAAAATTGTAATAATTTGTTCTTGATGTTTAGAGATTTTTGTTATAAAAATAGTTTTAATCGAAATTTTTGATCATAGATGGCATGTTTCTACTATTCTTGGGCTTTGTAGTAGATAAAATTTTATAAAGTGTTATTCTTAAAAATCAACTAAACCAATATACGAATAAAATGCATTGTGTTTAACATACAACTATTAATTAACTCTGCTTGTTAGTTTATTTAACAACAAATATTTGTATTGTTTGCCAAAAATGAAGGAATCTCCCTTTAAACGGATTGAAGTCACATTATATGTAAGTGATACAAATTCTATTGAAGCTTAACGGATGTTATACATGTGAGGAAGGGGTGGTAACTTCGTTCTGAATTTACGATGCGTTTCCTGCCTCTGACTCCTTTGTTCTCCTTACAAATTACCATCAGTAAACTTCAATCAACTTTATCTATAGCTATTCTATTATTGTTAGTTACATGTTAGGTCTAAATTACTATTATTCAAGTTGAAAGTGCATCTGTAATCCGGCACAATTACTTTTATAAATTCAATATGTTGACATCTTACTTATATAATTAATAATTAATACGAATTTAACACATTTATGGACACATTATTCATTTTAATTGAAAAGCGTGTAATAAAAATGGCTTAATAACGACTATCGTGTTAACAATACCATATTCATCATGCTGGAGTCTTTTCCTCTAATATTTGTAAAACAGGTATAGTGTACATGGAAATAACATAGGCTCAGTTTTCTTTAATCTGTTTATAATGGAGGCTGTTTACATTTTATATCAATTATCAGAATAAAAGATTGAACGATTTCTATAGATTAAAACTAAAATATAGCTTTTGTTGTGAATGACTTTAAAAAAAAGTAAAATAAAACGTATTTGGAACTTAGAATCAACAAATCACAATTGATAGACGAGGGTAGTCAAGATAGAGAGACTTTATTAATATCATAAGTGGCGTCAGCAAAGGACTGGTAACATAGCGAACTCGTTGTTCTTCTATAATTAAATGTCATTCGATATTTTAGTTGGTCTAGGTAGTAATTAAACCAAAAGGAAAGTACTATTAATTAATTATTGCTGATACAGTTTTAGTTTAGTTATTATATATCGTGTATCACTGAGAATGGCGACTTTATAGTTGGAAAGACTTTTGATTAAGTAAACATATTTTTTATGAAATCTTGTGTTCCAGTTTTAGTCTATCAAACATTATCTCACACGTCAAGCTCAATATTTATTTATATTTAATTATTTATTAGTTTGTTTCAAATAATCTTTTCACATTTACATCAAAATGCAAAACCTATTTTTCAGTTGTATGATTATTTGATCACCCACAGCAAATGGACATTTAATTTATTGTTTGTAAGTGAATATTGAAAAATACATATTAGTTTTTCGTGTGATGATTCAATTGGTGTTATTCCAATACAATACAAATATACGTATGTTTAGAAATTACGTTTAAAAATTACATCACACCAACTACTTACTGTGCACATACCTAAGAATTTGACGGAACAAATAGTTTACTCCGTTTTTATATTACATTTTGTATACGAGAAGAGCTAGATATACTTTGTTTACACTGTTTTATTATTATTGTAATATTCTGTCCGAATAGAATTCAGTTCAGAAACAAGTTTTTTACGACTTAAATGTAATTATTTGTTATCTACTGACTATTATTAATAATAATACCATTGATAAAAACTCATTTTACAAAATAACAATCATAATTACACTAATATCAATACCAATCTTGACATCATTCATAATGAGAGGAAGGGACACCGTCTCGACGTATTGGAAGAATATAATATATACATCACCCAAAAGAAACATCCCAACATACTTCTCAATGAGAAATTGAACTTCGCAGCCAACCCGATCTACGATATAATCTTATCTCTGAATAAACAAATGGACTTCCACGGCAGTTAACTATCATCAGTCTTATTTTCAGTATCCGTCCGGAAACGAACGAATAATGATGTGGCCCTTCACGGACATTTTAATGTAAAATTTAACGAAGAGCTAGCCTCCGAATATTTTAAAACAATGTTTTTAGTATCGTATATGTTCAGTGTCGTGTTTATGTGTTTTATTTAAGTGTCCTGCACCTGACGAAGCCGACTGTGATCGGCGAAACAGCTGTAGTGATATACAATAACAAGAATTGCTCTGACTACTAATATAAGGTATTTATCTACCTTTATACTTGTATAGAACTTTTTGGCTCTTCTCTTGTTTATAAATAACTCTGCCAGTGCAGCACTTTGGCGTTATCATTTAAAGCTCTGTCTTTCAGCTTAGCGTTTAGGCTCTCACAAACACTACAAACATCAACTTGAGGTCGCCCAAATGAGTAACCACAATTTCCATTATAGTAGTTATAGTAATAGTTGTAATTAACTTCATTTTTCAGATCATCATTTTGAGAGATAAACATTTCATGCATTAGTTTAATATTTAGATTGGCATGAAGGTACTTCTTAGGTTTACCGCCGTAGTGTGTCTCTTTCATATCAAATATTGAGATGTGTTCGTGAATACGAACACAAATCTCTCCCGGTTTAACATTTACCAGACTTGCTCTTGCTTCTTTTGGAATTTCATTTTTCCCTAGCAACTAACAAATCCTAGCCAACCCATCACGTGAAATTCCATGTATTTTCATGAAACAAGCTTTGTACACGACTCGTAATTCTCCGTTCACCTTGAGATTGTATACATATAAAATATTTCTCCTTCATTTGCCACTTCACATTCTTGCACTTTTTTACGCCTGCGTTTTACATCAACAACCTCTACCAATGTTTGAAGGTAAGTATCTTGGAGGTCTTTGCTTTGAAGCGAATAAAACTTTTGCCATGTATCATCTATAATAATTTGATCAATAAATGCTGCATTTGTAAGAGCATTTACATGTTATTCCTTCTGGCTTAACTTACTGAGGAACTAAGTTATTTTTATAGTTGACATAGGAAACACCTCTCACTCTTGCATCACGTAATTTATTACGCTTGTATGAAATCTGATGGGTCACTCCACGCCTTCTTTTAGGTTTAGGTCCTTCATCCTCTGAAGCCGACATAACTTACATACAAGGAAATTATTATAACTTAATAATACAAACATACTCATAAATAATCCTAACACATGCTATCTCATACAAAAAATACCAAATAATAATGAACTCTGCAAAGCAAAACAAGAAACACGTTGTGACACTACACTGAATAATTAAGCAGACTGAAAGTAAACAGCAGAAAACAATGACAGACAAAATGGTGGCCGCAGTGTAACCAGCTTTTGCACCAAAAATTCCCAACTGTTTATTGCAGATACCCGTCAAGTGCCTTCACTTAACGGGTTTCTGCAATAAACGCAATATTCTCCTGTTGTTTGAGCAGCATTACGGCAATGAGTCTGGACGGCTTTCTGCACCAAAATATGCGTCTATGTTCAATGAACAAATTTTTGAAGCTAGATCATTTTTTTTTTTTGTTTTGGCACTTGACGGGTTTCTGAAATAATCGATTAAATTTCCTTCTTGCTAAACAGGCTACCTTTTGAAATAAGAGATAATAAAAAACTTCAAAAACAGCCGTTTTCAATATTTGCATTGAGAGATGCTGAAGTTTTTCTTTTTGGTCCTAGGACCTAAAACATCAGCTGAGGTTGAGGACATCAGCTGTTACTTCGCTTATACCAATTAGATAACGATTGTAAAGAAACTATAAAAAAACCTATACTCTCCATTGAAAATAATAGATAAAACTGGTGTTACCATCGAATTTATCAATAAGTACCCCTAACACAAACTAAACAAATGTAATAGGGGCAAACTTTTGAAGATAAATAGATTAAAACATTTTAGTACTTGTGAAATTGTTTTCTTATAGTTTTTGCAGTATAACGAAAAATATAGTTCATCACTATTACCAAAAGAAGCTTTTCGATACTCAATTATTTTTTGGTTTCGGTTCCGCCTCGGCCGTTAAATCGACAAATATTTCAGATTAGTTTTTCGTAAATTGCCAGACTTACTAAATTATTGTTACTATTTTATGCAAAAGTAAAAAAATGTCGTTGTTTCCTTATCATTTGTAATACTTAAAATTACATCATCAAACTTTAATACTTAATTCTAAAGTTATTAGTGCCAACATTAAGACTCAAATATATATATAAAAAAGAATAAAAAATAATACAATAATTAGGTAATTCACTATCGCCTTATACAAATGTAAGAAAAAACATACAATAAAGATCCCTATTATTGGAACACCCTAAGAGCTTCTGGGTTGGAAATAAGTAGATTACGTCAGGAGTGAGCTGATAAGAAAGATGAATGAGTGGTACCTAAGCCAAGACTAGGTGAACATACGTGTAGGATTCAGGTAAGTGCCCTAAGGATGTTCAAGGCAGTACTCAATAGCATGAGCTCCTGAGTGTAATTGGTAAAAAATTTCAAATAAAGGAAGTGAAACTTAATAAAATAAAAATGAATTTTTGTATAAAATATTAATTTTGCCAAACTCTGATAATTATTATCAATTAAACTAACATATGTCTGTAAATGCTATACACTAATAAAGGGTATTATTTTATTTACGCCTTTATATATTTGAGAAATTATATCAATATACCAAATAATAATATTTATTCCAAGGTCTGTTAGTGGGTATTTAATAGTACCTATATGGAAATAATTAATACCGGATACTCAGAATGGAAATATAACTACAACTTTTTATTGGTAATATTAAAAATGATTTTATCATTGTTGATTTTATTTATGCAAATAGCCTTAGTTAAAAGTAAGAGGATATTTTCCAAAAGTTAGATGTTTCTATAATCATCTTATTTTACTGTTGTAACAGCTGTAACCATACACTTTGTAGTGACAAATTATTTTCCCATTTACATTTTAGTAACAAGAACCATTTTACCTTTCATTACATTATAACTTCATTTTCTATTATTTATGGATGTTTTATGTATCGTTACAAATAACTATTATATACGTAACCATATCCAGTGAATCTTATAAGATAATTTTTCTCTATAAGAATTTAAACTACCAAACAGTATTTAGTAATTTTGGGTAATTCGTAACGGGATCTAAATCAATTTTAACTGGTTAATTATACCCAATAAAAAAAAGTTATATTAAATAGTACTATGAAACATTTTATCACCAAAAACTAAATATAAAATTAAATATAAATATAACTATGTGCGTATTGGGGATATGAATACAAAATGTACAAGGAATTACAATAATTTTACAGTAACATTTATTAAACCCACTAAAAGATAACTCCTTTTGAAATTAAGCCACTTGTATCTTGAAATAGAGAATGTTATTTTTATAGATTTTATTTTTGAAATTCATTTTTGGGAACACATTATAACACTTACTTGATGTTACAAGTAATAGTAAAATTAATTTTCAATTAGTAAAATTGACAAAATAATTTGTATTATTTAAAATTATTATTCACATAATAACCCAAAATATTTTTAAACATTTGTAATAAATATGTGCAAATAAATCACAACAGATAAAACCAAAATATTTATGCAATTTGAAAACAAACTTCAAATCTCATTGGAATTTCACAATTACGCGTGATTGTTTAAATATTGTATTAGCAAACAAGGAGAATAATCTTTAAAATTTATATTTGAAAGAATGTTTACATTAGTTTGTAGATAAAACGAAAGTAACTATTGAAATTCCATTTATTTGATGTCCATTTCTGCCATTAAACGTATCAACATTGACAGCATTGGGTTTCCAAATCAATGAAAGAGAGGTACCTCCACATTTGTATTGGTTCAGACTGAAAGAGATAACACTTTTATTTCAAACACGTCACCATTTGATTTATACTACATAGAAAATTATATAAAAACGAAACTGATTTAATGTTCTATGCTTCTTATTAAAGATTCTTTTTAATAATATTATACTATATTAGAACGTCAAAAAAACGTAACTATTCATTTGAAACCACTCTAATACCAAAATGAATATGACCGGTAAATAACAATATTTCATACACTAGTCTAGGTGCTAACGGATTCATAATGGGTAAAATATATTTATGAGAATTATTAAATACACAACTGTTATTAACTATTGTCGACCTTACATTTCTACCATTTGTCTTAGTAGGATCACCTTTTAACAATTTAATTGTGGTTTTTTGTAATATATATGTATATATATATATATATTCAAAATACTAAATATTTATCAAAATGTTAGGAATCCCATATGTTTACTATTCGCACATTATAAATGCAAATGGTGAACTCGAAAATAAAAAAAATAGTCGTTTCCAAATATGTATTTGTAATAATAAGTTTCCCTATCATTATGACTAACTTTAAAAATTAAAATCTAAATAATTTAGTATTGATTAACAAAAAGTTTATAATAATACATGAATATATAAAATTCATAACATTAAATCTCTTTATAACACTTAATTATCATTACTCTTGTTAGTTAAACACCTTTCACAACCACCATTAAGTCTTATTTCCCACTAAATCGAATCTATGTTTAATATAATGACATTCAAGCGATAATGCAGTATAGGAGTTTCACATATTTGATAGGGTAGAGTTTACACACCATTGATAGCAAGAGAAGTTTCAAATCCCAACTATGCTCCTATTAACCTCTGACTAATTTCAATAACTTCCTGCATTATATTACTATCACGTTTATTATAAATTTAGTAATGTAGAAAATTGATCCACAGCAAGAATCTCAGTAAATTACAATCTCCCTACTATCGTTTGAAAGTTTATAAGGCCTACGTTACATACAAATTTATAAAACATAGAACACAAGGTAATACGTCTCCCTTTTCCATGTATTTCAGGATATGACTTCTCAGATGTTAAAAACGCACATGGATGATAAAAACACAAAGGAATCATGTTGACTTAAAGATCTTTTAAAGAGGTATTTGACAATAGGTAAATATCTGTCAAAGTCATTTCAAACTGCTACTTTTAACTATTTTTAAACACAGTTTTAGATATGGTATTTCTTTTATAAGTCGGTTCGGCTCTTCTTAAATGAAAAGCATATGCTACTAAATAAGTTATTATTTATTTTTCTAACTACTGCTTCCGTTTAGCATCAGTTTTTTTCTACCCCAATGTAAACAAATATCAATTCTCCGAATCTCCAATAATATCTAAATCTCATTGTGTATTACTTATTGTACATTGATTTATAAATTTCATAAGAGCTAAATATATATGGTGTTTTTCATTAAAATGATAAAACATATTTCTTACATTAAAACACTCATATACATTTTCTTTTTTGTGGCGTTCAATATTTCATTGTCTTCGTCTTACTATGGGGGGGGGGGATATTAAACTCAAACATGAATGTCTTTATCGTCTTATAACTGAATATTATTAACTTAAATGAATTATAATTTTTACTATTTTGAGAAACCATATAAAATTTTTTCATAATGCAATTACAGGCAGGGCCCATAACATGAACCGTTATTTTAATTCTATTCCTTATTTAATTACTACTACCAAAAATGTTTTCCTTTTTTAAAAAGGTCATTTACTTCTTCCAGCATTCAATTTTGTTACATTTTTAGTTTTTCAATCATCACGACAACATCCACTACTTACAAAACACTTACAAACAGTTCATTTGAAACACAGATTTATAACAGATTAAAGTCTTGAATAATTTGGAAGTATTCAAAGAATAACCAAACAAACTTTCAGTTACTGTATGCTTATACCACGTCCGATAGCTAGAAATGACAATTTACTACCGACAGACAGACGGAATTAATATAAAACAATCCATGTCAAAACAATAAAATAAATCAAAACATGTATGTCAAAGACATTTCTTTCCCAGAAACCAGTTGACATGACTCCATTATTTATTACCCATGATTTATTTCCTCACCATTTTCGAATTTGTTAACTTTTGATGACAGAACGAAGATTCAATAGATTGTATATTCCATTCCCTTATACCTAGTATATATATATATATATATATATATATATATATATATATATATATATATATATATATATATATATGGCCATTTAAGTCCTGTGCTTTCATTTACGTGCCTCTGAGGACGTTAATAAACTTCTTGATTCCATTTTTTTGTTAATGATAATTTATGGATTGTTTAAACAACACCATTTTCCATGGGTCATCATAGGTAGACTAAATGCTTTTAAAAATCTACCAATATCAGGCTACATCTATTTCGAGAAAATCTTAGTGAATAGAGAAGACTAATTACTAAAGTTAAAAAAAAAACGCAAGTAAAAATGTTTACCGTTTTGGAATAATTGGCATGAAATAAAAATAAATATTTACCACCGTTATTTGAAAATAGATTTGATTCAAATACTTTTTAAACTATGGATGTTCACAAAGTATATTTCATCAAGTTTATGCCCTTCTTTATTAAAAGATGTCCATTGTTCATATTTAATTGATCGACAACTATGGAACTTATATTTTTGTCATTATTAAGTTTTGGTTAGGTTGAATTCTATTTTTAAATGAGTAAATTTGATAGTTTCTTCAATCATTTCAACATTTTTTTTTTAATAACACCACTTATAAGTTGAGATGTTATTAAAACTATTTAGATACAATACAATTGGTCACCAGTTGAATAGGATCGTAATAATAACCTTTATATGTGCAAGTAAATGAGGTAATACATAAAACCACATCGAGGTAAATTCAATTTGATCTTATTACTATTATCTACGAAATTTAAATGGTACAATGTAGATGAATCTAATTAACACCAAAAATAAATTAATAGATTGTTTTTCAGATGAATTATATCGCATGTTTATTTATTATTATATAAAACAAAAACAAAACGGAACATATGTTATAAATACGTTTAAGGTTGATTTGTTTGTGTAAGAACCGCTTTGTTTCTGAAATGATTCTTGGCTTTGTTGGTGGTAATATAGTTGGAATCGCAATATTCTGTTGTCAAAGTGAATCAGCTGGCCAACCTAAATGAAGTCTTTGTCGATTTCAATTATATGAAATAGTTTCATATTATATTTTTGAAAGAACAAGGCAAAAAGTGTTACTCAAATATTGAATTAAGTTTTACGAGAATTATATAAATCATGTTCCTGATACATTTCTTTCGATAGTTTGTTAAATAATATTTGGTAATATATTATCTGTAACCAAATATTTAAATGATAGGACACACAACTTCTATCTTTATATGTATACATTTTAAACGAATTGATTACCTTAAGATTTTGTTTAAAATCTGTTAAAAGTTTGTTAATTTCAACAGATTATTTATTCTGGTTTATTATTATATAAATATTTTACCATTATATCACCCATAAACTATATCAATCATTGAAACTAAACATATTTAATAATATAAATTTATACGTTGTTAAAGTTCAAATCATTTTTGTAAATTTTACATAATATATTATGCCGTTGCCACTACTTTGTTTGTGTACTTTGTAACACTCAGGTGCTTACTTATAGAGATAACGGATTTGGATATCATGATGGTTCTCTGGAGGATCTTCATCTTTTATCATGTAGTCTTAGATTAGAGACTTCTCTAATCATTGCTAAGAGGTCTAAATCTCCTAACCTCTTCCAACCGTGACACTACTCAATTGTTAGGGAGAGGGGGTTTTAAATTTATGTGCATTTCTTCTTATGTTCATAAGGCAGTAAGTAGTTACCAAGTGGTTTGTCATCTCTAAATAACAAGTAAAAACTTAATAAAAACAACACAAAAAATAAAATGAACTTATAACTCCCTTACACACAATATTTACGTCTATTGTAAATGTATCAACTCATAGTTTTTTCAAAATAAAAGTTCACTATATTTTTACAATGACATGATGCTGAGAGTGACAAACTATGTAAGTGGGATGTTTCCATTCAAATAAAATAAATATTTCCTATAACAATACCACCTACACGTGCATTTTTTTCTGTTCATCTACATGTTTTCGATTAAACAACTTTTAACTATGGAATTGGGTGTGATATTTAATCCTTATGTGTTATGTAAATATTTATTTACACTTTTACTAGTATAACAAAAACTTATTTCACTATAGCTATTGTATAGTTTGGAAACCATTTTTTGTACTCGACATTTAAATCAAACAAAATATTAAAATTTGTCAAAAATAAACAATAGTATATTTCATCACTAGGACCAAAAGTGAAGCTCAAGTTTAACAGCCGAGGCGGAACCGAAACCAGAAAATAATTGAGTATCGAAAAGATTCTTTTGGTTAGTGATAAACTATATTTTTCGTTATACTGCAAAAATTATAAGAAAACAATTTCACAACTACTAAAATGGTATAACCTATTTATTTTCAAAAGTTTGCACAAGTTACACAAGTTTGCAGCTATTACAGCTGTTTAGTTTGTGTTAGGGGTACTTATTTTTAAATTCGATGTTACAGCAGTTTTATCTATTATTTACAGACGAGAGTATCGGTTGTTTTTTATAGTTTCTTTACTATCGTTATCTAATTGGTATAAGCGAAGTAACAGCTGATGTCTTCAACCTCAGCTGATGTTTTAGGTCCTAGGACCAAAAAGAACAACTTTGGCATCTCTCAATGCAAATATTGAAAATAGCTGTTTTTAAAGCAGTATGACAAAAACGTTTTTAATTATTTCCTATTTTAAAAGGTAGCCTATTTATCAAGAAGGAATTTTTAAAATAGTACGACGATAATAAATAAATAAATGACAATAGTTATTCCTTAATTGATGATTTTTATATGAATTACAGCAAACTGTATATAATTTATTTAATTACCTAAAGAGTTAAAATAATTGTTAAAAAGGTCAATTACACGTCAAAAACAGTTGTTTGAAGTATTACTAAAAGTATCAATTGATTACATGATCATTATTCAGTTTTCATTATGTGACACAAAGAATATAAATAATAAATCAATACTATAATTATGTATTAGTAGTTTCCACGACAAAGAATCTTTGACTAATAGCCTTAAAATAAAAAAAAAATAATAATAATAAAATTAAAAAATAAATAAATAAAAAACTGTGGAAATGTTTTTTCTACATTAAATGACATTACTCTCAAATTATAACAATTAGTCGCTGTAAATAAATAAAAAACCTCAATTGTGTTATCTAGATTTGACGTAAATCTAAAAACTAATTATAGTTAATTAGTGAAATTGAACTTTGCAACACTTGTAGTATGAAATTAATATTTCACAAGATAAATTTCATTTATATGATGTCGGAGTTTTAGCAAGTAGTAATTATTTTCAGTACTTATTTTCACAAAGACCATTTTTCATCATTTTGTGGTAATATGTGTAATATGCAAAAGTACAATAACAATATTTTTAATACAAACACATTAAAGTTATATTTGCTGGATAGTTGAAGCATTACTCTTATTTTCATATAAATATATTTAATAACACAATTCGTAATTTCATAGAAGTATCAGTGATTCCTAATCTCAAACATATATTATACTGTATTCTGCATCTTGAGTTTAAATAAATCATTTAAAAAATTTAACTACACTTACTTATAATTTTTATTGTCTTTACACTGTTAATTTGATTAACTATTTACTTCTTCTACTACATCCATACTGCTTTTGTTTTATATTAAATTTTATCTATTTAAACCCTTGTTTCACCAATTATTCTAGAAGCCGTTATAAAGGAAAAGCAGGGTTGAAATTATAATAGACGATTCAATTTTAGGAATGGTGATACTTATCAAAATTGGATTACTCAGACGGAAGGTCGAAATGGGAGTGAAAGAATGTGTATGTAGTAAGTATTCTTTTTTATTGATCCTGGTAGATTACAAATTATTATTTATTTTGAGTTTTTGTTTTACAGATATTGAAATTGTACAATTGTAGTACTTTTATTTGAAATATGTTTAATGTCACCTTTAAATATATTTAAACTTTTTAATAATTATATTATTTCTTGTTATGCACCTGCGTTTAATAATGTTAAATAATTCAAAAAGATCAATATTGTTTAGCTATGAATTTATTCGTACAATGTGTTACTTTAAAAAAACACCTCTTGTAGACAAAACTGTTTCCATTTAAAGTTATATATGTTTTACAGATTTTTACTTACACAAATTACTAAATATAGTACTTTCTATGTACTTATGAAAAAAAGATATCACCGTTCTTTTTTAGTTTTATAATATCAGTCTCAGATATATATAGTTCTGCAAATTGTTAAATCAGCCACTCTGCAAGCAAACTGAGAAAATATAGCGCAAGTGGCAATGGTCTATAAACATGTCACCTACAGCGGTATTCTCACACATATTATTCGGTTGACGTTTTTCATGCAATACAAAACTTTATTCTAAGTACTTAACATTTTATCAACATTAGTAATAGGTTTGCATTTAACTATTTTTCCTCAAAGATGAGAAATAAATATGCAAAAATGTATCAAGATAATCGAAATAACAAAAATTCTAACAATTTAAAATCACTATAGGTTTTATTAATACAGTCAAACTTTCGAATTGTGTTTAACAAAATACTTTTTAAGTAACAAATTTAACCTATACATTTTGTATCTATCTGATATTGAATTCAGGAATAAAGATTCCTCTTTTTTTCTGAAAAGCTTAGGACTCTTAAAAATTAACAATAGTAAAACTCAGGGTAATATAAGTTTTTTTCTCTTTTTTCCATTAGGAAGAAAGTTAATTAGAAAATTTAGTTACATAATCTCTCACATAATTATAGTACGAAAAAGGAAATAAGAAATAATCAATAACAATACAAATGATTTATACATTTTAGAAGATTGCCAACTTTATAAGCACCAAATCTCACGGATTCAATAAAAGAATAAGATATTTTTATAACCGAGGGAACTTAGCTGGATCTACACTTTTTTCACAAAAGTAGTAGTTTTGATCGCCTTTTTTAAATTGTCTTGACCTTCGACCATGATGCTGTAAAATTGTTCGAGTCTAGGGTGGTCGTAGTTAGTTATTATATCCTTGTTCTTTTGTGTTATACTGGTAAGGAGATTTTATTGAAATTAAAATCAAAATTATATATATATATATATATATATATATATATATATATATATATATATATATATATATATATATATATATATATATATATAGTACTAGTAGCGTCCATTCTTCTTATAGCTTAAAAGGGATGAGATGTAGTTAAAACCAGTTAGCCTAAAATATAAAGGAATATATGCCCTGGAACAATCAAGTTTGGCGAAGCTAATTCTAGGTTTGAATTTGTAAGGAAGAATATTGTTTTGTTCTGATTTACTTAAAATTAACAATTGATTGTGTAGAAGTAAGTTTTCGAATAAAAAATAATCAAAAGCATCGTTTTAAATCAAAAGTAAAACTTTTCTTGCATTATGATTTGACTTTATTTATTTCTTTTTTCGCATTGAATAAAAATTTAGATATATTAGATAAATCCTTGTCAAAAACTTAACAGATAAATAAAAATATTCTCTCCACACCACCACTTCGTATTTCCATTATCATTTGCAAAATAGCAGACAGCTGATTGTATTATAGTATATCCTATTCTTACTATTATTGATATTAAGAACTTATAACCCTTTCCGGATTAACATTCTATATAACTTTTTATTTCCAAACGCAAAAGTTTTAGTAACGCTATCATTTCTATGTTATAATGATCTTTAATAAATTTAATAACAATTTATTTGAATAATTTAAATTTTACATTATTTTCTAACTACTATAAACGTCTCACACAGGAGAAAAAAATTGGTTCTTGTATTTTTTTAAATAACAACTTCTTTTTTAAATTGCTAATATACACTGGACTTCATTCGGAAACGTTGCGAAGACTGTCAGATTAGTTAAGGATTTTCGTAATGGAATTAAGAATAGCGGTTATCCGATGAAGCTTCGTAATTAAATTCCAACTTGGGTCTCACTGATTATAGACATATTTAACTCAATTCCATTCCCTTTTACTAATCAAGTTATTCAAAGTTAATAATTGCCATTAGCATGTGTGAGTATTCTAAGCATCGTCAAATTGAACACTATTTTGATTTTATATAAACCAATCTGTTTTACAATATTTTTATACCAAAGCAGTACATTGATTGTATAAGTTCAATCAAAGAATACTACAGTTTAAAAACATGTTATTACTTACGATGATTAGTTTTTCTCTTCATTTTTTAGGTTATATTATTTAACCATATGTTTGATCCATTAATTTCTGAGAATTATTACTGAATTATTAATTATTATTTCTGAATTTCTACTTATCATGCACATAAATTATATTGTGAATAATAATTCCTAAACATTCAAAACTAGAATTAAATATAAACTACTTTATTATGTAGAATGGTATTGTTCCATAATATTTCTCGCACATGAATTTAAATGAAAATTTGAATAGTATTCGGTAAAATATCATAATGATACACCATAGTCGGTTTTTAACAATATGAAATTATTTATTAAATTGCTATTTTTAGTAAACTAGGAAAAATTCCTTTTAATATGTGTTCTATTCACCACTCATAAATGTCAAATTTTACTATTTTAAGAGTAATAGCACAACTAATTTGTGACTTCAAATATAAAATATGAGATTATACTATTAAAGAAAAGGCAGTATTTTCACAATTAGCTCTTCTCTCTAAATACAGTAAATATAATCTATTTCTACCTGAAGTGTGAACAATTATTATAAATTATTATATTTGTATATGTAGAAATATATTTTGTTGTTATTTAAAAATATATATATTCCAATCTACAGTAATTTACCTGTATACAACTGCCAACCACCGCTACTGTATAGGTAAGCTGTTATAGTGCAGTGTGTTGTCAGTTTTGCGAATGGAGGTGGCTGTGTGTGTAAAGTTTTTCATTAGAAACTTGTAGATAATCAATGAAGTCACTGTGATAATATTCGTGCATATAATGTACTTCTCCAACTTCTTCATTCACTTGAAAAAATATCGCCAACTCAATTCTTTGTCTAATGAGTGTTTTAGTTATAAATGACTGGTTTCGGTAATGTTGTTTCAAATTATAACTAGCAAAACAAATTATATTCTAAATCCGTGACACAATTAACGTCAATAAGATTAAGTCATTCAAAACAAATTGTTGCCTTGAAGGAATAGATGAAAGAATGTTGTTTATGAATGGAATTAAGCATCCTAATAATCATGTCAGTTATAGTCAAAGTAGGTTAGTCGACAAGGTGTTCTATATAATTATGTTTGCAGACAAAATTGAGGTAAGACTAATAGATAAATACAAAACGGTCCAAATTTTAGTTTTACAGCATATATTATAAACATGACCAGATCTGTTCTAGTGGTTTAAAAATAGTATTATAATTGAATTTCTGCGTGTACTTAATTTAAAATAATTACAAATTAATTATTTAATTTTGTACAATTAAATAACATTGGGAGCAACGATTGTTAGGCAGTATAAAGGGCGTTATACGTTAGATGAATATACTCTTATTGAATGTTAGTGTCACTACATGACTCTGTATAATTCTAAATGATTCTTATTATTTGTGTCCTTGAGATTAGGCACAAAGACATAAAATTATAGATGTTAAGAAAAATATGATTCTAGCGTAATAGTTAGTAAATATTTTTTACTGATAGGCAATTTGTTAAGATGAAAAGGATGAAACAAAATACATTTAGAATTACAACATATTTTGTTTGTGAGAATAACAAGTAAATACGAGTATCAATTGGAGTATTTTTCAGGACACTATGAAGATATACTAAACAATTATAATGACTAGACACACAGTGTATTTTATTTAACGAAGTTAGTTTAATAATCTTATCTATGACATAAAACGTATGGAGATATTGCTACATTTAAAGTGACAATATATTAATGTTAAAATCAATATTACTATACAGTTTAACATGAAAACAATCTTGTGTTTAATGCTAAGATCGCGACGAATTCATAACGTAATAATAATAATAAAATTATAGTTTTATATGAAATGAAGTAAGTACAATGTCTAAATATTAATTGTCACTTGCTTGTATTTTTAGTATTGAAAATAAATACTTGCTTTTATTTGTGGTACTTAGTCACTAGCCCTATAGAAGATTTAAATACAGGAGTCTATTGTACATGTGCTATACGTAAAACTACATAAATTCAGTTTGGGATTGTTTTGTATCTAATTATTGTTGCATGTCTTTAATATTATGATATTGTTTAGTTTTTATATAATTTGCTTATATATTACTCTATAAACATTGATATTAATTTATAAACATTGTTATTATAATGAAAATACTTTACAATTGATTTTGATATTATATATCTTGTAGAGAATGATGTATATTTTAGTGAATTAGTGTTTAAATATGGGGTATATATTGTATATATATATATAATTTACTCCAACATGCTTTGTAGTATTCTAGTATGCATATTTATTAAAATAACGCTATTGATGTCATCTATTAAAAAACTTTTGAATATGTATATTTTAATATATGACACTTCAATCGTGTAATTTGTTTTGGGAATATTTTTTAAGAGGAACACATAATTTGTAACGTAGAATTGATTTATTATTATTATTATTTTATTTTATTTTTGTTAATAAAATGTAGAATTATATTTTTTTAACAGAGAAGTTAGTTATAAACAACAAATCATTTTCTAAGCAATTTCATAAAATCCATTACGATACGGTAATGCATGTTATATACTTCTTAACGAATATTTTTTTTCTTTTCTTTTTTTTCTACGAGGGTAGGTGAAAACCTGCAACAGGAACTAGGACTCCGGTAAGACCCAGTATTGTGGGGTCGACCCATTAAAAACACCTCCCTAATGTTGCAACTGAACTTTTGACGCCCATCTATCAACTTTACTTTCATCAATAACGTCTTGGTTGTAGGGGTATAGCCTAGTGGCTAATCCCCAAAACTAGTCATTCACTTTTCCTCACATCGACCATGCTGTCATCCTCACTGTACTTGCGATAATAAGTCACGCGGTTTTACTCTCTTTAGTCTTCTTAACATATTTGGTATTTCCTCCAACATGCTAATAATTACCGGGTTTTCGTGGCATTGAATTCGTTTGGCATGACTATGAGCATACCTGGTCACAAGTCATGCGGTTTTACTCTCTTTAGTCTTCTTAACATAGTTGGTATTTCCTCCAACATGCTAATAATTGCCGAGTTTACGTGGCATTGAGTTCGTTTGGCATGACTATGAGCGTACCTGGCCACAATCACACTGACCAACTCCACCTTTAAGTCTCTGTGGAGGAAGTCTTTTCTAATGTACCATGGGGCATCAACTATTCCCCTCAGTACCATATGTTGAAAATTTTGAATGATTTTCACATTTGTTTTTTTCGTACAACCCCAGAATTGAATGTCATACGTCCACATTGGCCAGAGCACTTACTTGTACAAAAGTAACTTATTTTCAATTGAGAGCTGTAAGCTTCTCTCACGCAACCAATACATTTCCTATATTTTATATTTAGGTCCTCCTTTTTCTTTTTAAAATTCTCCTTCCACCTAATATTATCATCGAATGTTATACCCAAATATTTGGCAGTATTTTAACGTGTTTATAATTGCCCATTTATTTTTACTGTCACCGTTTCAAACTTTTGATTCGTAAAATGAATATGAACTGAATTATATTTTTTGAGCTTGATTCTCCATCTTTGTGTCCAATCTCCAATTATATTCATTGTCCTTTGAAGTTTTCCAGATGACCTTACAGCATCCACACCATTTTCCATGACAGCAGTATCATTAGCAAATGCCGCCACAGCAGCTTCACTCGAAACCTGCATATCCCTCATGTAAGGAACGTACAAAATTGGCCCTTAAACACTACCCTGTGGCACACACGCTTAAAGTGGCTTCAATTTGGAATATGCATTATTATATTTAATACGAAAGTATCTGTCAGTAATGTATGACCTCAACATGAGGAAGAACTTCTCTGGGATATCCCTGTGAAATTTATAAGTACGCCCCTCGTGCCAAACCTTGTCATAGGCCTGTGCTACATCCAAGAAAACTGCTGAGCGCTCCTCCTTATTTTCTAAGGCCCTCTCTATCATCTGGTCACTCGGTGAACCTGTTCAATTGTTGTATGTTTTTCCTAAATCCAAACTGATGGTTAGGAACTAGTTTTCTTCCTTCTAAAATAAGTGTTAGTGTCTTCCAGAAAATGTTTTCTAAAAACTTTCCAATCACAGGTAACAAGGAAATCGGTAGGGTATGATTTTACTTCATTTGGAGATTTATACGGCTTGAAAAGCATTATTACATATGCTACATTCGGCTGAGTAGGGACATGTTTTAGTCTGAATATACCATGTGCAGCATCTTCGTGAGTGCCCTCTTCGGTAACTCCTTAAATATTCCTCCCGTAATAAGGTCATATCCAGGTGACGTTTTAGGATTAATTTTTTTTTTATTTCATATTTTAGTTCTTTTAAGTCACTTTTTTTATTTCCTTATGGTCCTTATGATGGTGTCTTCTACAACACTTTGCATCAGCCCAGATTAAAAAATTTACTTCAGGTACCTCGCAAAGATATCCGCCTTCTCTCAAGCACTCTTAGCCCAAAATCCATCTTCCATCTTGATTGGCGGCTCCAGATTCTTTGGTCTTTTTAAGTTCTTTGTTGCTTTCTATAAAGAATAATCAGTGTCTTTAAAGGCAGTCAAATTTGAAATATATCTTCCTAATTCTTCATTTTTAACATGTCTTATCAACTTTTTAGTTTATTGCATAGCGCATTCATAATAAAAATGTTTCCCGGTGTGCGCATTCTCTGTCAGGCTTTCCGAAATCTTCGTTTTTTCCAAAATAAGTTCTTTTATTTGAGGTGTAAATGCTACACCATCCACATATTTTTTCCGTACTTGAGAGTGCTCTCCCATGCTACTCTCTGTATGTTGGTATTGTATAGTTCAACTTCCTCTTCCAACCTATTTTCATCTTTTACTGGCACATTAAGATCTATATATTCCTCAAGTACCCCTAGAAATAACGTCCAATTTGTTTTCCTATTATATAATCAAGGGGAAGGCTCCATTCTTACAAACTGTTGATTGATTGTCATAATCACAGGTGAATGATCAGACGAGAGATCGTCTTTACTCTCTACTATGACGTAATTTCTTGAAATTCCTTTGGCCACATAGAAATCGATGACGTCTGGTAGTTTATTACCATCCGTCGGCAGGTATTTTAGAGTACCACTTGAGAGAGAGAGTCACACACTAATTTTCTTCCTGCCCTGAATCGTTCACTACCTTTGGGATTAGTCAACCTTGAACCCCAGAACGTATTATTAGAATTATAATTCTTATAATTATTATTCTTAGCAATCTTTACTTTCATATTTAAAATTCCTATTATGCCAAATATATTTTCCAACTTTTCCCCTTGATCAAAAGTGAACATAAAATAGAGAAAGTCCTATGCAACGTACAGTTTGGTTTGCATCACCTTGTGTTTTTCTATCTACTTTCAGTATGTTTCCAGCATTAGTAATTTTGAAACCCTTCACCCACAAGTCCGCTAAGATGTCCTCTTTTTCACAGGTCGAGTGCAACCCCGTAGCCATTACCTTCAAAGGTCGACAGTTTTTGTTTGCATAAGTATACCATTGAACTTTCTCTTTGGACATTTTATTTACCATAGTTCTGAATCCAGCACTAGTAACCTCCATGCATTGTTGCTTAATACCACAGTGTATTTACTAATTGCGACTGATGACATCAGATGTTGAATGTCTGCAAAGACACACTTACAACATTAATTGGAGGAGGAGGAGGTACTTCCTTTATCCTTCCTCTCTGTTATTTATTTGTTACACCATGTCCTTCTTATTACTTGTGGAATGATTTACTACAAGAGTGGTCCCTGTTAAAGCTTCCGGAGAAAATTCTGCTTTCCGTTATTAGCTAATCTTTTTAAAATCTAGTCTGTTTCTCGTTCGAGTTTTTCCACATCAGTTTCATTGGCTGTTATAGCCCCACTAGTGCTCTCCGCCCCCTCTTTTGTTTCAATGAACTGTTGCCTTTTTACCAAGAGCTGTTTTCTACTCCACACACATTCTCTTGGGTTAGTCTCAAAACCTGTTTTTGGAGCTGAAACAACATTCCCACCATTTCATTAAGCTTTTTTATCAGGGCTGCGTTTTCTTTTCCATTGATTTGTGTACCATCCTTTACAAAAACTACTTCGTTCCTTTTTTCTATCCCTTGTTTCAGTACTAGGGACTCTTGGTGGTGTTCTTTCCAGTTCTGTTTTGATTTAACGATAGTTGGTCCTCCCCAGAATCCATAGGACCGACCTCCATGTTGGAGGGTGGATTTTCCAGAGTATCTGGTCTTCCACCTGGGGTAATACCTCCGTGTGTTTTATCCATCGCATAGTCAAATTGATGAGGAGGCGCAATATAGCTCCGAAAAAAGAAACAAGAGTAGATTAGAGACCCCTAGCTTTCGGAAACCTTACAGCGTCGGGGCCGGAAAAAAGGACCTAGTACCCAATATTAAAGAAGAAAGAGAAGGGATCTCACTCAAGACAAGTTGAAGTGAGATGAGATCCAGCTCGGGAACCCCGGGTTCGCACAAACCCGAACTCACAAGGAGTGAGCCCCTGAGGGTGTGGAAAAATAACAAATAAATTCTGAATAGATGTTAATGAAAATATAAATTTAATCTACGGTGATTTATTAAACTTTCACAGAAAAAAAAAACATTTGGAAACTTAGAAGAGTAAAAATGTTATCAATAATAAAACAGATATGAAGGACGAAATTGTAATAGTCTTCTTTAATTATTAATGATACTACTATTATTCTGGAACAAATTGTATACCTCGTTCAGTTTCATTTTTACTTTAACAGACTAAATTGTGAGTAAAGTAAATATGGTGTAATTGATTTATCATGTCAACATTGTCACTATAATGTTACATTCTATCAGCTAAATGAATCTCACCAAGAAATATTAGTAACAAATAAATCCAAAATTCCATTACACTAGCATCATGGAAAAGTTAATGCTGATAATTGGAAATCAGTACTGCCTTTTCTAAATATTTATTCTGGTAACCAAGTCCGCTAATCCATGAGGTAAACAATCATGATTGATGTGCGTTTTATTCCCCATGCAAACATCGAAGCCCATGTAATCTGTAACATTGTACAATATCACTTTGTTGACTTTGGTTAGTATATTTCTATATGTCATCCTACAGTTATTTTGTTTATGATAATTCAATATTATTGAAGAAATAATTTAAAAGACAATGTAGAATAGAATTTGTATAGAGAACTATTAATTTTAAAGATTAAAATAGTAAATTATATGTGTTAGTTGTTTCAGCCACATATTATTAGAATTTACATTACGTAATAATATTAAGGTCAATTTTGTATGATAAAGTAAAGAAAGAAATATTATTAATTATTTAATATAAAAATAAATATTGCTCATTGTTTAAATATATAATAGTAAATGACATGTTGTGTGCTCTCTAATGACATTATAGAGTTTCATTTCAAATGTATATTATTAATGTTGTTTCATATACCGTAATTATCATATTAAATCTAAAAACAAAATATAAACTGAATTGAAAATAGTAAAATTTCCTTAAGTAGAAAATTTCGAGTGCAATATTTATAGATTATGAAAATAAAAAAATTAAAATTAGGAAAAATAGTTCTTTCAATTTTTTTAATATTTTTTTTTTACAATTTAAAATAAGTAAAAATAAACTACAATTAAATAGTTATGATTTTTTTATAAATGAAAGTAATTAGTTATAATTATAACATGTTAATATAAATGAAAACTTATTATTACCTTTCACATTAAGTTGTTTAAATTTTAAGGTGATGATTTTTGTAAATGACAATTTTATTTTTATATCGGTCAAAAATCTTTTTTCTCTTCAAGACAACAACAATTTGTTTCTACAAATAATTATATTCCTCTAGACGGAATATTAATTAATATAATTTTTTCTAATAAATTTTATGTAAATTTTTATACATGTGTTTTTTTCTTTGTAGCATGATTTGCAATTATATTGGTTTAAAATAAATAAATTTGTTAATAGTGCTCAAATAAATGGGAAAATAGATAATATATACAACGATATATTTGTTCTTACTTAACATATGTTACATGGTAGGAGATATCACGTGCACTGCAAAAGAAAATAATTATAATAATCAGTTATTGTTAACATTTATTAGTAATTAATATACTATACAGTGATATTGCGATTGTGTTTCAGTAAAAATTATCTGATTAAAGAGATAAAGAAGTCAAATTTTACTTGTAAAGCATAGAGGATATATAAAATAATTTGTTACTTTCATACCCAATTTCTAATTTATTGGTAGTAATATTATTACAATTTTTTAAAAATCAGATCTGTATTGTGAACGAAACAAAAAACAAAACATGATTAACAAAGGCAACAAAATACTATATTGTTAATTATTTGACCAATACAAATTATAAGTGTGTCAAAGGTTTATCGATAGGTTACGGAAAAGGTAGGGATGTTTTGAAGGTTCCAGTAACAGTTTCAAAATGGTAGCAATATTCTAATATGTGCGATACTAAAAATTGTATGTTTTTATTGTTTTTTAAACACTAATTTAATAGACGTAGGTGAGTTTTTGGATTTGAAAATATATTTATTTTCTATTGTATATTATTTTAATGTTAATACGAACTTATAGCCCTTTGTTGATATTTATTATAAAAAACATTTCTATAAAATAGCAATAATAAATATACAATTTCAATTTCTTTATTTCTTTCAATACAATTTTGTAAACTTATTATGTACAGAAACATTCTAGAATATTTAATTGACTTAGTTATTAAAAGAAATAATGAAAAATAGTATGATATCAGCTTCTAGTAATTCAGTTGAAACAATATTTTACTATATTGATGTTTTTACTTAAAACTCCCCTTTTCTCCTACTCTCCCACAATAAGTTATTGAACCGTCTGTTTCAACTTTCAACTTATATTTGTCATGGGGTTATTTACCTGGCAATATCGTCATTCTCTTTTGTATCTACTCTGGACAAGTATTGTTTATTTTCAATCGAAATATAAATGTTCGTACACTTATGTCAAATTGTGAATGAATGTAAAAAAGATATTGAATCCAAACAGTATTATATATGAGCAGAATTTTAACTTTTAATCTTGAAAAAAGACTTACTTGTAAAACCTTGATATATAAATCGTCCAGTTCTTACTAGGCTATTGTCAACTATTTTCGTTCAAAAGGAATCTGGACACGAAATGTAGTAACACGTGATTTAAATAATACGTATTTATAATATTTGGTCGGTTTCTTGGACTTATTTTCATATTATAAAATTTTCTTACGATCAAGTAATTTAAGAAAAACAACAATATTTTATATTTCAATGCTTTATTCTGCATATCCATTATCATCCTTTAATTATTTGAGTATTTCATTTTCATCATAACTACTCTAAAATAATATCATACAAATGGAGTTTGTTAGGATTTAGATTAAATATTTTATTAACAATAAATAGTCAAATGTTAAACTGAGTTAAATCCATAATATCGGATTGTGGTAATTGTTGGGAAATAATTTTAAAAAAATAGAAAATGATTAACTTCCACGTCATTAACATGACATGGATCTTGAAACTCTAAATAAACTGCCAGTGACCTAGAACGAAGGTCAGTTAGTACCGAGACGTTGGCGTAGACAGGGAGACGCTGCTGGTCAGCAGAAAGAAGTGGCCAAATGACGTACTTGCGAGTGGGGCTTTATGTTTAGAAGGTCTATTCTGAGAAGTTGAGCAGATTCTTGGGTTTAAATATTAAGAGTTAATTGAGTTAATTATATTAATTCAATAATTTTCCATTGCTCTGAATTGAAGATTTAAAGGTATGTTTAGAACAGATTATGTTTTACATTGCATTTGAATGATAAAATATTAGATAGGGCTAGAATAATATGTCATACTGATTTAAAACTATAAACAAAAAATTATTTGAAGACCTTTAGAACTTGTAATAATTTTAGGGAAATAAATAATAAATAATATTAACAATTTGAGCCACCGAAATAGTTATTTGTTATGCAATGAACCCGCAGAAATTAGGTATAGGAAAACCTATTCCATATAAGTTATTAATGGCAATATTGATAGATAAATTAAAATTATGAATATAAAATGAACTCTTATGTTTATAATTTAATTTGTATAATAAAAATCATAATATTTCCAATTGTTACAATTTTCCATTCACATGTCGATAGTTAATGTTATGACATACATATGCTATAAATCAATTCAAATAGTTCGTCTTTTTTATTATGTACGACGTAAATGAAGAATGTGAACAGTTATTAAAAATCATAAACATTATTTATATGCATTACTATTATACTCAATTTAAATATAATATAACGTTGAGACACTGAAGTTTTTTCAAGTAGAAATTTATATTTCATCTGTCCCAAGATAATTTCATGTAGAATACTATTGTCAATATAAATTTAGTTCGTACGGAAAACACAAATATGTGTATTAGATTCAAATAAATAACAAAATATTACATTTTAAACATGTAAAGAAGATTCATCATTAGAAACAACGTCATTAAACAAATAAATTTGAATAGTCTATTGATAATTTAAGGAAAATATAATAGCATTATAGTATTTTATTTGGTGTCATATTTGTGTCTATATCATTTATTTACAGGTTACGTTTTATTTGAACAAAGACTAGAAGAGTTTTAACTTTTGTAAGCCCCACTAATCCCACCATCGTATGGAAAATCCTCTCGTAACGCTTCAAAGAGTTAAGTAGCCTACCTCCGGCGTCAATCTGTATTGTTACCCTTGTTCTTTAAAATGTTATCATATAAAACTGTACCTATAAATATATCTCTCTATAAGTTATTAAATTATGATATCTGAATTATTGCTATATGTATAATTGTTTTACGGAAAGTATTGTATTTATCAAAGCTTATTTCTTTTTAAGAAATAATTATTTCAAAACGTGTTATTTATAAAACACAACTGTTGCATTTTTGTGTTAAATCACAGCAATTGAATATCATATATATATATATATATATATATATATATATATATATATATATATATACACGTCCTTATTAATTGAATTATTAAAATTATACTCAATTTAAATTTTAACGAACATTATCTAATTGTTTACTATCAATTGTTAACATTATAGACAATGAGATTTCTACTTAAACCCCTCCTTAAAAGTAAAAGCTTAATGGAAATCTATGTAAATATTGAAATAACGTGAAATATTCGACATCTGAAATAATATTAAGGTCTTTGTTTCCGTTAAACAATTTGTCTGATTATATTATAATAAAAACAATTCTCAGTTTAGTAGTTTGTAAAACAGTAAGATTTGGTTTAAACAGATATTTTCGGGGATAATTAGGCGCACAAAAAAAACCTATGTAACATGTAATGAAATTTGCCTACGCAAGTTGCCAATGTTGTTTTCCCCTTAGCGCGAACCATAAGAAATAATATAATAGTTATGATACTATTACTTAATTAGTTATTTGTGCAACTAGTGAGCAAAGTGGCACTTTTTTAAACGAGAGAAAAATTTAAAAAATTTATTATTTATTATTTATTCTGGAGAAGTAACATAAAATACATAGCTACATAGCTGATACATGGAGTGATTCGTATAGCTTCCGGATAGGACTCAGGACATCACCAGGCGACCACTTGGACATGCAACTTTAACGTCGAGAGAATGGCCGAACCGGGACTTCAGACACGACATCACCACAACCATCTTTAAAAATTCATCCAACATTCTTCCAGACAACCCTACAGGGATCAACCTTCATCAACGAGACAACTTAACCAGCACGCAGAGCATCTGTAGCCTGCCATCGCTAAACAACGCTCGCGGACTTCATATCAAACGTCGCGACGCCTGGACAGTTGTGAAAAGGTCGGTAGAAACGTAAATACGTTAGTCCCTGATTAAATTTGCCTGAAATAAATTCAAATAAATTTATTTTAAAATACTGGGTTACTTAGGATGTTAGGTTAGATAAAATATTTGTATTATTAATTAAAAATAAAATTCATTAAATCGTAAATTCGAATTAAATCTTTTATTAAAATATTAATTAAATCAAATTGGGTATAAAATATTAGAATAAATTATAGTTAGGTAAATAATTGGTTCTGCCTTGTAGTTTAAAAAATTATTAATAAATTGAAAGGAAAGTTATTATTTTGTATTTGTTGGAGAAAGTAAAATCCAAAAAGTTTTATTTTATGTTTGATATTAAAAAAAAAATAAAAATTATTATTAAAATTTTATTTGCTTTATAAAAAAGTTATTATTTACAAAAAACACCTAGTATTCAAATATCCCAATGGTTTATGAGTTATAGATTAAGAATTGATACAGTGAAATTTCATAAAATATTTGCAAGCACAAATAAACAATTTACAAGGTTAGTTTCAGTGTACTCACTACTCAGAGGTTTACAAAAAGTAAAATCATTCACTTGTGTCCTAACTGAGCTAGAATCAAATATAAAGTACTGGAAGTATAACGTAGAAGTTTTTTTTTTTAGTCAGGATATTCAGAAAACTGAATATTCGACACATAGTTATTTCACCTAGGCCAAACAAAGCGAGATTGCCTATAAAACTTCCAGTAGGTGGAAATAACTTATTCTCAAACGAAAAACCGTTGAATAAATCGGCGTCCCAAAAAAAGTGGGGTCCGAAAACATCATTCAACTTAACCAAGAAAAGGTTTACCGTTAGAATATATATATATATATATATATATATATATATATATATATATATATATATATTGTACTTATTATATCGATAAATCATACTTAATCGATATAAGTATGTTACTTAATGGAATGATTAGGAAGAAATTAATGCTATTTTGTTACACTATGTAATATTTTGAGGTATTTAGATAAAAAGAACAAGAATAAACTTTGATAACTGTAAAATCAAATCAGGGTTAATTGATCAGTTGTCTGCTACTTTAAAGTTGGTTAGACATGAATGGAGAAAATAGTGTATTCAGGGAACGTGCCATAGTTTAATTGTTTATACCATGAGTTGGCCAGTGAGCCTAGCAGCAGGCTACATTAATGATGATATTGATATCAGTGCAAATGTTGAAATAAACCTCGTGCAAAAAAAATTACTTATATTAAGAAACCAAAAAGTATGTTTCAATATTCAATAATGTAATCATGTTACTTAGAATAATAATAGTAAGTTTTATAAAGTCATTAAAAAATCAAAATGCCATCTACACTAAAAATTACCTCCCATATTAAATATTATTTCCTAAGGTATTACCAATAAACTTCATCGGTGATATAATATCTTCAATCTTAGTATCCATATAATTAAGTGCTGCAATTGGAATGAGGTTTTAAAACAATTAAACTGACATGAAAATAATTATTTAAACTAATAGGACAATAATATTAACAATAATTACACGTTATTATTCAGAATAACACAATTCTGAACCTTATCCCAACAACACTTTCCAGGTCTCATTAATTAATATTAACGAAGACGCCACGATGAATTAACTGTCTAAGAAGTGAGTTATGGACTGAGAGTTCCTTTCATTTCAGAGTTTGAGTCCATAATAACGAATCTTTTCTTTTCCTTATAGTGGTTTCCTGTTATCATTAACCTTACGGATATTAAAGTATAAACGTTAAGCAAATATATTCATAAAAAAAAATAATGAAAGGACAAATAATTTACCTTCACTTTTCTTGTTAACCAATTTGTCCTCATTATTCCTAAGATGCCCTTCACTTCCTTGTTAGATGTTTTCATTATTCTTAGCTTTTATAAAACAAGGGGTACAATAATTATCACGGAAGTTTTTTAATCTTAATAAAGAAGAAGGAATGAAATAATGGGTTAGGGTGGTTAGTTCAAGAATGGTATTACTTTAACAAAATGAGATTACTTCAGAATTGAACTGGAAAGGAAATGAAAAAGTTATTTTGTTTTAACAAATCTTAGCGTCTAGCCAAGCCCTTAGATTAATAATTCAATACTATGTATATTTTAATTTAATTATCGTACACGATTTAAACTTTTTATATTATTTAAACGTAATATCACAGCTTTAGTTATTCATATGTATGCAATGAAAAATATTTGAAGAGTGGGGTTACCATTTCCATTCAAACATGCATTACTTTTCAAAGAGCACATAAGACATTATACATACAGTGATATATATATATATATATATATATATATATATATATATATATATATAAATATGTTACTTACGTCGTCTCATACACACTGATTATTGTCTCCAACCGGTTTCGCTGCTTCAATTAGTCGGCATCATCAGGGTTTATCTGCTACTGCTTCGTCATTAACATAAACATACTACACAACACACATTACAGACACACATGCGTACACTTTATGTCCTGTCAGGTGGCTGGCCAGTCCCGTACTGAATCTGTATCTCGTATTTTTTTATCATTGTTCAAATATGCAGAGTAAATACCGTCGGAATCAAACCTTATTTGTTCATTTATTATTTTTGTTTTGCTGGTTTGGTTTTCAACAAATATATAAAACTGCTCCCAAGCGTTCATATTAGCAACACACCGCATTGCTTTTAAAACAAAGATTTAACTATGAAATAGCGTACAAATAGTTATAGATGTCATGACATGACTATTAACATTGAGTCTGTGTTATTCGACTTAATTCGAAAATTTTTAATTGGTGAAGTAATATATCTGTACAAATCAAATATCGACCTTCTATGCGACAAATTTTGATAATGGGACTGTCCTGAAAAAAAAATGAATATGAAGAAAAGTGTCATAAATAATAATGATGTGTTTAATTGAATGATAAAACACACATTTGATTATATAATACAAATACAGAAAACGAATCGTGAATATTGGTATTGTTGTTAATGATGTCAGTGAATCTGGCACATAAAACAGCTAGTGATTTGTTTCGTCATGTTTCTTAAAAATTATATATATAGGAAATGACAATGTAGAAGCGTATCTATAAACAACTCATTATATATTATATAATATTTTTGTTTATAATAAATAAACTCTAAAACACTTATCTCAATGTATTATTTATAAAGTATTATTTATGTAAAGTAAAGTATTACTTATGTATAGTTATTTGTGCAACTAGTGAGCAAAGTGAGCATTTGCCTCACTCGAGAGAAATCCTTACTCACGAGCCGTAGGCGAGTGAGGAATGGTTTCTCGAGTGAGGCGATTGCACTTTGCACTCGAGTTGCACATTATATTTTTCCTACAGTTACCATAAAACAAATAAATTGGTAAAGAAACGTAACATATTTTTACACAGAAGTGAACTTTTAATATGACATTTAATGTGAAAGTAGCATTAATAAATCAGAAACAAAATTATAAAACAAAAAATAATCTCCTTAAAAATTCTTAAGGCCTTAATTCCATTTTTTATTCTTCTGGAGTACAAGATTCTTCTGGTGAACTATTATTACTAAAATCGTCATTAACGTCCATTTTGCGACAGCAAAACCACCTTCATTGTTTAAAAATGGCAAATCAATGAAATGGTGGCTTCTGCCGTGACCGGAAGTGTTGTGACAAATACAACAGTACAACAGCTGACCAGCTGATTTTCAGGCAGTGCTGCCAACGTATTTCGCGCGCATACGACCTTGTCTGCATGTTACGCGCTCACTATTTCGTGCCTTCACGTTGCAAATCTGGAGTGAGACAAAGTAATAATTAGAGTGAGACAATGTTAACATTGTCTCACTGATGAGCGAATTGGCCACTTTGCTTTCTCAAATCAGTGAGAGAACATGTACATTGTTAGGTAACTGTAGAAAAAGTATTATTTTGCAAAATGTAAGCGGTACCAATAACTTTTGGTTATGGACAATAGTTATCTTATCAATATTGTTAGAGAAAAGGTGAAAGGGGTGAGGGTTGTAAAGTCTTGTTTATACTTGTAAAGAATATTAAGCAGTGACAAGAAAATAGGAAATACGAGTTCACTCTTTAGTGAAGTCGCTTCAGATTTAGTACGAGTATACTATGTTTTTACAGATTTATATTATCTATACTAAATACCTAAAACTTTTTTAATTATTTGCTATTGTTAGTGTTATTATCTACATGAATAAAGTTTTGAATGTAAATCATATGCCCAATCAACTGTTGCAATTTTTGTCCTTGCATAACTTTTACTATACACAAAAATATAATTTTCAAAATATCGAGTTCATACATAATTATATTTCTAGTTTATTTAAGAAAAGGGGAATAAATATCAATTTTTATTATAATCAAATGCATAGAATTATTACATAAGACGTTAGAATTTTAGAGTACCAATGGTTCTATTAGCAACATTTAAACTTCCGTACTTTCAAAATAAGAATCTGTTTTACAAGTAATTTTATTAACTTTCATTGATCACTTTCACATAAATAAAATATATAAACACCTTAGTATTATATTTTATTTATGTGAAATTATTAGTATTGTTAATAAACTGAAACAAACATTTTATATGTCTATGTTAATGTTAATCAAACGTTAGATAATCAAGATTTCCCAAAATTCTATTCCATGTTTTAAAAACGAGTAAATTTCTTATTATCATTTGTTTGTAGAAAATTTATCACATAATTGGTATTAGTAATCCTACTTTAAATAATAAGCTCACAATAATGGTTTAACAATATTTCAGAATTGTTATATTGTATTACAAAATTAATATGGTATTAAGAGCAAAATGAATAACGGTTTTACAACAGTTTTTTCATACACAAACATACACTTTTGACACCCTCAGTTGCTCAAATTAGTGAGTACGTTACGGCATTTCTGATGAAATCTTGATTGATATATAACTTTTCATATAGTCTTGAGTAAGATCTATTTTTCAACTTTGCTATCATGTTTCTATTAAGCAACTATTTTTAAATTACGACCCAGTTTATATTAAAATATTATTGAGCTAGTATTTTTATTTCATGCTCTCTTCTTCATTCTATTATAAGGGAAAATTTGCGGAGAGGGGTTTGTCTTTAAACAACAAGAACAACCAAATTATCCTCAGGCTGCTGCAACAAAGAAGTTAGAACGTGTTAACGCATATACAATATTTAGAAAACAATTCATAAAGGACATAAAAAATGGTCGAAAACCAACTTATAAATACTAAATGATGTATATACACTTTCTTAATTCCGTAGTTTTTGTTTTGCATTTGTATTTAAAAAGGAATATCTTTTGTTACCAAAATATTTTCATTTCAATTATTTTGAAATACTTGATGTGTTTTGATATTTAAATTTCGATGTACTTTGTTTTTGTAAAATGTAGAAAGAAAATATATAAATTGAAAACAACAAACGAAAACAAGTTGAGTAAAGTATTTGAAGGTTAGACAGGACTTATATCAAAATTAGAAAATAAAATGTTAAAAATTAAAAGTATTTGTAAAGAAACAAAATGTAGCTTTAGGCAAGTCACTATTTGTAATATATATATATATATATATATATATATATATATATATATATATATATATATAATTATATATATATATATATATATATATATATATATATATATATATATATATATATATATATATATAATTATATATATATTGTTTACACTGATGACCGACGGTACTTGATAGAATTCCATTTTAACAAATAAAACACAAAGGCTAGACCAAATAAATTATAGAATATTTACAAAAGAAAAATTGTGTTTTATTTGTTATATATATATATATATATATATGTGTATGTATATCACGGCATTATGTCGATATTTTTCTCTAAAAGAATTAAATAAAAAACTTGAAATATATATATATATATATATATATATATATATATATATATATATTTTATAATAATTCTGAAAATTATAAAACCATTAGATTGCCGCTCCTTTCCGTAAACTGAATAATTGTACTATAGGGATTTTGAATTGAATTATGTAATGAAATTCAATTAATAGTGGTTTAATGGATCATTTGCGATAAGGATTTTTTTATAACTACTGTTTTAAAAGTTCTTAATTTCGTCGGTGTGTGAACATATCCTAATAGTAAACCAAATTGGTTATTTGTACACCACCACAAAAAAACAGCTATTTTTAGAAATAACAGATGAAAAAAATATTATGATTTCAAATTATGGGAAAAAAAGGAAACCTAACTCATAATTTGAGCTTATTTAATAACTTATTTCCGTTGAAAATGCAAATTACAACGAGAAGATTTATTGAACAAAAAATTCTAAATTTTTTTTTATTGATAGTGTGGAGAGAAATGTTTTTGTTAAAGAAACCCATCTAATTATGTTAAATTTATAAATAATAAACTTAATTTTAATAATAATTAAATATGTTCTAACAGATATGTGATAAATGATTATCAGGTTATTATTATTATTTTTTATATAAGAAGAACGAGCAATAAAAATATACTAGGGTTACAAGAGGGAGGAGGGAAGGAAGTGAAAAACGAAATTGGTAATTAATTTTCATGTGCCGGTCATGATGAGAGGAAGCAATAAGACATTGAATGTTCCATAAACCTACCTTAAAATCTTTACCAATTCAAAAGCAATTGAAATCCCTGTCTATGTGGTAATACGTTTACAACTGTATGTATATAATTTTATATACAGGTGTTTCATTTAAAAAAATATCATTTTAAGTTTAAGAATTTTAAATGATAAGGGTTTGCGTTTTTAGTTTTTAAACCATAAATACTTACTCGACACTTTAAGGAATATACGATATATCTTTAATGAAGTTTTAATTGTTTTTTATAGGTGGGTATAAATGTTTGTGCTAAAACAGCACGAATAAAACAAATAGTACATTACCAATTAAACTCCAGAATATAATGTTATAATTTCTGTTAATAAATGGGCACTATTTTTAATTTTACAGTTTTGTTTCAGATTATAACAACTACCCATCATGTTCAGTAGTTTGTATAATATTTGATCATATGTTCAAAGTAAGTTAATGGAACATTTCTAACCAATATTTTTCTCAAAAGAAACAAACTTATTATTTTTCGGTTCATATAAAAAAAATCAATTTGGTACTAGCATTTGATTTGTTATACGATAATCTAAAATAACGAATATAGCTAACTTTACAGAAACTATTGCAATAATAAACAATAATAAAGTGATTGAAAATTACTTAAAAAAAAATAAAATAGGAATACCAACAAAAAAATGAATTCTTAACCTAGTTAACCATACCAACAAGTTTTCATTGTAAACATATTTTATAATAAAGTAAAATTGTTCACATAATTTAAAAAGTTCTTCTAGACAATAACTTATTTACCTGTGACAAATGTACGTTAAAACAGATTAGCTGTAGAGTGCACTGTATAAATTCATCTCTTCAACCTTAACAAATTAGTTCTCACCCGTGTTCAACCACTGTTCTCTTAATTAAGCTTAAGGTATAACTCACTGTTTTCAATTAAGTAAAAACACAAAGAATAAATTTCCAAGTAAACACCTGGAGAGAGTGGTGTGAATTGCTAAATTGCATTACTTATATTATTGTGGAGTGGGATTTTAAACAAACTACTGTCTTTATTGTTTCAATTTTCATCCCGTTAAACTTACTTTGAAACAAGTTTATACCCTATATTTTAAAAACATCGTAAAACTAACTTATATAAAGATCTTTCAAATAGTATATGTGAGCAAGATAGTTAAAAGACATGAGAACTATTTTTATATTTTGTACATTACGTAACATCACCTTCCCTCAAAACCAAAGAATTTTAAGCTTATTGCATACATTCGAAGAACATCCTTGACACAAAATGTATCATGTCACCACTTATTTAAACCTAAACACTACAATAAATTAACCTTAATACCTACATATACTTTTTTTAAAGTTATTTAAAGTTATTACTCATTTTTTAGTAGTATCCAAGTCACAGATTTTAATCTAAGTTATTTAATACTTACAACATCTCTTGACTTACTTTGGAACATAGGTTACGCGTTTCAGAACGTATGTTCCACCTTCAGACTCGCTCCTGAGTGGTCGTAAAAACATTAAAACACTGCAAAACGTAGACACCACTTACAATAAACAAATAACATTGTAACTAGTGTCTTCCTGGAAATTTTAATCAACATACTTAACAAAGTTATTGTAACAATAGGGCTTCAGAGAAAAACAATATTGGCAACTAACGCCGCCGAAAATTACGACACCAGTTGAAACATTGACAGGATTATACAAAATATCTTGTAGTGACTGTAATAGCTATTTATAGGCCAAACTGGCAGAAAATATAAAATTAGATTCAGAGAGCACCTCCCCATTAAAAACATCACATTTTAAATACAAAATCAAATTATGCACTCCACCTAATAAACAACAAATATGTTTTCACCAATTTCAATACGAATGTACAACCATTTCATATGTGTAGTAAGGGCAGATACATGGACACCATTGATGAAGTCGAAAGTTATAAAGCTTTAAAAAATAATAAAAGTGATTTATTGAATGATAAACATAACTTCCGATCTAATTCGATAAACTATACCTCGATGACGTTGATAGATTGCGTAGTGGACAAACCAAGATAAACAATTTTTACTTCAGTTGTTCTTGAACCGTTGGTGTACACCTGTCGTGCATTTGAATGTTATTTGTTTATTGTATGTGATGTGTACGTTTTGTAGTGTTTTTATGTTTTAACGACCTCTCAGGAGCGAGTGTGAAGATGAAACATACGTTCTGAAACGCTTTACCTATGTTACGAAGGAAGTCACAAGACGGAGTAAGTATTAAATAACATAGACTACAAATACTTTTTCAAACTTCAAAGAGTTAGTAATATTAAAATTGTGTGTTTTTTACACTTGTCATATAAATAGTATTTAATTTTACTAAATTACAATTTTCACAAATTGAATCTCAAGAATATAATATGTACTAGAAGTTTGTCCCTACTTACATTTTACCATGGTTTTCCTACTCCTCCCCTAGATTTGAGTAGAGTTAGTTCATTCATTGTTACACTCTAGTTACTTGTAAAAGAATATTAAAGAACATGTCTTTACTCGATTATATCTTTAAACGTAAAATAATATATTGTTACTAGCCCTTTATGAATAATAGTTAATATTTGTGCGGAATTTAAATTATATTCAATAAAAATTTCGCCCATAGTTGTTTTGCATATTAGCAATTTGTCTAGAGTTTTATTCCAATGGGATAAGAGTTTTCGAATATATCTCACCATAATAAACATTTCCTTTAAGTAATCTTTAGTTTACAATGTTTATTAATTTTCCAATATTTGAAATGAATTTGAAGGTGTTACAAAGTTTAAATATTCAGTATATAAAATAAAGAAAATAAACTATAAGATTATGACTTCCAAAATAGCTAAAGTTAATTTGGCTTTTATTTAAATTTCCTTCTAATGGAAGAGTCAAATGTAGGAAAACGTAAGGAATTAAGAAATAATTTGGCAACTGTTCAAAGCGTTTATGTAATTATCTAATCCTTCATCAAATTCTTTCCACAGAAGTATTCGGATGATTGATATATAATTAAGTAAGAGTTGTGTAAAATATATAAAAATTTGAGTTGTGGAAAGGAGTGAAATAAATATAGTTTATAATTATATTTTTTATTATACTTTAAAAATAAAGTATATAGGGAAAGTTGTAAAATTTATAATCTCCTTACCAAGATATAATTAATTTGTACCAAACTATTTGTCCATATTCGTATTAGTCCTACACTAAGCTAAATCAATATTAAACAAATATTATTAATTTCTCAAAATGAATCTCTTAAAAGGTTTTAGATTTATCCTAATATATTTTTCTACTTCCGTTTTCGGAATGCTGAAAAATAATCTTGTGTGTAAAAATATTTACAGTGTGTCCTAAAAGTCCCGGAAAGTTCAATAACATGAAAATAAAAAGTTGTAGATAACGTATACTATATGTGCCTTTTAGTGAAAAAAAACATCTATTTTTGAATAATGAGATATTTACCCATCCCAAAAAATGGGAGTTTTTGGGGCAAACTCTGAATTTTAAACGTACTCTCCCATCGAGTACCCTTCATGTTAATGGACTTATTTAGTAAATTACAACTGCAAAAACTATAGGTCTATATTTTGCACCTATCTGAAATGGCGGCAGTTCAAATGCCATTTATTAAATATTTGAAACGGCTATTTTATTTTATTTATTTCATTCACATTTAGATGACGAATACGAGAAGACAATGTATTAAAAATATTGGATACAATTATTGGTGAAGGTAATTGAGAATTAACAGCTTTAACTTGCTCTATGCCATAATGGATTGGTGTTTAATACAATTAATCATTCAAAGTGCCTTACATACTCTGTGCTGAGAATCTGTATTGTTTTAAAGTACTATAATAGTAATTATGATTACATCTTTCCATTTTTAAAATACATTTTGATCTCATATTCTCGCCTTTTAATTAATTTCGAATGATATAGATAAAGTAAAATATCCGTTTCAAATATTTTAACGGCCGCCATTTTAGATGGAAGCAAGATATCGACCTCTAGTTTGCACAGTTTTATTTTAATAATAAGCCCTTTAACTAGATGTGATTCGACAGGTTTTCCATTTAAGATTATTGAGTTTCCCCCCATTAAATCTCATTTTTGGGGAACAAGTACAATTGTCTCAGATTACGAAAAATAGTTTTTTTATCTCCTGAAGGCACACATAAAATATCTTTTTAATTAATAACTTATTTTGGATTTCAAATATTTGAACCCGTCCGGGAATTTTGTGTCACTTTGTATAATATGCACTTATATATAGTTCCATCATGTTATTTTACGATTATTAATGTTATTCGTTAAGCCTTCCCATGTGCTCCGGTTACAGAACCCTCCCACCTACGAGTTTATCTTAGTGCTTTCTTCAGAAGTAAATAATTTTCCTCATGGCTTTAGTTTTTAACTTCTTTGCTACTTGTATTAATACCTCTCTGTTTTTAACGTGTTATTTACATATTTATTTGTGTCCTTATTATTTTTTTTAAACATAACTTTTTATCTACTATAGTACAAAGTGTTTTAATCACTACACTAATATCAGAGCATTAATTTCAACAATTGGACAATCACACAAATGCCCCGTAATATTTTACTTCTGAACTGCATGCATTTATTGTTTTATTATTATTGTTTTAACAAAATACATAGTCCTTTTGTGAATACCACATTAATCTAGAATGTATATGCACAATTTAAATAATAGAAAAAAATAAAATAAATCATCAAGCACTATTTTAGTATAGTTATCTGATCATGCTTATTTATGATATATGCATAACTTATTACGTAAATCAACTTTATTTATTTAAATAAAAGTATTTTTAAAATAAATCTATTATCTTAAATTTAGTAGCAATAGGTAAATACTTTTTTTTTTTATTTCACAATATCCCAAATATACTAGTATGTATTTGTTGCTAATTATGTTTCCTATCCTTCCAAACGATTAATTCAAGTAGTATTTAAGTAGCGTAAAATAAAATAGGAGAATTGTGGGAGAAGATAACATGAGACATTTAGCTTTCGTCTTATTATAGGTTATTCTACCTGACATGCTTAAAATTAATCATTGTTCGTGATTATATTTTTAAATGAAATATTCAATTCAAGAAATTTAATAGAGTGCGGAATATTTTCTATAGAGTGTAAACTATCTATAGTATGTATAATTGTCCAGCACTTACGGTTAAATTAAATAGATAAGACGTACATACATACGAAATTATACTTTGTTAATTTACTTTTAACGATATACTTAAGGTACATTTAGTATTAGTATAAAGAGACCTTTTATTAGATATTTACGTTTCATTTAATACTTTTATTATTACAAATAATCACTTACATCCACCTCATACGCACGTAGGTAAACAAATATAATTGTATGTTATATAAGGAAAATATGTATAATTGTGAATACGAAATGAAGAACAATATTATTTTGTCTCTTATCTAAATGATACTAAATATTTTACGTTTAAATTATCAAGGCAAAATTTCCGGAAAGAAAACGAAATGATCTAGTTAACATCAATTATATGAAAATCCAAAATGTTGAACGTTTATTTGCTCTTACATCTGATGTTTCCTTTTTCAAATTTTATGCTACTTTATAAAGAAAAAAAACACTAATAGCAGTAACTTGAACGTGGCTTATTCCTAAGAAGATTATTATTAGTGAATCCAAATGACTACTATTTGCAGTTATTATTAAAAAAGTACCCCTCTAAAATATTGATCCAAAATTACAATTCGTGTCTTTGGATAAAGGGAAAAGGATTTGACAAACAAAAACCAATTTCACCTTATGTTCAATCAATTCCTCTTTCAATATTAAATAAAATTGACAGAAGGGCTGAAAATCTTCTACAGCTGCATTTATTTGTTGGATGGCGGTGGGAAACTTCTTAACTTGTTAAAGAAATAGGATGAAGTATGATTTTAATTTATTTAAACATAGGAATATATGTAATTTACCCATTTTTATTCAATGTTTCTTGTAATACACCAAAACTTGTTATTATATTTTGAGAGAATACCTAATTTGATTATTGTAATGCAATTTATAGATTCCTATATATAAATATTTTGGAATTAATGTATGTATTAAATTTTAACTACATATTCTATACCAAATTCATGTAAAGTTTAACTTTTAATTATTTATTAATAATTAAATTGTTAAATGCAGGCAAAAAAACAATGAACTAGTATTTCGATACACTGTTATATACAGTTGTTTATTTAAATTTAAAATGTATTTTAGTATTATATATTTAGGTACCCAAGTCACTTGAATTATTGAAATAAGATATATGATAATATCAATAGTAAATTTTATATGTAATTAATCCGACGGTATTAAACATTTACTATTAATAATATAATATCTATTTAATAAAATATATGATTTTGGTTTTTAAGAGGATAACAAATATCGGGTCAACAAAATTATTAATAACCTGATCTTTTAAAATAAACCAATATTATGTAATATCTTCCTTTTCCCATATCATTATTATTTTGTATATTGGAATCATGATAAGCGACTTTTTGTTTGTAAACAAGATTACAAATAATGCTAAAAATATAGAAATTGTTGTATTTATAAAATTATAACCATCTATATTCTTACATGTGCATTGTTTTCACCAAATATATTAAACTGATTAAAGGCTTACAAGAAATATTTAGTACTAGTCAATAGTTTCTTGTTTTTAGAGGAATAAAACTTCGAGAAACATCATTTCTTGACAACATAAGTTTTTGTAGAGACTTATGGTAAATATCTTGTATAGGTGTTTACTGACTCCATATTGAAATATATTGTCTGAAGTGGTTCACTGTAATGTGTCAAAACCGGTTGGAAGGAGAATTCTTTGTTAAGAACTCAAATAAAGCTTTATATTTATGGAATGGACGTGATAGAGTATACACTTAAAATCATAAAAGCCACAAATTTCATAATCACAAATTTCTTCATACATGTTTTTTGTATGGAACAACTAAGGTCTCATTAAAGAGAACGATCTGTGACTTTTATATACAATAGAATTTCGTATACGTTCAAATTGGATCTAACGAATTTGTTTAGAAACGATTTGATGAAATAAAAATAAGTTAATTTTATTTATCAACCTTATTAATATTATATGTGGGATAACGAAAAATTTGTTCTAGTTTACAGGTGTTTAATCGTAAATATAGTTGCATTGCAATATCAAACCAATTTGAAATATGACACAAAATCGCACAATAACAGATCATAAATTTTACTGGTAGAAATTAAAAAAACATTAATAACAATGTTTTGGTCCAAATGACCTGAAAAATAAAGCTAATTCTTGGTGTACTTTTAAATTTTCACAGAACAACCCACTAAAGTCTGTTCTATTGTAGATATAATAGAGTATGATAATTTATCAACCATATCTTTAAAACTAAGCTCAACTCTTATTAGAAGAATACAAATGATTTAAAAGTTATTTAGAAGCCGATATAAAATTATCATAAACGACATAAACATATGCTCTGAAAAAAAATATATATTTTTTTTAAATATATATATTTTTATATTACTTAAAGCAAAGCACCTGTCACTTCTACTGTATAAGATGTTTAGATAACTTTTCACGCACTTTTTTATTTTTCTAGTTCCTTTAAAAATTGCTTGGTGGGTATTGTAAGACACCTTATTTCGGCTTATTCATAAAATTGGAGTTTACAATTGGTATAACCTAGCATTAGTTACATTTATTTGATTTAAAGATTGTTAAAGTTATTGTGAATATAATTTGTGTTATTAAATATAATTCCATTTTATGATCATTAAATTTTTGTTTTAATTTTCTGCTTTTCAGTGTAAGATTTCGCTTACATGAATGTTTTAAATTACTCACTACCCACATATTTAGCTGTTTTCGTTCGTAGCTCATTTAAGTTTCTAATGACACACACATTTCCCTTCTTAATCAGTAATTATTATTGATTTATTATTGAATATTCACTTAACGCTTGTTTTTTTAAATATATTTTATGGCTTATCTTGCCTTTGAAATATACAGATTAATTTGATTTATGAACTTGTTTAAATTTTGAATCTCAACGCATTTTATTCCGTAATAGCCTTGTTATTAAATGTGTTTTCAAACGTTCTGTAACTTTATTTTTACTTTATTCAAGCGTTCAAAAGTTCCCCAACTTTATATTTATGGAGTTAATCATTTCGAATTAGTTTAGTATTTCCATTGGATTTCATAGCTTTTGCAAAGTTTTTTTTTCTGATTGGGTGTTCCTTTTTTGCAATCGTGTCTTTAACCGTGAAAACCCTTTGAGTTCACAAAGGCCATTTCTCAGTGTTTTTTGTATAGTTTGATAATTTCCTAGGGAACAAAGTTATTGTCGTAGATAGTTTTTTGTGGGGTATTATTAGTTTTAAATCTACTTTTGATTTTCTTCTGGATTTATCATAAATTGATATATAAAAATATATATGTCATGATTTATTATATTTTATAACGTCTGGTGACATCGTGTTCCAGTATTATTTTGATTAATATTTTGAAGAGATTTAGGTAATTACCTCGTGTCCACCCGCTGTCAGAGAAATGTGGTAAGCTTGTAAAATATATTCTAATAATGATTTTGGTACAGTCAGAAGTTGTAGAGTTTGACCTTTAATAATTTAATAGTTGTGACTCATGTTCTTGGCTAACCGATGAGCAGGGCCTCCGGCTAATACCGTCCAATGAAGACTGACAACTACCCTTGGCCTAAGTGGGCTTGTTCATCTTGCTAAGTTAACGAACTGAGACTTTGGTCGTGAGTCAACTATTGCAACACTTTTTGATATATTTCATAATCTACCTTCTGTGTAATGTCTTGGGACTTAGAAATAAATTTATATTTGATAATTTTTCACAATTAATCCTCACAAATATTAGTCACAAACCTTTATTCGTTTTCATTCAATTATACTTGTACTACTTTAGAACTTGTAGTCAATTCTAGCACAATATGTCTCTTCTCTTAATTTTAATACATAAAAAAGTCTTCTCACTGGAGGTATAAATACGTTTCATATAAATATTAATAAAAAACCAGGATAAAGTCAATTATAAACTACCTATGTTTATTTTTTGATGAAATAAATATTTTACTCTTACCTCTGTAACACAATTTTGGGTTTGTTGTCAAAAATCTATGATAGAAGGTATAAGTTATATTTATTTAAATTAATATAAATACTTAATATACTGTAATTAAAATATGCTTCAGTTAATATATATATTTGAAACTCCGTCTAATATTATTTATATATAGTACTAAGCAAATGCTAAACACTTTACATTTATTACTGTAATAATTTATTGTAATTCTTCCATTCAAACGTAAGATCAAAGTAAGAAGTGTTTTGAGGTTATTTTGAACTTTGACAAGTCAACATACATTATTACAGTGCAATAGTAATTTCATTTAAATAAATTCAGTGTATGTCTAATTTGGTATATAATCACTTGAATACTAAACCTACCTTCTGATTATATATTATTATGTACATACATATTTGGTTTCTTAGCAATAAAGTACTTATTCTATAAAATACTTATAACAATAAAGTCCTATTCATTTCTTCAGTGTTTTACAATATTGTTATAAATTTAAAATACTTTAAACGCATCTATTGCATAAAATGGGATATAAATTAAAAACTTGTTTTATTCTTTGTATATTAAATCATGAACTAAGTAGACAATATTATATTTTTAAATAAAGTAAAAGTAACTACGTTTGTTTGAGTGGATCTTACGTTTGCTTTGGTAGCCAAACTATCAAGTTTGTATAATTTCCAGCATTGTTTAATAATCTCCTAAAAGTTATGATATTTTTGACAGTATGTATCTATATATTTTGTGATATCTAAAGTTGAAATAAATACATTTTTTTACATGACGAATGTTTGGCATTTATTTTTGTTGATGCAAAAATTATTTTCCGTGTGAAAAGTTCTTTAAGTTACTCATATTAAAACTTCTATTTATCCATGAGTCAAAAATAATATACATATTTTCTTAGCCCAAAAATAAGTAATAGTATTTTTTAATAAACCAATAAGTTACGTTATTTTATGGGTATTTTGGAGAAGATATTTATATTTTAAGCTAAATTTTTTTAAAAAATTGAAAATTTGATTATCAATTATGACAGTTTTAATTAAATTACATTATTTTATATTACATTCATATTATCAAACAACAAAATTTGACGTACTAAAGTATCGATTAAATATACCTTTATGCACTACAAAATGTAGTGATGTAACTAACCACATATTTTTGTAACACATCCATCAGTGTTTTAACGAAATTATAATTATGCTCTTTTCTGAAGTTATCGAGGTGTATATTTAAACTCTCTGTATTCACGCCCACTTTGTTTGATCATGTTGCCTTATCCAGTTAACTTTGATATATTTACACCCTTTAGACTCTGTACTTTATTACCTAAACTAATTATTAGGAACTAATAATTAAACTTTCTATAAAGATGTTTTATTACGCTTCAAAATAGAAACAATTTTAGTTTTATTTATCGTATATTTTTAAGTAATCATGCTAATATATCAAAGCTTGAATCAATGATTTATTTCAATTGCACACAGATGCATCCTACTATTTTCCACTTTGCAGGGAAGGAAAATTTTATGTTATATTTTTAATGTGAAAAATTGCATTACTCTTAAGTGTTTTTGAATGAACATAATTTGTTCAACTATTATATTTTTGTGTATTCTAATAAAAAAGGCTTGACGCGTTCTAATAATTAGAAAATTATGACTTAAAAGGTAAAACGTGACGTTACATGTTAAATTTAATTTAATTTATTACAAATATATTTTCAATTATTGAAAAACATAATAATTAAGATACCATCTGTTACTGATTTTGACAAATAATAAATTCGCTGTAAATCGACATATCTAATTAATGCTTTCAATTACTGACATTTGATAATGTTATTAGTGTTGCCAATATACATATATTATCATTGCTTAAATTAGTACAATAAACCCACAGTTACTCCTTTTGTCCCTGGTTACCAATGATCCCCTTATCCCTTTCTTCTGAGATGTTAATACTTTACTACTTATCCTTATCATGATTATTTCTTACCAATAATGATTGATTATTATTAATGAATATTATAGTTTTACCTAATGTTAAACCTCAATTTTTATTTATGAATACAGTTATAAATATGTATATAGAAATAATAATATTGTTGATAATACATTTGTATTTTGGAAAATGTATTACATTACGAATTCAATTAATTAATTATAACAAATACATCTGTAAATTCCTATGTTTATTTACAAAACAATTGTTTTGAACATATGTAATATTAATATTCATAAATATATCATAATAAATTGAAATGATAAATTCATGAATTATTAGTATCAGATAATATTTATAGAGAGGATAAATATCTTTTAATATATATTTTATTTTGATTAAAAAGAATTTTTGACGACTAATAAAGGATTAGTGATAAAATTTGTGGTTCACTTCGTGGTACTTTAAAGACAATCATATCACCTAAGGGTGTTAAACAAAAGTGTTGTTCCTTACGAAATCATAAATCGTTTTAAACAGAAAGTAAGGAGGAAGAAATTACAAAATCGTGCACATTATTGTCTTAAAACTAATATTCAGTTATGCTGTGTAAATCCACCTACACTTATTTACAATATTATATTAGTAATGTATAACATTTAAAAGTAATAATAAGTAATACATATTCTTAACAATGATGTTGTTAATTATTTAAAATCGTAATAAAATTTACTGAGGTATGCTTAGTTTCCACCAAATTAACATTTTTGAGCAGCTATTGGTTTTCAAAAAAATACCCTATTTGTGTTCCAATATATTGAAAAATAATTGTGCTTTTAGTATAATAGTCGCTTATACAAATAATAAACACAACTAGATAAATATAGTATAATATTTATAGATGTAATATAAACACATATATTTATGCAGCAATACAACATCAAAACAATTACATTTTTGGTTCAACAAAGTCACGATCTAAAGACTTGTTCTAAAATTTTATATTTGCTTTCTGTAAGGTATTCATATTATGGTAAACTGATCAAATAAATTGATGTAACTTGAACACAAATTCTGACAAATGATAGGTTTATTTATTGAAACGTTTCCAATCTTCTAAGTTGCCATCTTCAGTATAGATTAGCATAGATTAGCTGTAGTAAATAATATGCAATCTGTATAGATTATAGATATTGTAGCTCTTCCATCAGTAATGATGGCGACTTTGTCGGTGAAAGGCATTTCATTACATAAACGTACTATTTGTGAAAGTGTGTGTTCAAGTTTTATTCTATCAAGTATTTCATCTGACAAATCAAACGCTGTTGAATTCAAGTAACACCATTGTGAATCTAGTCATTCACAGATATCGCTAACATTATGTTTAGCAACATTTTTATTCTTTTTTACAAACCATAAACCACTAACGGTCACGAGATGAAAAAAAAAACTCTTCATAATACACTGACATCATTTTGTAATATTAAGATTTCAAATATGAAAAAGACGTATGCATCGCTCAATCAAATATATATAAGATTATTATTTTATCTAAGAGTATTTTGTAACTTATAAAAAAAAAGTAATTCAAAACCTAAGGATTATAACACATCTCTGTAGAAACCCACACTACAACCGTTAGGCATTTTCAATAGACTATTCGTTGCTACTTAACAATCATTTTTAAAGATAAAAAATAACTTGTTTTTCTTATTTGAGAATCCAGGAGGCAAACCCATTTTTTTTCTATAACACTGAATTCAAATGATATTAACTATAACTTTAAAACAACAGTAAGCAAGATAAAAACTCTCCTACACATGTTTAAAGTAACAAACAAAATTAGTCCGCATGTAATTTATTAAACGTTTAAAGATACCGATTTTCATTTAAATCTTTTTATAAAATTCATTATTAGAGTTTAAAATTAGTCAATCTTACATTGGTGTGACAAAGAAACCAGTATCTATAATATTTGGATACTAATTTATAATTGTCGGTTGACAAGTTTTAGTAGTGTTTATTTACATACAACGATAATGATTCATTTTATTAAGGTATAGTTTTGTACGTAAATATATAATTTTTATGCTATATTATTGCTTTGTAAAAAGCTTTTGAAAACAAATAACTAAAGTCTGAAATTGGTTAGGTTTAATATTTTTTACTCTGAACAGTTTACCGCTGAATAAATATGAACAGTATTACACAGATGTTTCTGGAAGTTATGAAGATATATTTCATATTATGAAATATTAGAGATGTGCTACTTGAAAAAGTTGACTGAGTGTTCCAGACGCCAGTTTATTAACCTAAACTTTGTTCAGCCATATTGGAAGCTCTCTCATATCTCATAAAAGGGATTTAATATTATTTAAATATATGAAATACAACAAAATCGGTAATACATAAGTTCTGTATTTTTACTACAACGTTTATTTCAAACCTATAGTAACAACAATAATACTTCAGTTTCACAACTATCACTTTGTAAATTATATTTTTAGTGATGTATTGAATAACAGTACTGCCGAAACTGAACATCATAGTTATTATGTAAATAATGTATACATAATGGGCAAGAATAAGTAGATAATAATCAATTTATTTATTAATGCCTATTTAAATAATATGTAACATTTATATTGAGATTCACTGTTATGTTTCGACATTTAGTTGCAATTTCAGCGATGGCTATCCTATTTAGACACACTACTTGTATACAAATATAGAAATAAATATTTCACTTTATTACTTTAAATCAGAACCCAAATGAATACTATTAAAGATTGTGTGATGGTTTGTTTGAGGCATTGAAACCAACGGTTACATTCTCCTTAGCTAGTCTAAGATTTGGAGTATGACTCAATGCTGATCCATATTCTGTGGAGACATAAGCTTGCTTTTCCTTTTTAATAATGGGTTTCTTATAATTGTAAGTTTTAAGATGAGTATGTCGAAATCTGAGCTCTTGTACTCTTGTATTGGATACTGCGATGTGTTTAATTATGTTTACTTCCTGTTCATATTTCTATTTTTCTAGATGTACTGAGATTAGCATGTGAACGAAACTATTGTAAGCTGTCATATTTATATTACGTGGAAGATGGGAAGAAGCTTGTATAATCTGGTTTGTTGTGGTAGGTTTTCTATAGATGTTGAAATTAAAACTGTTGTTTATTTTTGAAATTGGTAGGTCTAAAGAGATTAAATTGTTATTTGTTTCCTCTTCAAGCGTGAATTGAAGTTTTAAATGTGTTGTGTTTAGGTATTTAAGAAGAGTTTTTATTGTCTATTGTTGTCATCCACAAGTATAAAATATAGCATCGACTACATATCTGTAATATAAGACTATTTTTGGTTCATTTAGATTTTTTTTTTCAGACCAGAGATATTTGTTTTCGATGTGATTCATGAATAATTCTGCAACGATAGCAGATAAAGGGGATCCCATGGCTACACCCTCCTTCTGAATGTAATATTGGTTGTTGAATTTAAAATTGATTTGTTTTAAAACTGTTTGGGTTATTGAAACGAGCTCATGTATGCAATACTCGTGAGTAAAGAATTCTTGAGCAGGTTATCCCTCAAAATGGCAATAGTCTCGCTGATTGAGACACTGGTGTATAAATTAACCATTGAACGATTCTTTGTGGCTGTCTTTAAGTTTTAGATTTGAGATACGATTAATGACTCACTAAGGAGTGATTTGACTATTTTGTACGGCCTGATGATGGAGACCTATAGTTTTCGAAACCGCGATAGCCATTACGAGGTGAGTAATTAGGCTACAAGACAGTATACTATAGAATATAATTCATTCATATATACAAATGATTGAATAATATATACAAACAAAAATAATGTCTATAAACAGGAAAAAATGTAATATATAGTTATTAAAATGCTTGTAAATTCTAATAACAATATTCATTAATAACGATAAATATTTTACTTTATAATAACAGTTAGCTATAGAAAAAATAAAGATTAGTAAACTGCCAGTAGTCCTGACGGTCTCAAGATATAAAAAATACGCATACATTGGAATATCTTTGCTCTTAGCTGGCGTAGGAAGGTGAAAGACAGTATGAAATACTTCATAGCGCTATCTATAAATTGTACAACTAAATCTCCATTTACGAGGTTCCGACAAGGTTCCATTTACAGAGAGTTCCGACAAAATATAAAAAGTGTCCCTTCATCGAAATGAGCATATCAACGTGTATCCACTTAATTTATTCTTTAAAAGTTATTTTTCTTTATTATGTTATTATGAATCAAAATTTACATGCCTATTTCATTATTACCCGGCCATAATACACAAAAAATCAATATTTATATTTAATATCTAATGATGAAACTAAATATAATTTTCCTATCCATGGTTATCAAGAACATACTGTAAAACAGATCATATATATATATATATATATTTTTTTTTATTATTATTTTTTTTTTAAGTTTACAAATAAAAGGACTGATTGGTGTACTAAATACTGGGTTTTAACTCGTAGGGCAAAGGTTGTCCCATTCTTTATAATTTAACTTCATAGCAGTTATTTAAGTAACGCTTCGTCTGGGATAAGTTTACGTATTGATTTATTATTTAGTCAAGATCTTTTTTCTTTTCTTTTTTTTCTGTGGTGTCACTGTCTTTACAATTACTAAGTTTTCAAATAGACAACGTATTAAATATCAATCTTGAGTTTTACTTTTTCTACAGCATTTAGTTCTCAATATAAATATTAAATTTGCATACCTCTTCCTGGTTTTGTCTTTACAAGGCAATATCTATGAAGTATAATCAATAATTTTAAAATTTATTATCACTTCACTTATCATAGTGATTATTATACACAAATAAATGGTTCTTGACGAATATTTATAAGATCATTGATTGTGATAAGGGATTCTTTTTACATTTGAAGAATGTAAAGGGAGTGCTAACACCGCCATCAATGACTACCAAAGAAAAGCTAGGAGAGAAGTCAGGAACCTAAAAAGAAGACTAAAAGAAAACTTTGATGATGAAGGAGCCTGCATATGATCCAGGAATGCACTAACAGTAAGTAAAATACATATTTATACTGGGCTATATCTCCGACTTTGTTCCGCTGAAACTAAAAAAAAAAACCTAAAAAATACAAAATATAGGATATGGTAAGTTTTGGTATGCTATGGTAAATAAAATAAATAATGTCAAGTAAGTTTAGGGTCATAGAACACTTTTATTTTGTCACCTGTCTGTAATGTTGACCGGTAACATGCCAATGAGTTCGTATACGCTGCGTAACGCGTTTTTCTTTGTAGGCCTATATAAAAAATGTATATCAAACTAAAACTACCCTACGCTATAAAGTTAGCCTTACCCTCAGGTATAGAAAGTATAAAAAAATAAATCATACCCCTCAAAAACTAGTAAGATACAAAAAATAAACTATTTTTTTTAGTTTTTTACGTTATTCCGAGAGTTCGGTAGTTTACAATTTTTTAAAATTTATGTTCCTTTTTCTCAGGTAAACTACTGAACTGATTCTTTTGAAATTTTTTGACAGTGTTTACTAGTTTATTGTACACACACTGAATTTTTTGTAGACATATACCACAGAAATTAAGTACTTAAAAAAATGTTAAGGGGGAAAAAATGGATTTTTTCAACAGTAATTTTGTAAAAATAAATTAAAAAAAAAGTTTTAAACATGGCTAAAAAACTCTGTGTATGTACAAAGGCCTATTTAAACTTGGTTAAAAATTTCAGCATGATTGGTGCTGTAGTTTCTGAGAAAAAGGAACATGGGTTAACATGGCTTCTTATGGAGGGTCCGCCTCCCCTTAAATGATGTATTGTATATTTTCAAATTTCCATTCTCGTGATATTTAACAACTAACCAATTAATATTTTTAGTTGTACCTATGTAAGGGCTATTACAAGATGGTTAGTCATTTCGTGTGATTTTAATTATGTATTTGAAGTCATAATTTGATGTAAATTGAAATTGGAACTAAAGTTACCTACTTTAGGACAAAGAAGACGAAGACAAATCCTAATTTGATTTTATAACTAAAAGACCGATCATTATTCCTAGCATTATGCATAGCTTTAATCTAAATGGACGCAGATAGATATCAGGGTGTAACGTTATATATTATATAAAAATACAGAAAGGGGCGGTTTAAACATTATTACCTTATCTCTGGGTTTTATACGCTTTCAAGATTTTACATGTTCCGAGGTTTTACGTAGATAGTAAATTTTATGGTAAACCAACAATTCTCATCCCTTAATTATATTGTTTTATCTATTTTCTTTAATTAAAATTAAAGTTTTGCACGTAACTAATGGAGAAAATTACGATTTTATCTATTATTTCCCGTGATTATTTCGTCCTTAGAGTGTTTGTTCCAGGATAAAGCCAATAAGCTGAAATCATTAAAACAATTTTTTCATCGTTAGACAAAAGTTAGACATTGAGACTTTTACTTAAAACCAAAATCATTGAAGAGGAAAAAAAAATCAAAATCACTGCATGAGATAAAATAAACACTTTACTTTCGAAGTTAATCAACATATATCATACTCAAAATTCATAATTTTACAAAACTCATCAGTATGTTGCTTCGAAGGAGATGTATTTAACCATGGTAGGTGACATGTTTATATTGTGTTTAAACTGGTCTCATCTACTAGGTAGTGTTACGAACGTTGTTCATATATTCTTACATTTAATAAATTATTTTAAAGCGGAAGTTTATAAATTTCAAATATTAGTTTTCCTTACCACTCTGTACCTAATTTTTGGTTATATTCATATTACACATTATTTGACATTATTTATGTATTATGTCGGCAAGTCTCTATATTTTACAGAAATGTGCCCACACATTTATTTTACCCACACAAATATTTGTGCTATCCTAGTCAATTAACTGTGCTAATTAGCCAATTAGTGAGCGTCCTTTACTTTTGTTTGAATTTTACAAGGCTCCGAATGACACGGCATTTTTTTACGGCTATTTTATTGAACTCATAATCGGTAAATTGGGACTAGATTAATAAAGTTAAGGGAAAAATTACCAACATTTATGTTTCGTTTTAGTACATCACAGAAATATCAGTGCAGAAACTTTTTCTTCTATGTCGAATTAGAACTAAAGTGTAATTTTGAAAACATGATGCTTGTTATAATAAAGGCTTATTTATTGTTCAGATAGCTGTAAATTCCAAACAATTAGTTTTATCACAATGTCTTATATTTCAGATAATACATTTTTAACTACATAAATGTATGAGGATGATGAATTATATATTATTTTTAAATTTTATGTTCAGTTAAGTTTCGGCAATAACTGAATTTTCAAATAAAAAATATACCTATCCTTTCCATTCAAGATAAGACTTAAGGTATGTATGATCAATATTGTAAACTCGTTTATAACACCTTTCATATTTAAAAATTATTGGAACAAGGGTTTTAAACATTTCATTGGTATTCAATTTTTACTTATTGATATTTTTTTAAATTTACAATATTATTATTTCATTTTCCATAGTTGTAACCTTTAATTATAAAATAGAGTTATTTTAAATATTTGGTTACTACAGTAGTATAATATTTATTATATTTTTTATGCCGTTCAAACAATATAATCTGCGAACCTTGAGTGTATTTTTTTAAAAAAACAGTAATCTTACCTATTTATTATCCTAGGCTTAATTATTATAACTTTTAATATGTTACTCACCGCCAGCAATTTTTTTTTTTTTTAAGTTTTTCCTTCAGTGCATATAATTATATTACCACTACACGTGTTTCGGACTTTTTTCGTCCATCGTCGGGTGGTCAAAACACAATTAAAAACATTTAACACAATTTGTAAAAACACATAACACAAACAACACACGCACACAAATGAAGTCTAACATGTCTCTGGGCTGACACTGTACAGTGTACTAGTGAGTTATCAGCTGATGTCTACTTCCTAGTAAGCTGGCTTATTAGTTCATAAGTGGGGGTTGCATCAAACTGTTTTTTGTCACTTAGCAAATTATCCGGGTGCTCTTGTTCATTTTTGTATATGTGGTATTCTTCTTATTTCTTTATTTTCTTTATTCTTTATTTTTGTATTGCGGTGAGTAACATATTGAAAGTTATTTATAAGCATATCCGGTGATCTAGATTTCCAATTGTAATTAATTATTACTAATATGAAACGTGGATTTATTATTGGGGGTTTCCTTATTTACGTAATACATTATAAAATACGGCCGCAATGTCCAGACACTGTAGTTCTTTATATCCAATTAGGATACAATAGATCTATTCTTAGAGGAGAAAAGACTTTCTTACAAAGGGTAAGTCTCTGCTTCGAGTTATATTATTTCCCAATGGGCAAACTTACCCAACCGTAAAAGTAAATTTATATTTATCTTTGTCCTTTATATGAATAATTATTTTTAAACTTAATATTACCTACTGGCTCTTATAATGTTATTAAAAGTATTGTCAAGGAACATGAATACAAATGTAGTTGTCTATCTAACAGATTATGCTTTATGAAAAAAAAAAATTGTTCAAATAGGAAGTACTATTAAAATTATGTTGTTTCCAGAAATAATGTATTCGATAATATTGTTTTGGGTAAATTCAGTTACACTTCTTAAAGTAACTACAAAGTTTGTACATGTTATTTCAAAAATAATATTTGAAAAAAACTCTACAATACATTATAATGAAATAAGTTTTATTACTTGACAAATATATTTTATATAAATATAATATTTGGGAAATTTTGTTTTCAAACAACAGGAGATGGTTTCTGAAATCAAAACTACGAAAAATTATCTATATATGCCGTAATTGCCAGATTCCTAAGTATCTGCCATTTTGATTTATCTAAACAATTTGTTACCCTCCATAATGAACAAAGAAAAACACCAAACCACAAAATAACACAACTACACAAAACTGTATTGTAACTGTAAAAACAATAATAAAAAGTCATTCCCGTAATTAATTTCAAAATAGTGGGTTCTTAATTTTTTATATTTCAATAATTCAAAATATTTTCATCTTTAAGAAAAATATGATGAGACGTTTTCCAGGTCTTTAGTTTTTTTTATTCAATATTGTAATTGCCTAAACAATCAGACGAGTGATTTCTGTATAACTGTATTCAGTTGTTTAAATTAGATTAATACATTCAGATGGCGTCATAGAAAAATCCAACATGCTCTTCTTCCAATACATTTGTATCCAAAGCTTTGCTGATGATTAATATGCACATTCAAACTAAATTGTGCTAGAGCCCCATCCAGCAAAAACCTTTTTTCCCCTTTTTTTTCAGGAATATGGGTTATATCCTTTATTCATAATGTAATATCCACAACAAAGAACTATAATTTATTATCTTTCAACATTTAGTGTTATTAGCAAATATTAGCCAATAATTATTGCAACTTCCATATGTGCGACAATTTATAGATTTTAAATATAAATAACTCTAAAACCAGCAATTCCAAAAAATATTTAATTAAATAATGTAGAAAATTGTTTAGTAATCATTCCTTTATAAAATAGGATGGAAAATAAAATTTCTTTTCTCTTTTTTCTTGTTTAACAATACATGGCGAGTTTCTTTTTTTTATCCAGGGTAGTCTAATGGAATAAAAAAGGAAATATTAAATGAAGATGTTTTTTTTTAAATTAGATTATAATTGGAAATTTATTCACATTTCAATTTTATAGTTGATGTTTATTAAATGAAATTCTAGTAGTTGTACAAATAATATTTCATAAAATTAACTGAAGATGGTTAGTTGTTTTTTTTAATGTTTCTATTACAAATTTTGAAATGGTAACGAAATGCTAATTGAAACTAACAAGAGTAATAACTCAAAATTAATTAAATTCTTTAAAGCTGTTTTAGAAACTTTGTATTACAAACAAACCGACGAACAGACTTCCAACAAAATGAGATATACCAATAGGTCCATTACTATATTGGCTTATTTCAAGAAAGGAACAATACAACGTAGTTTTTAGAAGATTATGAAAACACACAATATTTTTTAATTAATTACAATTATAAATTCATTAAAAATTATTATTATTAGTTCGTGTTATAAATTTGAAAAACTTAAATGTCCTAACTTTTTAGTTATTCTTTTGCTTTATTACTTTACTTCTCGCTTATTTCGTGTTATAGTGTTTCCAACTTTATATGTGCTGTTTTATTGAATCTTTTCTCCGAATGAACGAAGTTTTAATTTAAGAAATATTCAGAGTCTCTCAAACGTGGATGAATTTTAAATTAAATATCGTAAAATGCAAGAAAATGTTACACTGTACATTATATTGTCTTTTGTTTAATGGATATCTAATAAAATGTTTTCAAATAAACGAAAATATTAAAAATCTCCTTATATGTTTTGTGATATCTAAAACACTTTTATAATAAAATGATATTTCTACCCTCTTTATCTTGTTCTTGGGAATAAAACAAAACATTTTTAAAATGACTCCTAAACTGCAATGAACCTATTAAAAATTACATAAGGGAAGTTTGACATATATAATATACCATGTTAACATTCTATTTTATAAATGTAAAGTTTGATCATATTGAATCATTATTTAAAATTAAAATTATTTCAATTTTATTAAAACCCACCATTCCTTTTAAGATCTTTAGTTGTAAACTCTTATTTAAACTCGTTTAGCTGAAATGTAGCTGACAAATAACTGTATGATATTGATGAATAATTTGTGATATTTTCAGAAGTTGTAATAATAATAATAACAACAGTTTGCTTTTAATTCTTACCTAGTTTGCTTATATTTTATAAAGGTAACACACCCCAAATCAATGTAGTGTTTAAAAAAATATTTATATAAGGTTATATATATATATATATATATATATATATATATATATATATATATATAAGGTTATTACAATTTTTATTGAACACGGCTGAGCAATAATTTGTTACGTTTGAAGACATAAATGTATACATCGCAGTCGGTAACTATTATGTTTAAACGTTAATTTGTTGGACTTATTTAAATTAGTGGTTTATTCCAGGTTATAAATAAGAGGTTTTAATTGTATAAATATGTTAAATATATATATATATATATATATATATATATATATATATATATATATACCTATTATAACAAAAATGAATATTGAATTAGTTAAATGGTATTTTAAACAAGACTGTTGGAAATAGAACACTTTTGAGTCACACTGTGACGAACTTGAACATTAGATTCAAACACCCAATACCACAATTTAACAAAACAAGATTTATTTCCTTATTTTCATTTCTGAAACATAGTTACCAAATTCAGAGGTTCTGTATTCAACAATCACTAATTCTATAAATATTATAAAAAGTTATACAATTGAGGTTCTTTCCCCACTCCTTCCTGCGACCTCTTCAAACAATGGCATTGAGCCAAGTCATCTGCCTAGTCAATGACATAGTCCCTCCCACTTATATATTTAATTCATTTCCAAATATGATAGTATCTCTCTTACCAAATATTCTCAATTCACTGGTTTTTTTTAGAATTTTAAGTAAGTTATTTAGGTAAGAATTATGTATTTTTGTTAGAACATATTTTCCAAGTAGTGAACTAATTGTAGAGGGATTCACTTCCAATCTCTCTAGTGGGAGAGACTAGGCCAAAAGTGAAGAAAGAACCTCACATGTATACCTCTTTAAAATATTTATAGAACTAATGTCGGTGTAAAACTGAATCTCTGAAGATGGAAGTCAATACTATATTCAGAAAAAATGGAACAAGTTTATTTAATAAAAATTAAGAAGGAAAAAAAATGAATTTTGAAAATGAAAGTTGTCGGGAAATAAAATAAATCAACAATTTTGTAATAGCCTAAACATTAAAGAGGTTAAAATTGATAACAAGATATTATACATGACAGTTTATGTGACCAACTTTTAGGAAATGTGACGGAAAACTTTATTAAATGTAACGAAATAGTCGTCCTTTTCCAAATCGCATTTACCACGTTAACTGTGAATTGAATCAGTTTTATAATGGAAAAGCTTTTAAGGAAAGTTTATCGAATATCCACCGTCCAACTGTGAGTTGTATATTTTGTATAAATACCAGTTCTGGGCATTGATTAATGTTCAGTTTCAATTTCCTTCTGATGGAATATATCTTTTCTTTAATTTTGAAGATTGCTCTTTTTATAAACATATCCACAAATGAGCATTCATGCACGTACACACTCACACACACATACACACGCACGTAAGCACATAATATGTCTAGCATAGAAATAAGATTTTATTTATGAAAATGTATATTTATATTGATTGTTGATAGCATACGTTATTGTTAAAGCACAACTATGTTATGATATTTGAAATTTATTAAAGTTATTTAAAAAGCAGATAAATAACGTTTTTATTGACAGTTATTTCATATATAATTTGTGAAAACTGCAATACACGTGTTAAAACTTATCATGTAAAAAACGAAAGTAATCAACTTAGGAACGAGTTTACATAATTCCTAATAACAATATTTTCCAGAAAACCAAAAGTGGGCATTTAAATTAATTTGTAAAGTATAGTTATAATTTACACTATTTGTAATATGATCAAATTAAAATAATGTTTTAAATTCGTGAAAGAAATAATTGTTGTAGAATCATAATTTCGAAATATAGTCAAACATGTTCTATTGCAACAATATTTCTCAATTGAAATATAACAATTTTTAACACCGATTTTGGTTGATTGAACAACACATGTCTTTTGGTCCGTTAATCATGTAAATGACACTTCTCTCCAGTGGACTGACTAAACTGACAAATTGTAAAACATACTCTAAAACCGATAAGTTAATGAAATATGCATAACGTATCGGACAATTTGGGTCTCCTTAAGATTGTGTAATTTTATTTGAAATCGTCCTTTATCTTTAATTTTGTAATAAAGACACTTTGACAAATTTTATATTATTTTAGAGTCTAAGGGGTTTTCAGAAAAAAATAATATTATTATACAATAAAAAAATCATTAAGGCATTTTTTTCTGCATGATTATAAATTAATATTTGTAACACTACCTATTTCATTGTGAGAGTAAAAACATAAGAAAACTGTCTCTTTCAAACATAACACTAATTAATCAAAAATAATTGTTGTAATTATTGAACTTAACATTCAAAAGTAGTTTACATAAATAAAAATTGTAATGCACTAGAGATAGAAAGCTGTTATCGAAAAGACATTACATTAAACACTCCCTGGAGAGAAACATTCAGTGGAGAGAAAATCTTAGTTCCCATTTCCTGTCAGTTCTAAACATTTGTTACAACTATAAAAATGACTTCTTCGAGCAAAACCTCCCCCCTACTTCCTTTTAACAATCTTGAGTCTCAAACTTTTATCAATTACAACAGAAAATAGGGAGACATATATAATGGAACTTGTTCGTTTATATCCTGAATCGCTTCACTTGTCAATTGTTGAAACAGAAGTTCAAATTATTTTTCCGTTATTTGTTTTAAGACGATGGTTTTTTATGATATTTTTAGTATTATATATATGATAAGAATTATATTTTACATTATACTTTTAGGAGTTTAGCCTTTCACTTATATTAAGTTTTCAATACAATTTCATCTCACAATTGTTCATAATTAATTCAGAGAAATAAGAAATTAATTTTTAAACGTTTGTTATAATTGGGCAATTTTAATTGATATGATTCCATTTATTCAACTTTAGGATTGGAAAATGTATTAACTATCTGTAAAATAAAAAGAAGTATTTTTTTTTATTTTTAGTAATTTTTGCTTATTGTTTTTGCATTGCGTAGACATTTACCAAAGTTGTAGTTAAACCACAACTTACTTATCTTACTTATTTAAATAGAACTTACCACTAAAGCTTGACAATAGGATTTAAAAAATAAATCTACATTACGATTAGGCTAATTACAGACACCGTACTCTAATCAATTCGTATCATTAACTGTTATTATAAGTCGATAAATTCAATTACAGTAATAATCATTACCATCTCAAGGACTGTAGGTGTTATCTAAATTGTTAATAAAAGTACTACTACTCTATAATACATGATCTACACCTATAAGTAGGATATTTTATAATACAATAACGATTTTTTTTTTTATTAATTACATTGTTATTCATTTAATTGTTCCTTCTATTCTTTATTTCACTTTTGATAACATTATATATTTATACTAAAATCTGTAATAGTTAAATATGGTATCATATGTTTACTACATGATACTGTTTGTTTTATTAATACACTTCGAGTGCTCCTTTGTCGAAATATTGTTGTGACAACACAGTTTTATACTTAGGTGGGTCTCAATCTCTCAACTTAGTGGTAGAATATATGCATCTGTTTAATCTATTTTGTTATCTCTTCTTCAATCAACTCTTGTTTTCTGGGTAATACAGAGTTTGAGTAATATTCGTAGGATAGGGGTATATTTTCTATGTACTTAGATTCTTCTTTTCCTTTTAAATATATAAAAAAACTATTTCTCGCCTTTGAACAAAAATTTCTTTCTAAAAAATAAACTTTATCACTATTATAATATCAAAAGGCTGGAATAAATGAATAAAACATTTTTAAATGAGCCACATTTAGTTTAATATTTAGAACTAAAATATTCCATAGGAATTTATCTGGTTATAACGGATTTGAACCCTATAAAATTAGCCACATGAATAATTAACAACATTAATAACATTTTAATTAAGAATCTATATTTACATTTTTTTAAATTTTCACTGAATAACTCGTTATAATAATAATAATAATAACATACGATGTTAGAAAATAATACAGGAATAGTAGGATTTTACTCTGTAGGGTAATTGTAGAAGATGCATGCCAAACACCATTTGAGGTCGAAATAATAGTATGATTTGGAACATGTCAACACAGCAGGGAGACAGTCCAAAGTACTTGCTCAGTACTGAAGGAGCTGATGCATTTTTCAAATCTTAGGAACTACATGAATTAGGTCATCCAAGTTAATATACAATGTTATATGTGACGTTTTATGGGCATATATCAATAATATAATTTTTATACTGCTTTGTTGAGTTTAATCACAAGAAAGAATTACATATTACTAATAATACATCTATAAGATTGAATTCTGGGAGCAGTGCTTATTAGAAAAAATAGCACGATATTATTAAAAGAAGATTTTTTGTTAAGACTTATAAAAATCAAAGGAATGTTATATTTTTTATTATTTATTTTGCTCACGCAATTTAAGTACTAAATCGAGTTGATTAGGATTTATTTACTTTTACTGCTGTTATTATTAGTTTATTTTATTCATTTAAATTTATAGTATAATCTGGGTTATATAATTATATTACTATCTGTAAGCGCTACGTATTCAAAGACAACTTATCAGAGAAGTACCATGCTGAAGAGTATTGCTCACGTAAAGCTTTTGATGTGATTATCTATGTGTGTACTAATATAAACAATGCTATAAATAACTCAGATTCCAGGCTATTCCAAACTCAAAACATAATCTATGTTAGCATTTATAATTGCAAAGTTGCGTTTAATCATAAGAAAAATTATGTATTAGCACAATTAAATTTTCAATGAATTAAAATAAAATTTACTTTTCATTAATGTATGGATTCAACTACACAAATATAAAAAAAAACCTTCAAATATAATGTATTTAAAAGATACTAATTTTTAACTATATTTAAAAGATGCATTTTAAAATTATTAGTACATTCATAATCAATCTAGCGAAAATTACATAAGTAGAACAATAAATAAATATAATGTAAAACACATAGACAAAATCGTGTTAACTTTCTTTAATAGCGTAAATAAATAATGATTAGTTATTTAATTATATCTACATAAACGTTACCAATATAACAAACATATATCTGTGAACTCAAATAGGTTCCAAAATGTTATTTATCTATTTATTAGGTTTTAATTACAATTTTTTAAACTTTTATAACTATACTTAAAGAAATAATACCTTTAGACTCCGCATAGCAATGCCAATAAATCATAATTTGTAGCAGTAGTACTGTAGTACTGTAGTACTGTAGTACTGTAGTCCTGTAGTACTGTAGTAAGTCGTTAGTATTAACTTTTCTTTGTTTTAAAATACAAAATTGTTTGAACAAACAGGAAATGTCAACTTTTTAATACTTAATAAAACAGTAATAAAAGTATTTATTTGTTCCAAATTTATCCTGATGATATTGACACAATATCGTTAATACCGTAAACAATATCTACATTATCGTGTGTTTCACTCTGTATATAAATAATGTCGTCCTCCCTAATGTGAATCTACTTTACAAAACAAGTTACAATCCAAAATACGTTAACAACTTCAATTTTTGAAGGAATAATTTATAGTTTTTTTTTATAATAAACATTTTATTTGAAAGCTGGCGTTCATGTTAATCCTTAATTAAAGAACTGTGATAAAGTTAGTTTCTCTTTACTACAGAACACTTTTTGGTTCACATCATTTGCCTTTGAAATTTGACTCAATGTAAACTGATTAAACATTTTATTAAATTTTAGAAGATTTTGAATAATTAATATGTCCAACATTTAATCCAGTTAGTATAATCCAGTTATGTGATATAGTAATATATTTCGTCTTAGTACTTCATTATGAATTTACAGAGCGTACGTCATCATTCCAGAGGTATTAAAACAAAAGTTTTAATGATTAGTTAATTAAAATTTATTACCAGGTAATCTGGTACTCCATGTTTGGTAGACACGGTTTGGACCTCACAAGTGTCGTTGGCAATACAATCCTTTAATACACAAAACATATAAACACAAAAACCGTATGATATTATTATTTGAGGGTCAATATAGTTTTTTTTTTAAATTATAGGACCATATAACAAATGATGTGTGCATTCTGTCTCTTCAAAAGCTAATTTTGCACTGATTAATTAATATTCGTGGCTTGGGCGTTGACTTACATAAGTTGTGATTAGGTGTGGTATAATGGCTGAGACGAACCAGAAAATGATGTTAATTTTATAATTTAATAACATAATATATCAGTATTAAAATTTAAAATATCGTTAAGGACATTGGAGGAATTGGATTTAGTGGACTTAGATGTGTGCTATTCTTCCGGCACGTCTATTTAATTACTTTTCCACAAATCAAGATGATTGAGTTACTTCAAATTCAAACTGTAGTTCCGTACAATTCAAATTTTCATGAGGTTTATTTTTAGGTAGATGTGTATTTTATCTTCTTGAAATATTCCTTCGTTTACCCGACGTAAAAATACACATTAATTTATAAAAGTCGCTAACATCTTCAATATAGACACGTTTGTAACCTCTGAGCTTTACTATTCCCCCTGTATGGCAGCCATTTATTAGTTCTAGGATTGGTGTGAATTGGAATGAATTTTGATGCCAGTTGCGGTTGGATTCCAGTAGGCCCTATATCTAAAATTGGGTTTTTCCCTTTGTTATTGGCTATCGTTAAATCCAAAAGTTTATACGTTATCTAGAAAATCGTTACTATATTATTTATATTTATTTTTACAATCTTCAATTCCATGTCTTCCTTCCTTTATTAGTATTAACTTTCTGAATATTTAAAACTTTTACTAACGTGTATTTGCCAGATTGAATCCTACTGAAGTCATATTTTCGTACAATTTTAGTTAATAGCCTAATAAGTTACTAAAATTTCTAATAAGCAAGCGTTGAATATTAAATATGATTACTGTAACGTATAAATGTGTAGTAAATATCAGTTTGACACAAGAGTAAGAGTTTTACCACCATAACTTAAAACGTAAATATTTAGTGTAATATACTATATTTTAATTTATATTTATGGATCAATTTGAATATACCCTATTTTCAGAATTTAATTTCTATCTGTAGCTAAAGAGACATATGCAATTACATTTGTGAAATACGAGTAAATATACAACTTTTGTTTTTAACATATAATCTAAAAGTTTATACAATCAGACATGTTTATTAGAAGCTTCAAGTTTATAAAAATACATCGGATAACATTAAATATTCTGTTTCAAATGCTAATTTTGCTAATTTTTATGTAAGATATTAAGTTGTGTAAACATATAATATTTGCATCACGGATTATTTTTAACAAATATAATACCTACAATTAATCGACTAATTATAAATATGTATATATATATATATATATATAATTATATATATGGTATATTTCACCAAAATGTAATTCAATACATATTTACAGATCTTAAATCTTATTATTCACGGTTGTGTGACCGGTACCAGTTGAAGAGACATTTTTATTTAACGGACAATTAAATTATATCTTGTCTCTTGTTTAGATTAGTGTGCATTTGTGACCCACCATATAAGAAGATAATACAATATTTGTTTCACAACAACCGACATTAATATTCCATAGCCACAACAGATTCTAATCTATGATATATGGGAAGGAGATAACACCTTTACGGCCTCGTAAATGGGAATGACCTATGGTTGCTCTTGGTAGATTATCATATACCCTTAATGCGTTTAAATTTCAATCATAGGAAAAATTTAAGATAATGTAATGTATTTTACAACAAGACAACGTTAAAACTGTGAGTAGCACAAAATAAGTAATGATAACTAGGAGTATTTAATATAATTTGTATACAGAAACAATTTATTCTGAGCACCTAAATCAAATAAATTAAAATAATCAAAAAATATAATAATTATTACGATATAATACTTTATTTTTATTTGACTGAAGAACTTTGTATTATAACTTTGTATTACCAAAAAGTTCGTAATAAAAGTTGAAAACCAAAATACATAAATTTAATATATTGTATTAATTAAAATAAGAAAGAAAAAATATATACCTGCATTCAAACCAGATAGAGAAATAAATCGCATATGCAATATTGTATAGACATACTCTGGACAATACATATTTTCAAATCTCAAAAAAAATGTACATGGAAATAGTATGTGATTTTAGAAATTGAAGGATTTCGCTCTATGCTTCGATTTGTCTAAAGCCTACAAACCAACGTTGTCGTCATCACCTTAAAAAAAAAAACAACTTACCATAAAACTTGCAAATGTAACTGAAACTCAAATATTATAATTCGCACATTTTAACAACATTAACAGCACTAAAATCAGTAAACAATAGTAAACATTGATAAACTCTATTAAGAAACAACAATGCTGTAAAAATGTATGCAAACATTTAATGCAATTATTTTAAATTTTGTGAAATACATTCAGTTCATAAAAAATGGAAAATAGATTGTTATTGGTGGACAGTCTAAATCTTTGGTGTAATTATAAATTATGATACTGTAATTCAAGCGTAACTCTACATTATAAATATGAACTAGCTACGCTTCAGAATGTTCTACTGTATATTTGTTTTGCATTTATCGGAAGCTTGATAATTAATCGTTAATATGAGGATATAAATTAGTAACATATTCGTCCTTATTTGCTTTATACCTTTAACACATTTCTTACCACCTAGGGATGTAAAAAATTCATACATTAACATTCCTGGGTGAGTAAATAAAGGGACTATCAAGTAATTTCTTGGATTATTCCGTAGGTACTGTAGTGTATTTTTTATTAACATTAAAAAAAATCAGAAATAAGGTGAAGACTATTTTTCTAACAAGCTCATATTTTAACATTTGGCAATATCATTGCATTTTAACATATACTCAAAATATATTTATTTGCTTTTAACCAAAAATATTTTTACAAGTAATAAATTAAAGTTAACGTGAAGATTTGATTTATCCTTCAAGGTAATAGCTCTAAAATCTACGCAAGTTTTGAAATTTTTTCTTTTTGTAAATAATATATTTGTTAATCTTTATAGGTAAATTCTAAACAAAATAGCTTTCTCTTAAACTTTTAAGGTGGAAACATAAATAACGGCTACTATTTATATCATATAACAATGACAAAACGAAGCCAAAACTTTATAATCACCTGCTATCCAGCTATTGTCATGTAAATCCCCTTTCACAATACCCTCCGAGTTGTACTTTGCAAACAATGTGTTTTACATTGGAATTATTTAAAACTTTAAACGGAGGTTTTTTGGAGATATACAAAATTTATTTAAATAAATAAATAAAGATTGAATTATTTTAGACTGAGTTTTTACTCGTAGTAATTTTAATTTATACGTAATAATTTATGTATACATTCCTTTTTACATGCAACCATTATTTGAGTGTAATATATTTATTTATTTAATTGCACTGGATTACACCTTATTGGATAACATTGAGAATGTTGCAGGTAGTCAGCTTGTCCTCAAATAATACTTAATTACAGTACTATAATTAATATTCATTTAACATTACATTACTGAGAATAAAATTAGTCACAATAGATCATATCACTTCATTAATCGTTTCAAATATTGTTTTATTTTCTTCAAGAAATAAATATTAAATATCATTAAAAACATACACTTTCCTACAGATAAGCACATTGCATTCACATACATAACAATACCAATCAAAAGCAATAAACATTTCAGTAACAAACGTATACATTATTGATAATTTCTCAAATTTTACCTTACTCACTATAAAAGATTCCTGTCTTGTAGGAAATCATATGTGTTAAATATGTTTTCTCCAGCGAAAGTTTCTTCAGTTTTTTTTTAATAGAGATACTTCTAGTATCTTAAATGTAGAATTTTACTGATTGTACAATTTGACGCCCTTATATAAAGGACCCCATTCCAGCAGTGTAAGCCTGTGAATCGGGTACAACATTGCTTCCCTGTTCCTTCTGCGATAATTAATTGTGGTGCACACAATTTTCTGCAAACAACTGCTTGTGACAGTGCAAGAAACATAACCATTCAAACAAATAAAGAGATGGTAACGTTAAAATTTCGAAATCTTTAAATAATGTTTTACAAGAGTGAAATTTAGGTTTATTTAACTTGATTCTAAGATGGTTTTTGAATCATAAAAATATTGTTTTCTTCCATAGAGTCTACCCAGAATATAATATTATATTTAAATTCCGAAAAAAGATAACTGTAGTAGACAGTTTTATGGTTTTAATATCTGTGATATTAAAAAAAATTCATTTTAAAAAAAGGCTATATTAAATTTCTTAATTAGAATCTTTATATGTGTTTTCCTATTTATATAGTGATCAATCTGTACGCCCAAATGTCTGGCATCAGTTTTTCCAATTAATAAGTTATTTTCAAATCGTACGTTTAACAAATCAACTTTCGATGTTGAAGTCTTTAAATTCATGTTTGTCTTTTTAATATTAAATTTTAAACAATAAGAGATAGCCCCTCTTCTATCTCATTTATACAATACATTTACAATATCAAAACTAATATCTTATTTTGTATCACAAAATTATTAAAAGTTTTATTTCATAAACAAGTATGTTTACAAATTAAAAAATAATAATAATACTAAAAATAAATATCTATATTTGTCTACCAACAATTTATTATTTTATGTCACCAAAAACATCCAAAGTTGAAATTTTATTTAGGTATGATAATTTATTCTATGAATTTGTATTTATTTATTTTTTGTTTATTCACTATCCGATTGCTAAGTTTTAAGGAATGTAACAAAATGTCTGTGTAATGACTAAATACAGAACTTGGAAACACATACATAAAAATATTATATTTTCGTATGTTTCCTTTTTTGTCAACTAATACATAGTATGTGTTAATTGTTTCTATAGAAAAAATCATGAGTAGGTTATATATTTTTTAACAAGAACTATAAATTCGTGTATTCTATAAATAATAACCTGAAATCAAATCAGAATACTCTTATTAAGAAAGAAATTGTATAATAATACAATATTGAAAAGAAAAATTCCTCAGAGTAGTATTTATTAATACCTTTTTAGATTAAAATATATTTTAGAAAAAAAAATATTTATATTAATTTGTCACTACATAATACGTATTTTATTCGGTAATTCCCCTATGAAAAAACCAAATATATCAATAATTCCCATTAACCCGGTTTATAAAAAAAAATAAATAAATAAATTTTAAAAAATCCAATCCACCAAAGGGTCCAAATATTTTTCTCATAGACACAACTAAAGTTACTTTGGAGAATAAATTTTCCAACCTACTTCTGTTACCACTCCGTCAGAGACAGAGCTCTAAACGATATTTACATAATCTCTTGCAAAGCCTAGTAACACTGTAACGATTTTTATAGGAGTACTTTCATATGTTTGAAAAACTTGATATTCTGGTAACAAAGATGTTTACAGTCTTAAATGTGATAGTAAATCTAGAAATATAGTACATATTAAATATACACTTGTAATTTATTAATTCTGTATTTAAAGTTATTTGATACTATGAGATTGTTCAGACATTTTCCATCGACTGTGTATTTAAAAAGTGAGGGACAACATTTCGAGAGTGTAAGTGAACTTGCGTTACCAAGTGGTAAGCCCAGTCCTTGATGAAAGTGAAAAAGTTAATATAGATAAATAACCTAGGGTTATGTTACAAAATGAAACTAATATTAGTTATCTGAGAAAGGAACCAACGCAAAGCTAAGCCTTAAGAGGCAAAATAACGGAGACTGTATTACAAAATTGGTAAGTAAATATTCGATTAACATAACGATTATATACTTAAACGGTCAGACATTGACATGCAGCCAGATAATATATAATAGTATTCTGTTTTGTCAAGATGCTGATGTATTTATATGTTGTCCCAATTATTTTGAATGCTCGTGTACAACGTTAGGCGTGTCTTTCATTTTTATAATATTGGTTTTTGTTTCAGTTTCTAACATGGCCATAGGTAACTAAGGAAAATGTGATTTATTTAATTTTATTTTTAACTTTTATCACGTTCTAGGTTTACAATTAGGTAACAGAAGTTGAATTTTACTTTCGAAACATTGTGTATTAGTTTGTATATACAACCAAAATGACAAATGTCTTCTTAAAGATATTATAAACCATCGTTATATTTAGTGAACATAACATTCATAAACACTTAATGAACATAACATGGACTGAAGTAACAACACGTGCAAAACTCCAATCAATGTGTTAAATTATTTTTTCAGTAATGAATTCCAATAAAAAAAACCATCCATTTTACATGTGTTTTTACATTTGTTATGCATGCCGAACATAGAATTAAAGCATTTTATAATACAGTAATAAATATTACAAATTAGTTTTTGAAATTTATATATACATAGCTTCTAATCCTTGAAGGAATTTGAACTAAATAAATGGATTATATTTTAAAATTACATACAAAGCTTAAAAATATCACCGATTTTGTTTTACCGTGTTATCTTCTAGTTGGAATCATAAAACAATTTACTTAAAAAAAAATCAACTTAATTTCCATTGATGCCACTAAAAAGAGAAAACTAAATGAAATTACTGATTAATGAAGTTTCTATACACAGATCATGGATATTACAATACTTTATTAATAAATTTAAGTAGTTAATGACTGTACGGCATGAAAGAAAGTAAGATCAATTATTGGATTTAAAAAGGATAAAAGTATAAGGTATTCCAGTATAATGAAGTAATTGTTTAAAGATAGAGGAATATTTTGGTCAATGACTTGCCATTTTAAGTTAATAAATATATATATTAAGACAATGATCACAACATACGTGTTAATTACACTTTTTTTTTAATCAATATCATTTATTAGAACTAGTCAGGAGCAGATTGTAGCTAATCCTTTCACGTCTATATATCAGATATTATTTATTTTTATACAGGATGTGTACTAAAGTAGCTACATAGAATTGGGGGAATAATTGAAAGTGTTAAATCACTTTTTTACTTCTATGAGAGGTACTTTTTCTCAAGTATTTACAAACGAATCAAAGAAATTTAGTTTTAATATTGTCAAGTAAAGTCTACATAACTGCAATTTAACTGATATGGTAGTTAATTATATCTTTGAATTCCTGACATTTACAGTTTTTAATGTCTACTCTATTAAAGAGATGTAATTATAGATTTCCGTTTTAAATTATAGTAATCCTAAATCAAATATTGAGCAACCAACAAATATCAACATATATAACAAATATCAATATATAACAAAAACAAATATTGGATTACAATATTAACGTTCAATTGGATTTAAACAATTTATGTTTTTACTATTACAACAAAAAGAATAAATAAATAAATGTTTATCTTAATTTGAAACTATATACTATTAAATTCTCAGAGCGAATCAAATCTATTACTACATTGTTGGCTCTAGAAGTAATTTGCAGAAGCGGTGTCATTAGTGTGCCACCACAAAGCTTTACAGAAGATAGCAATTAACTGAAATTTACTGAAGCGAAATTAGTGCTGGGCAAAAGTGGCTTTCCAGGTAACGGTAACATAAATTTCCGAGTAAGCTTCCTTTCTTCTACCGGACAGTAACCGTTCATTAGAATCTATTGCTGTTGTTTATATCTTAAACTACATTTCCCAGTATAAAGATCTTAATAAAATGTATTGCAGTTTGAATGTTTTTAAACTTTTTAACTAATGCTCTGATTGTTAATGAATAGTTGTTTTAAAAGTATTAATTTATGTTTTAGAGAAGAAAGTTTTACAGAAATAATTCAACTAACAGTGAGTGCTTTTTTACAATATTTAATACTTTCACAAGTGAAACTCTCAACGAAAAACAACCCTGGGGGTTGTTTATTGGTGTAACATTTGTATTACTTTGTAAAAGTTTTTTGAGTGAATGATGGAAGAATAAGTTTTGGCAGTGGTAGGAATGTAAAAAAAGAATGAAAATATGATATTTCTTATTTGGCGATATGCATAACATTGTCGGTTTCATTTAAAGGAGAATACTCAAATGTGCAATATTACCTTATTCACTAGCTGATGATATCACGAAAGAACAACACAAAACCACTAACTATTTTAGTCTACGTATGATAACAAAAGATATTGTTTTTTGTTTTTTTTTTTTTCATTTATTGATTATTTGATAAGTGTAAGAAATATGAACTGAAGACGACCATCTATGACATTACTGGGTGATAAAAAATTAAGGAAAGGTTGGTGTCTTCCAGACAATAATTGAACAGAATAGTGACCCTCATTTTCAGTTCTATCAACTTATTTACAAGTTTTGTTTTCAATTATTATTGGCAGTGGTTTTGGTATTACCGTTACAGAATTTCGAAAATTCATCCCATATTCGCCTTTATAAAAATCAGTCAGAGACACTTTCGATATTTTAAAAATGGCTTCTTCTGGCCCACTAATGCTGAAAGAAGTTAGAATTTATTTGAGCAGTAGACCTACGAATTAATTGTCCATTATATTAAATAGAGAAACTATTGATTCTTATTTCAACTTTACAGTTTTTTTTCGATAATCGTTATAATACATTGAATACATGACAAACCCACAGGGAGTTATTTGTATTTAATTTAACCTATTTATATTTCGAATAAACTGTTTACAAACTGAATAATATTGTTTGTGTACGCTAGATTTATGTTTTGTTATATTAAAAAAAAAAGTAATATACAGAGCCTGTGGTGTTATTTTAACAGTTCAATATATAACGGACTATTAAAAACCACTTGCAATACATATAATTTCGGAATAGTTAATAAAGTCATTTTTTTAAGAGAGCAACAAATAAAATAATCCCGTATTTAAATGCAATACGTCACTTTGTATACATTAATGTGTTTGTATAAAAAACCATCTTACGCAGAATTTTATACTATATAATATCCAAAATAATGTTCTAAATTATAAGTGATTAAAAATAATGACATAGAAACATAATGTCTTCATAATTTTATGTTTCTGTGTAATTTTTTTATCTGCAGTGAACACACGTCAAAAATGATATAGTCTGTAATACTGGATTTAATATTGAAATGTTTTTAATGCAAAATATTCCAGGATGTTATGCATTTAAAATGCTAGTCTTCGTCCACAAGGCATTGTATTTTACTGTATAAATTTAACTTAAACGTTGAACTCTAATCCAGGCTTTGCAACACCATTGCAAGCTCACAGCTGTTAGCTATACTAAGTGCTCTTTAATTGCTATGATAAAAGGATTTTCTAATATTAAAAGTTTACGAAATAATTACGTAAAACATAAAATTAGTGTAAGACCAATTAAAACTGGTTTATTACATTATCATTTCAAATAATGTGTTTTGTATATTTAAAAAAATATATCAGTTTAATGAATGTTGTGTAAATAATATACATTTACATTTCTCTTCAACATAATTTTAGATTATTTTTTAAATAAGAATAGTTATATTGTATACATATTGAATATGTAAGCGTCATAATATAATATAGCAATTTACAGAAAATATACTTATTCCATTTAAACACCTTAAATAACATTTAAAAAGTAACCTTACAAAACACCTGCAATAATAATTTTTCATATATTTTTTTTAATACATAGTATACTAAAAATAACTAAAACATACAATCTTTATTTATAGATATTCTTCCATTTTCTGATTGTGTACGTTATTTATTAGTAGTATTACAGCGACTGAGTGTTTTTAAATTTCAACAAATGTTAAGTGTTTAAGCTTCATTAAAATCAATCGTTTCTTAAATTTCATAAATACAAAGAATTTAATTGTTCTATAAATTTAATAAGTTATTTAATATTTTGGATGTTCACTTTGGAGAATAGAAGTAAACTAATTAGCTTTCGTACGGGATATAAAGTCTATAGATCCTTAATGGATGTATAACATCGACGCGAGGAAGTGGCATTAACGTCACTGATAATTTATGAGGCAGTTACCTGCCTTGGGCTCCTTTATTAGTTTGAAATTTCACATCCGCAAATCCTAATCAACTTTGTCTTATATTTACAGCTGTTACGAGGATTTAGTTATAACCTGCTACGACGGTAATCTGATATTATTAAACACATAGTTGTTCTACATACTGGGTAATAAGAAATCACTCAATTCTTTTGCAAATTGCGTGAACAATAATTAACCAATATTATCGATAAATTGTATACAAATTAAATAAGTTTCGTTATTAATAGTTTTGACAACATTGAATGATCTACGCGCATGCGTCAAAGCTATCACGTCATGCATCGTTCGCCACTATCAGCCCAACTACAATATATTTATGTAAAGTCAATAGAAAATTCAACGTGTTTTAAGATTTGTACCAATTTAAATCAGTTTTCAAAGTGGAACGTAATTTTTGTTTAGTAACGGACAAGATACACATTCAGACAACTCTGAATAGTTTGTATAATCAATTTTTAAAAACTGTAAATGTGGAGTAATGTGGAATTTAAAACAAACCCAAGTCGACCACGAAAATTGGACGGTGATTTGGGATGGTTGAGACAACCAAGTTTATCTAGTCTTAAGAAGATTAAAAGCTTGACGTGTTTTGCAATTTGTCATTAGTAAAATAACTTTTCATATTCTAATTAATAATGATATTGCAAAATCTTTCGGAAGCGTGTAATTAAGCAAGCATATGGCCCTAACCGACAGTATTCGCTGAGAATCATCGTCGATACCCCAACTGAGATTTCTTTCAGTGGTGACAAACCTTTCCAAATATAGAATCACACCTATAGAATACGGTAAAACAGGTACCAAATGCAACTTTTCAATATAGTTGAAATTCTCCTCAGAAAACTTGTGCTATGGTAGTATACTCGGTCCAATTTCGGCTGTTTATTTTTAAACAGGAAATGATTAAGTGTATTGAGTTACATTTTATTTACTTACATTTTTGAAATAGAAAGATAAAGTGTCACTTTTTATTAAGTTGGAACGCCAAATTATTACCTCAAGTTAAGGTAAGATGTCAATTACAGGTTTAACAGCTGTGGGATTGGATTGAATAGTTCGGTTTGTGGCCTCTAAAATGCCGCGATATGGTACAATGAAATTGTCTTCAGAGCTAGGTTTAAAAAAATTGCCTACGTTGGTAAGATTTGTTGACCCTAAACCAATTAGAGAGAGAATCACGGAGAGAATGGCTAGTGTTACTTAAAGTATATTGTGGAGTATGATGGCGGAGATTGCTATCCCATAAAATTTACTCTACATATGGTTGAAATTATTATTAAAAGATAATGCTTATTTATTATCATTTGGTATAAAAAATAATAATTTACGAGGAATGTAAATTTTGTAATTTTATAAAAAAACATAAATAATAATGAGAATTCAAATTGAGGTATATTTTATAATAAATATGCTAATCTTTATGAAATTCCAAAACAATACCAAATAATTCACTATATGTATAAATATATATATATATATAATGATGTCGATTTATATATTCAATTTACATATCATAGTTATATTAAGAGTGGAAATAACGTTCATTCCAAGGAATATTATTATGTGTAATTTTTCAACAGAAAATGAATTATCTTATTATGGAAGGGACTTTTTATTTTAAAATCCGCAAATAACATGTTTACAGATAATACTCCCTTTTCCAATATTATTAATTAATTAATGTTGCTGCAACGGATTTAAAGCGTCAAATATCGTGTATTTAAGAAATTCACATAGAAAGTCAACGATTATTTTGTAATCTAACATATCGTATTATCATTTAAATTTATAATGTAGATAATACTACGAAATGTGCAAAATATCAATTGAACATATTTTAGTTTAAATTTGCTCTACTCAAAAATATTAGCTTCATTTTTTATTCTTAACATACTTACTTCAAAACCGTTACGTATTGGAATTGTTTCATTGCACAGGTAAATTTTATGCACCTTTCTGGAATAATGATGTCATAAGTTGCTTTTGACATAATATTACTTTTTTTATGAATTTTTAAAAACAGGAAACCTTTATAGTGCGTCAGATCTATTTAAATCATCTTTGGAATTTATAATTCACTATTAGGTCAATATAAATAATGAATGTCCATACATCATACTGTGCTATATACTTTATAAACTTGACTAAGTCTAGATTTTTCATTATTTTGTAAGAACTAATGTCTGATCCTTAAAGTCTAAGAAAATAATTCTCAAGAAATGTTTCAAAGTCTGCACAAAGGTCATGACAAAGTGTTAGTAATTTGAAGTCGCGTGTTATTTTGTTAATTCTCTTTGGACACATTTATTTCACAGGAACAGAGAACGTTTTGGATTAGTCGGAAAATAATAGGTTTATGTTTCGTCTACAAATGTGTTGCCGTATATTGTTTCATTGTGGCGTTTTTTTTCTTCCTCTCCAAATAAGAATTCCCCTATCCTGCACTAAACATTTAAATTTAGCTAAGGTTTGGAAGTCTTCATTTAGTATGAAGAACAATATATTTAAATATAGTTTGCTCTTTATTTGAGTATATAGATTATGTGTATTTAATAATTGATACCTTTGTTCCAATGAAAATATAGGGGAGAATACAGAATAAAATCAAATCATCTGTCAACAGACCAAACTTTATAGCATAACTCCCACACCACGAAATACTATCTAATATGTATAATAAATATTTTTGTGTACAATTTCCGACCCAACGTAATCTCAAAGATGTGTTTTTTAGAAATTAATAATTAATAACAGGTTCAAATCGAGTTTACATTATTTTAAATGTGGAAAAAATATATATTAGACTAAAATATCTGAAACACTCTTTATTTTGACTTAATTACCAATGTATAATTTATTTGCATAAAACGGATCCAAGGAACTCTCAAACAAGGGGACAAATACAAGTGTTTATTTAATATACTAGGTTTTAGAGATCAACGTACATTACTAGAGTGGAAAAGGAATTTAAATGGAAAAAAGTTTAGTGAACGTCTAAATATAAACGAAAAACAATCATGTTAATATCACACTCATTAGTGCCAACCTATTTATATGTTGCTGTGTGTATAGGTTGTGAATTCTATGAATACAATATTGGTTTCATTTAACAGTTAGAATAATTCACAATTATGTTATTATATATATATATATATATATATATATATATATATATATATATGTTCTAGTTATATAATATATAAATGCACTTTATAAATACACATTTTTAATGTTGTTTTTTTTTACAATATTCTTTACAATGTATGACCATTTAAACAAACCTAAACTCATGTATAATGAACAAAAGAAGATTATATAATTGTATTCTTTTTTATTCTTATTTTCTTTTCTTATATTGAATCAAATAATATCTATATGAGAGTTGCTATATTATTAATACACGAGGTATCTTTTTCATTTCCTCTTGTTAAAAAAAAAAAAAAAAAAAAAAAAAAAAAAAAAAAAAAAAAAAAACAGTATAAATCTAAAACAAAACCAATATATCTAGTAATAATGGTAAGAGACATAATAAAAACATTCTAGTATTTTAAAAGGAGAGTACTTCAATAACTAGGGGTATAAAATATAGCTCATAATAAATCAGGCAACGAATTTGCAAATTTTGAAATATTTATATATCATAAATTGATTTGTCTGATATGGTAAATATGATACAAATATGAATATAAATTTATGAAACTACTTGTTGTACGTATTAATTAATTTAGTTTAATAGCGTATAAGTAATTTAAAGTTAATTTCAGTTAAACAGATTTACGTTTTCATGTATAATTATAATGGAAATAATAGTCATATTTTGAGAAAACGATGTTTTTTTTTGTTATTAAATTATTATGAGTTGTTTTTCAAATTTAATACAAATACCTTAAAGTCGTTATATATATAATTATATGTTCCAGTGTTAGTATACAATATTCTAGTGATCTTCTTAATATACTTCTATGATTCCTACAAAACAAAATGACATTTTTAACGGAATTACACAAAAATCACAAATAATTGTATCTTTAAAAGTATATGTTCTGTAACCGTAGGCCTACTAAATTTTAAATAAGTTTAACAAACGAAAGTCAGTTCATATTGAATTTTGAACGTCATTGAAGTAATGAATAATATAAATATATTATGATTATTAACGACAACAACAACAAAACAAAACAAAATTAAAAGAATTTGTTTTGAAAATGAAAATGGCAGTTTGCATAATATGTAGGCATAGATAATATTTTATTAACATCTACCTGTCGGTTATTTTAAATTTAAGACGTAGTATTTTAAGAGACATAAAGTTATTAAACAACCAGTCATTCTTGGACCCGAGAGATATATTCTATAAAGTTCCTTACAAAGGTTTTATAATAATATATTATGTGTCTATAAATAAATATATGAAAGTTTTCTTATCTTTACACCATAAAAGGTTTGTAGGTTAAGACGTAATATCTCCGTTTGACGTCAAACACTAGTCCGATAACATAGTACAACTATTAATATTAAAATAAAATTAAGTTTTATTGCAGGATATTATCCTAAAATTCATAAACAGTAAATATTAAAAACAGTTGTATAAAACAATTAATAAGTAAGTTTGAAGTACTTTCAGGCCCATATCTATTTTACATTTATTCTCAGATTGTTCAATAGACAATGAATATTATATTAACTAATTTGTTTGATAAACACAGTTATATCTGTATAAAAAAATCATTGGTTTAAATTATTTTTGATATGTAAAAATAACTAGAGCAGATGAAGAATTTCATGAGTCAGAAATTGAAAATTTTTCTATTCTCAGGGTTCATTGGTTTCTGATTTCTTATTTTATATGTGTCAGTAATTTGTGAAACTGTAAATTTTCCAGATATTTAGTACATTGTCCGTTGACATAACTTTATTTTACAAAGAAAATACATTAGAGCTAGTTAAAATTGTTACGCTAAGCAACTTAAAGTATTTAAGATTGTAGACTAAAGAAAATTTCGTGACAAAACTTGTTATTTTAAATATACGAAATCAGTCGACTTATCCATTTCAATTAAAAAAAAATCACGAACATGGTTTATAACTACTGAAAGCAACATGCAAAACTTCATTAATATAATAATTTAAATTCCAGTAGCGGTAGTGTGGCACTGTGAACTTGTGTGATGACAGAATGTGTGTGTAGGTTTTTCAAGATGATTATATTTTTTAAAGTAAACATAAATATATGTTTCTTTTTTTTCGAAGTTTTAAACTTTTTTTGTTTGTTATCTTGTTTTTTAAATTATTATTATTTTCAATTAAATATCTTAAAATAGATCCGAAATATATATAATTATTATTATTGTTTGTATAATTTTAATAACGTTGTCAGCTCTGGAGGAGTACCGGCAACACATATTTTTGTAACAAGTTTACTATATGATTTCTCCCTTCATGTTTAATTTTAAAGATGGTTTGAAATCGATTTGAAATGTATTTAGTTGTATAAACTTTTTACTGTTGTATCAAATAGTCTGTTTTTATTCAATTGTTATCAGTAAATAACCTTTTCATAATGGAATCAAATAATAATGTTTTTCATTCACATTCATAAACATTTATTATTTAACTTTAATGTAATAGCAGATATTTCTTGTTGAAACTCCATATTCAAGGATAAATAAAGCAAAAGCTTAAAGTTTCAAAAATTTAATAGTATAAATGAGCTACAATTGTTTCGCCTTGCGGCATCGTCGGGCAACTGATAACTTACAGGTATAGACAACTATTCAAACATGAGTACAGGAAACTGAAATACAATAGAGAAATCGGGAAAGGTTTAACCACCTTTTGGACTCGGGTCATAGTTTTGATCCGAAATTGAATGTTAAACTCTTACATATAGAAAATAAAAGCAATAGATTAAATAATTTAGAATGTTTAGAAATAAATAGATCTTTTTCACTTAGGACTATTCTCAACTTAAATGACCAAATTGTATTAAATTCGTCACCTCTTCTAAAACCCATCCGTACCATAGTTCATTGACCTTTATCTACCTGCTAGGTCATCCCCCTACCTTTCCCGATTTCTCTATTGTATTTCAGTTTCCTGTACTTATGTTTGAATAGTTGTCTACTATTTTATATATGGTAAATCAAATATAACATATATTTGCATATTGCATTATATTGTCTAAATAAATATATATATATATATATATATATATATATATATATATATATATATATATATATATACATATTTTCATTAATTCTTTCACTTAATAAAACATATAAGAATTAGTCATTCCATTTATTGTTTTATAAAACTATAATTTAAAATAAAGAAATTTTACAAAAGCTATGAAATTTCTATTATTGCAGACCATAATTATTATTAGTTCACGAATTATTATCAATTATTGTATTTTTAAAATTATATTTTAACAAAAGTCTATTTAAATTCAAATTATCAAACCCAAAAATTCAAGTATAAAAATCCCGATTAAATACCTGTTTTACTAAATAATATAGGTGCAGGATCTATAATTTTTTATACAACACCCTTTAATATTTAATATTTCAATCATGTGAACATGAGACGAAAAACCTTCCAGAAAGGAATTAAAATGCTTGTTAATCGAAGGACTAAGTGCATAGAACTAGGGGGGGGATTATCTTGATACGTAATTCTACTACAGTAGAACCCCTCTTAACCGGTCTAGTCGGGACTGACACCCGGGCCGGTTGCCCGTTTGGCCGGTTAATCAGAGGTTCCCCTGAAAAATCGGTTTTCATTGAAAGAAAGCTTATTTAATCAGCTAGCGCTAATAATTATGCAATTAAGATGTTATTGCAACTCATTTTATTGTACATAAATGTATCTTATATATTATGTTATGTATATTATACATCAAACATGAAAAAATTAAACACTACAAAGCTCGTTTACAGATTACCCTATGTCAAGTCTTTTGACACATTTAACCGCGTCTCAAACGAAACCAACACACGCTTCCGTTGTTTTTGTAACTCACTCATTTTTATTTACTGTAATATACCCGTCAAAGACAAGAAGAAAACTGAAAAGAAATGTTATATTTTTCATAATGTAAACTAAAATGATTCGTGGAAAAAAAGCGGCCCATCAAACGTTTTTGTGGGTGTATGTCTGCTATACAGACGGGTGCCAATGCCGCGGTGTTTTTACGGCGCCGACAATGGGATACCGCTATCGACAAAGTCGTTTGATATCGCCGTCGCTTTGGTGCCGCGATGTTTTTTCCGACAATGGGATACCGCTATCGACAATGTCGTTTGATATCGCCGCCGCTTTGGTGCCGTGGTGTTTTTACGCCGCCGACAATGGGATACCGTTATCCACAAAGTCCTTTGATATTGCCGCCGCTTTGTTGTTTCAATTACAATTTATTTTCGGAAACTCTCATCCAACCAGTACACTACGATATAGGCCGGTTAATCCGAGGACCGGTTAATCCGAGGCTGGTTAACAGAGGTTCTACTGTATTATATATGCTATGTAAGTATAATCAATATAATAGATTTTTTATAATTTCAATTTACTTATTGACTTACAATGATACTATAACATTAATAGGTGATTTTAGAAGAAAAAATTAAAAAATGTATATCCTGGTTATATATAACACGTATAATATTTATTATCCCATTTTAAGATTTACTATTTGCCCTCTGTTTGCTCTGGTGGTCGGATTTTAAAATATTTTAATAGCATAATTTAAAAAAAGCCCACATACATTCTAAATCATACATATGTATTCATTCACAATAATAAGCTCCAAATTTTGAAAATAGACAATTTTTAAAATATTTTTATTTTTGAACTACATATTTTAAAAATTCCATAGTTTACTAAAAAAAATAATGAAACAATCCTAATACGTAGTATTCAAATTAATTTAATACTTCATAAATGATTGATATCATAAATGTATCATTTGAAGTTAGTTTAAGATGTATACAATTTATGCACACTAAGTGAAAACTGATTAAATCTGTTAATCTGTTGTATTAAAGTTTGATCTAATTGTACCACAGACAATATAACGAAGCTCAAACATATCACTGAAAACATGATGGAGAGCACAATAGGGTCTTTTAATAAGATTGTGAAATCAAATTTTACGCTCGGAATTTAAAACGAAACCTTGAGCTTTACATAGCTATTCATTCATTTATTATTTCGAGTAAAATCGTTTTTACATAACATTGTAATCTTTTCACAGGTACTTAGTATTGTCCGTAGTAGAACAATATTCTATAATGATCTAAAATTTGTATTGATGTGTATATTGTAACGATATTCCTAATTGTATATTTTGTTGAAATGTAGGAAGATGATGCAAGATCTGACACAATATACTCCTCATACAAGTTACATTATGCAATATAACAAGTAAGATGAAGACAGAAACAAAGTAGTTGTAACGTAACTTAACGTCTCTGGCAGCGATGAACAAAAGGGGTATACATCTGGTGTAATATTTATTGTTAGTTTCCGGAAGACCTCAATTAAAGTAATAATTATATATTTGACACTGAAATAATTAGGTGAACGTGGATCTTACCTTGTGGTGTGATGTTATGCAATGATTCCTAGCCAGGACTGGCTTGTAGAGCCGGAAGCAAAAGATCGCAAACACAAAAATACTCCAGTGTCTTTTAGAATAGCGCGGTGAGGTGAGGTTAAGCGTAAAAAAATTATAAGCGGGGTGTTTGGTTTTGAAAAACACGCACACTCCACAATTGCATAACACCATCTGAAGAAACCTGCTACAATAAAATTATCGGATGAATCACGCCGCCTCGTCTAGTGTGTAGTCTAATAGAATTTATTGCAGGGGCCACATGAATACCAAACAGTAGTGTTAAATTAAAGTTTTATAAATCTGGTCTTACGCGATCATGACTTTTGTCATTTTATTCAATGATTACAAACATCGCATAGTTTAAAGGATTAAAGGATCAATTGTAAAGTAAAAACTATTCTTATTATCTTCCTTTATAACTGAATATTGTAAGAATAAAAATAAACTATGATACAGCTTAGGTAATATGAAATAAAGACAATACAAATTCAAAACATTTTATTCACCGTTCAATTTAGGGTTACGCTGATCAAAGATTCTGAAGCAATACAAGATAATAATGTTTTTCAGTTTACATATTTTAAGTTTCATCTGTGGCCAAGAGATGTTATTGACGTCTGTAGGGTGACTTGGCGCTTCGATTTTCATTCAATTACATTAGAACAACGGTGTCACATTGTCAGCAGTTTGTTGGTGACGTCATTATCTGTACTAATGACTCGGTCCAATTCATCTTTTGTTCCCTAACATTAAGATTTTTATATTTGTACAGAAAATTTTACAATTTTTCTCCTTTTAAATATGATCCTCTTAATGTGTTTACTATTTTTATGAAAATTGGATTTTAGGTATAAAATAAATCTGCTATTATAAGTGGAAAATAATAAAATAAAATGTTTAGTAAAGGATAATTTTAATTTAAATACAGTTCATATTAAAAGAAATTTTAAAATAGAAAAAAAATGTATTAAATAATAATTTGGAGAGGAAGTAAGAAAGGATTTAGTTTACAAATGCAGAGATTTTCAGCCAATAAATATTAATAATTAAAATTATAACTTTTAGGTGGCTTTACCTAAAAGTTATAATATATTACATGTTAACAATTCAGTTATTTATTAACAATAAAATTATTCACTACTTTGTTATGTAATATGAATTTTTATTTGATAAACTTAAGATTTACATATATTATATTATTTAAAAAGATGTTTAAAATAAGTTACTGATAAAACCAATTAACTAAGATATATAAAATCCTAACTAATATATATATATATATATATATATATATATATATATATATATATATATATATATATCAACGGCTATCAGCCACAATTGATAACAAAAAAATGATAATCAAATAAATAAAAATTCATTGCAATCGTGTCGGTCTATTGATTGAGTACATTAGTTTTCTGTTACTTTTTTTACTACGTAAAGAACTATTTTTGGAATGTTTGCATTTGCTTACTGGATATCTAATACTAGCAATAACCATAGAACTTAATATGCATATGTGATTCAATTCTAGCATCTAATTCACTTTTCACATTGGATTACATTTGTAGTTTGTGAACTCATTTTCTCACAATATGTCATGAAATTATGTTTTCTTAGTGTTAGAACTCTTTTTATTGTGTACAAAACAGAAAAACTTATGTTCATACTCACAGTTTAGGCTTTTGCACAGATATACTGCATAAACCACAAATAAATGATAAAAGCAATTATTGAGTTTTTTTTTTATACTTTACCCTTGGATGTGTCAAATAATTTGACATAATAGAAAATTTTTCATAAAGGATGGAATAACTTTACGTAGCGTCTCTTCACATTGCGTCAGTTTTGGAATACTGAAAGCTACTAAAGGACGACCTTGACAACTGTTTCCTTTGTATTGAAATGCTGTATTTGATTTTTTAAATGCCATCACCATTTTCAAATATGGCTACCAACTTATAATTGCCTTATGAAACCATAATTTAAATGTTAAATTTGGATTTTAAGGGAGATTTATTGATTTTTATTCTTCGGCATTATTTAGGCATTATTTACATATTTTTACTTGTTAAAAGTAAATGTAAATAATATTAAGTCTACTTATTTATTGTATTAAATTTATGCACAATATAAACATGATTTCAAAATAAAATGTTTAAGGAACTTCATCCAACAAGCTTTATGTTGTTAAAATAAAAATAAAACTAGTTTGTAACTCTCCAAGTAGATGCAATCATCATATCCTTAATGTAATAACAATAATGTTACATAAGTAGAAACTTCTCTCTAGATTTAACAAGATAAGGTGACATCAAGAAAATTATCTTACAACTCGGATATATCATTATCTTAAGTCATATATGACTACATTAAATTGTGGAAAAATAATGGCAGTAAACAGCTACAAAAAATAGTATTATTTAAAAAATATAAACCACTGAATAACATATAATAAAATATAATATATATATTTTATTTATGAAAAATAAATAAAACCTTGAACCAAGACGAGTCGCAGTTAATTATTTGTTATAGGCCTACTAGTGTAAATAAAGAGAGATATTATTCAATTTTCTATACATTTATAAAATATATAAAATACGTATTAACATTATGTAAATTAACATTGTGTAAATTTTCAACATTATACTATTTCAACCAAAATGTTAATGTACGACTAGTGTCATTGATACAATAGCTTTTATATTTATTAAAAAAAATATATAATAATAATAATAACATTATCCACAATGCAAATAGTGTGATATCAATTATTACACAGACTCAATTGTTAGAATAAGAAGAATTGCTAGGCACAATTGTGTATATAAGTATAGAAAGCGTGCCCCATATATTTATAGTAATAATAAGGAATGAAAATATTTCACGTATGAAAAATAATATGTAAAACTTTTTCAGAAAGAGGTTGCGATTTTGAAGTGATACTTATAATAAAACACAACTTCAATAACCCTAAAAAAAGTATGAGCATAACTACAATTTTAAATTAATGATGTGTTATTTGATTAAGGTTTGTTATAAATTTGTTTAACTCTGGAGTATAGTACTAAATTAAAAACGTTCTTGTTTCGCGAATAATTCAAATTAAATTATTAATAGTAAGAGAACAAGTATTTTAATGTAGTTTATTATATAAAAGAATTCTGTTTTGTATTGTAAATAAATATTCCCTACTAGAATGACAAGTAATAGCTGTTGACGATGTACTGAAGAAGGGTTTAGAATTTTACAATCATATTTAACTTCATTCTCTTTTAATTCAATCATTTATCATAAAATAAATATCAAATTCATGTTTTTCTAAGTTTTTTAAGATTTGTGAAATAACTAATAAAGTATGTCTTAGAGGAGGACATATTATTTTTGTATGGAAAACTGTAATGCGATTCCCTACCAAATGTATTAGTAAAGTTGGTCAGAAATCCAAAGAAATCTTCCTTTACATAATTTTAAATAACTAAGATAACTTTTAAAATTAATTGAACTTACGTTTATATATGTTAAGATTATTAACAATATGTTTCAGAAATCTCAGTGAATGAAGAATAAACATAATATGTAGTGGCATATATGTAGTGGCACGGCCGCTGTATCGGAAAAATAAATGTTATCATCAGGATCCGTGTAAGTTATATATTACACATTTTTACTTACCCTGTGTACAAAGAGTATGATAAGTTTAGTAATTGAAAAAATATGCCGATTTCATTTTTGGTAATAATTATCAATACTAATTAATTGAAGAATACCACACCTATTTTTAAAAAAGAGTTTAGTATAAAAGAATTTAAAAAAGAATAAAAGTAGATAGGTTTTTTATTTTCAATAAATAAGTTTACTTTATAACAAACTACAGTTTTAATGGACAATTATTATGAGATGTTTGTTGTACGAATGAAACAAAAAAATAACATATACTTAAATTAATACTACAAAATTAATTTAAACAATGATTACTAACAGACAGACTGTAACTAACTGTATAATTTGTAAAGCAGGTTTATAACATTCAATGACTAACGTATTTGGTTTAAAATATATCCTACTGTACTACTTACTATTTATTTGCATCAACGTAAATTAACTACAAATTATAAACTTTTCAAGAAGTTTTAAATAGTTTAGTTTCATTTAATTACCTTCATATAGTTTTTATGTAATATTACTATAATATTTTTTTTTCAAATTTAAAACTAATATATTAATAGGTATATTCATGTTCTTATGATAAAAGGAAGTAAATAATAAAATATTACTATTAGATTATACTTAATTATTACAACTTAAAACACCAATTCATAAATCAAAGTATGTATATTATCAACCATACGTATAAAAAATAGATATAAGGACAGATTATTATTTAATAATTAAAAAATTGTAATATTGATGTTTAAATTATCTAGTAGGTTGGGAATCATTAGACGGACAAGAAGTTTGACAAAGGTTTCCAACTCAATTACTGCATGATGTTTAAACATGCTTTTGAATTATTGATTTTTTTTTTTATATTTCAAAACTTTACCGAACAATTGTGTGACTGGTTAATTGTTTAATTACATACCAGACCCCATTTATCAACTAATTTTACAACATCTATTTAATTTACTATTATTTATGAAAACAAAATTATAAAAAAGTGGACAAAATACAGAATTAAGGTATAAAGCTTATTATTATTGTCCTCACCTATATTATTGAAATCCTATGGAGTATTGAACAACGTAAGTATAAAAAGTAGAATCTGATTTTTCGTAAACAAAAATGGTTGTTTACTAAAACAAAAGCTTTGAGTTAAATATAAATTCAGTCAACCTTTCAATGTGACTTGAAACAATGCCATCAAATAACTTTTATGACATAAACAAAATTCTGTAATTTGTCAATATTTAAGCTCATAATGTAATATATAGAGTAAGAGAATATCTAGGGCCGTATCATACGATTTTACTAAAATGAACATTGTGCTAATATTTTAATTAAATAAAAGTACATGAACATGCATCTTTTTACTATTAATTATCTTTTCCCTATTAGGGCATATTTTCCACCGACATTTTAATATTAAGAAATATGTCTGCTATATAAAATCTTACACCTCTCTTACAGAAAGACCGTGTGGTGAGCACTGGATGATTGATAAGAATATAAATCCCTTAGAGCAGTTTTCTGGAGATGTATTTAAGTAAAGAAACTGAAAGACATGAAAAATATATTTAGATAAGATGTATGAGCTCGGCTTTGAAAGTGTATCATGCATGCATACATGTGGATGATATAGTCGCATATTAAACGTCTAATAAAAATTAATATAGTATTATATATATATATATATATATATATATATATATATATATATATATATATATATAAATAATTGTGAATATTATAATAATATTAATATACATGTTAATATTTATAAAACAGACATCGTAAAATACGCTATACCTACATTGAAAATATGCAGGTATTTTTGAAAAGTATATCTAATTAACTTAATAATATATGTTAAGTTTAATAAAGAAAATATATTAGGTTTAATTGGAATTTTTATTAATTTCTAACTTACTTAGCTTTAAAAAAAATGCTATTACCATGATGTCGTTAAAATGAATAATATTAGTAAAATCTAGACAAAATTAGAAAATTTACGTCACTTGTTCGATTGGTTCAATTAGATTTACAAACAAAGCACCGACAAATTAAAACTGTTGTGGATATTTGAATGTTAATAGTACGTTGGAATCCTTGGAGGTAAGCTGACATATTGTATTGATGTTTATATCTAGCACGAATATTAAAACTGTTTCAGGCACGTAATATTACATTTGGCAAAGAGTTTGTTCTGTTTAATAAAATCTAGAATACAATAAAATATTTTAACATTAATTTAATAAATACTATTTATCGTAATTATTATTTATCGTAATTATTATTAATGCACAACAAATATATGACTCTTCTCACATATACTTATTGATAAATCGACAACAAATATAATAATAAAGGATTTTGCTGAGAATAATTATAAAAAAAAATACTTGCGGGAATACCTAATAATTTCTTCTGCTTAGTGTGTATTACTGATGATTTTGTACACATTTTGTTTTTTTACTTATTTGTAAACGTAATGAAGTATAAAAATATGGCTTCTCTTCATCTGGGTATCGGACAATTACTGAGGCATTATCCAGGAACTGTAGCTTCATGTCCAAATAATTCTACCATGTACAGGAAGGACTAAAGCCTCACTCATATAAGTTTTAATTGAGTTTAAACTAATTAGTCGATTTATTGTAGAATTTTGATTAAGAATTGCTAATTTACAAGAAAGATAAGGTTAATATAACATTGATTTTGAGAGTGGTAATAAAATATTCAAATTATATATTTGAACTACTAATTATGTATAATGGTTGCTATCTATATATATATATATATATATATATATATATATATATATATATATATATATATCCTCCATAATGATTTGCATACAATACCTTATTGTCAAATCCAATGTTGAAATGACAAGTGCACAAAGACTACGTTTAAATGGTTTACGTATCCTTAGGCGATAACCATGAATCTAAATACACTGTTGGTAGATAAAGGTATATAAAGGTAGATGTTGTGGATTTGATACTTGTTATCACAAATATGCTTTATTTGCAATTGTTTTTCTATTATTTTGGTTATTTATAAGTTGCAATACACAAAAGTTCTCCCATCAAATATCACATGAATTTATCTGTATATTGTTTAAACTTAAACATTACAGTACATACAAGACATTATAAAATATTTGTTTCACCGATTTTTTAGTTATTTTGAGAATTAAAGTTATTTCACTTTATAAAAGTAATGACTGAATATTTTATATCCCACCTAATTAATTGTTGTTAATATTTGATAAGTTTAATGTGAATGATTGTAATTTTAAAAGGAGAAAATCTTAGACAAAATATCATAAATATTTATCTAGAACAATATACTAAATTACACTAGTATTTTCCTAAGATAATCGTAACAAATTTATATATTATTTCTATTTTAAACGGATGTAAAATGACTATATTACTTTGTTTTACTTATCATTCAAGTTACATATTTCTCAATGAACCTATTTCCAGCCAGATCATTTGTAAACATTTTTATTCTTTGTCAGCATTCTTTGCCCAATCTTACGTCCTTCACTCAATAGAAACACCATTATAAAACCACTTTTTCAACCTAATATACATCAGAAATAATGATGCATTCCAAAAACATTGCTTTGTTCTTTTACGTTTGATCTACGAGGTTTGTGGTTGTAAATAAGTGCTAAGTTTTTTGTTAGTAGCTAAAACTAATAAATTAGTTTTTACCAGTATTTCTAGACTTTGTCTATAATAGTAATTACACCACGATTAAAATACTTATTATTTTTTTGTTTTCATATAGACATTTTATAATTATATAAAGACGCACTATACCACAATGCGCATTTATTTTAAAAAGTCAATCATAGAACCTTTTTTGGCTTGAATTTGTGGGAGTTTTATTCTTTGGTATTAGTAATATTATACTATTGTGAAAAATGAGTTGACTATACAGCCTATTTTACATCGCACTTTTTTACAGGTGACTGATATATTTTTTTATGAAACATTTGTAGATTTTTTCACTAAACATCTTCATTTTACCATAGCAAGTTTTTATAAGTTCAGTTTCCGTCATATCTGTAAGTCAGTCAGGGTGGATTTTGCAATCGAGTTTAAACTAACTTCCCGATAAGCTATAGACCCGAAATTGTGAACATATGTCAGAATTGGATGACAATACAATATTCAAATAAAAATAAGCCAATTATTTATAAATTTTTTAACCCTTGACGTGGCAAACAACCCGCTAGCTAGGGTTGGTATGTGACATATAGTTTTAGTTCAGCGACTCTAAAACACGGTTTTTGCAATTCAACATAATGCCCTCTAAGAATCGTCCTTTCGCAATAAAAAAAAATAGTGTTGGAAAGCTAATGTTCCGTAGATACATATACATGCAAAAAAATACCACAAAATATTATAAATAATATTCCAAAAATTGCTGAATTTTGCGTATTTTTTATACGTAACGTCAAAAATTTACGCCGACAACTTGTAAACAAAACTAACGTCTTGTTTGCCTAATATTCCTAATTCGACATTTCTGTCAAACAGACCGAACATAAAACACGGTTCGATAGATAGCATCTTCTTCTCCCAATCTGTGCTTTTTAAATCCTTTTAAGTGTTATAGTTTTTATTATATAAAAATTAAACAAAATCAAGAATTTTAACGCATTTCTACACGCTAAAAATTACATTTTTTCAATTCAACTTTTAGCCTAGTAGATATAATATTATCGAAATGTATTATATACCATTGTAAAGATAATCTTTCAATCTTTCATAACCAAGTTTATTACTCTTTTCTTAAAAATGGATTTTTTATTATTTTGAAAATGTAACTTTTATATATATATATATATATATATATATATATATATATATATATTCACAAATATATTACAAATCTCTAGTAATACTTAAAAAAAATTTAAAAAAATATTTTTGTATGGTTTGAATTACCATTTCTGTGAAATTATTGCCTCCGTTACTCTCGGATTTTTTGGTATTTTACATAAAAACTCAAAATATTTTACATCTAACTTTTTTTTTCACTACACAGCTAAATTATATGGTCCTTTCTGAATATAATGATATGTAGAACTTTTGTATAAAATACATATTACTATTTTTGGTAAATTTAAAAAAAAACAAATTTACAATTTTCTTTAATTTTTTATTTTTTTTATTTTTAAAATATAACTTTTTTTCCTAAATATATTGATAAATATTACATAAAACATTTGTATATCTTAGAAAAAGGTGGTAAGCTTTTGATTTTGGATGATACATGTTTTCCCTGAAAAATGATAACTTTGTTTTTGACATGTAATATACTTACTCCAAAACTGTTTAAAAAAAATAAATGTTTTATTACATAGATGAATTCTATGCATCTTTCTGAGAAAAATGATGTCTTATAAGTTAGGTTTTGTATAAAAACAATATATTTTATTAATTTTTTAACAAACGAAGAATTTAAAAATCAAATGAACATCTGCCAGATGGAGGGTTTTAACCGCGTTAGCGCTTAACTGCGTTACCTCTTAACCGCGTTAGCGCTTAACTGCGTTACCACTTAACCGCGTTATCGCTTAACCGCGTTATCGCTTAACCGCGTTGTCGCTTAAATTTTTCATGGCTTGTGAGAGTTATTGGATTAATAATAAATCAAATTTTAAAAAAAATTTAACATACCACGTTTTTAAAACGAGCTGAAAAGCATAATAATAAATCAAATAAAAAAAATAGCTCGATTGCTCAAAACTCACTGGAACAACACCTTGCAATGAAGATGCCATGACGAAGATGGGAAGAATGCATCAAATACGACCTTCACCACCATAAGTTTATGATACATTTACAATTTGTAATAGAGAAGGATCTGACTTTGTATTGTTTTAATTCATGTACATGAAAAAAAAAACTTTTGGTTTACTTCTTTAGTTTGATTTTCTGAGTTACAAGAATAATAGAACTATTATAGGTAATAAGAGGTAATATTTTGAATTTCAGACATTTCCAGCTAAACAGGGTGTGAAATATATTGGGAATTTCCTATATATGTTCCTGTCAGAGTCTCATCAATATTATACAAAACCTATTGAAATCTTTCAATTAGAATATATAAATAAATGTATTGAACCGGTATACACTTCAACTTTATCAATATATAAATTTAATATATTTTTTTAAATGGTTTAAAAATGCATAATTTAATAAATATAAGATATACTTTAATTGTTTAAAATGACAAATTTAATGTAATTTGATTTGTATTGTTCTATCCAAAATTGTATTTATTCTAAAACAATATTTATTAATTTTTACTTTTAATATGAGATATATTTAAATGATAAAATGGCAACAATCACTATATTATTGAGTTCTAGTAGTAAAATTTGACTTAAGAAATAACTTTTAATATAAATGTTTCAGGAAAGCAATGTTCCCTATATTAAAATTTGAATGAGAAAAGTTAAAAAATAGAGGTTATTGTTAACAGTTTATAAGGAGTCATACACCAGAAATACAGGTAAAAGAAACCAGTCTCCATTATTTTGATTTTGCATATGATTCGCCATCCCATTATCAACAACTATTATTATAGTAAAGATGATGCTGCCTCTTAGTCATTAAATGTATGCCCATTAGTCGTTTAAAACCCATTCAGGAGCAAATTTGAGCAATTTCTTTCATGTGACAGGAGTCATTTATACATGGTAGCGTAAACGTTTATTAGAAATGGAGTATTACGGATAATCAAATATTATACTATAATTATAATAAGACAACAATAATTATGTTCAAATATATTAGCTGGAACTAAATGATGACCATTTATTATTTATAATAGTAAATAAACGGAGGGGGGGGGGGGTAGTTGTATAGTAATTATCACGCTTGAAACTCGCAGGTCTTGTAATTTTAGTCGCAATACCTTTTAAAAGCAAGTACATGAAATGAAATATATTACTTAAAAACACAAAGTTTTGTATAATACAGTTTGTCGATGAGGATATTGATTTCGTTAACTTTTTACGTGATTATAAAAGCTAAAGTTTCCGAATAGAATATATGTGCGTGAGATGTAACAATTTGTGAAGACATCCGAAGTAGAGCGTCTTAAAGTTTTGATTAAGGTAATTGCTTGCACGTGGCTTATGGATTATAAACATGTTCTTTAATTATTTTTAATGAGGAAAATATAGCGCTTACAACTTCACATAATATTTTTAAACCTGCATATTTTTATTTGCAAAGTGGCATAAAGTTTATTTGATTTAAACGTAATTTATTGTTAGTCTTTGTTAGTATTAGAAATATAAATTTATATCGTTGATACAGCAATATTGTAAGAAAATTTGTAATAAAAATTATAAGTTATGTATTATTATTTGTTTAAAAGTTATATAAAAGTTTATATAGTTTCATCGGTATTTTTTCATCAAGTGTGTATATAAAACTAGTACACAATGTTGCGATTGTATCAATCAACCCAACCTCGGTTATCAATTTATATATCTATACCAATAATATGAACGTGTCAAAATTACCCAACGACGTTAAAATCTCTAATTGTTTTGTTAGATTGATGTGATTTTTCTATTATTTTTCCTAACGTAGTACTGCAGAAACTAAAAGCATAACTAAAATTTACATGCTCTTTAATAATTTGTTTTGATAAATTGAAATAATTTATTGATGGTTTGTCATTTAGCTGTTTTAAAATTAAATAATAAAATTACAGTTATTTATATCATTAAAGTGTAATTTGTACAATTATAGAATAAACGAGCAAGGTGAAAATGTGGCCAATAAATAAATATTAAAATTGTTATTAAATGTCTACTACGAAGGATTTCAAAAGAAAGCTGTTAAATAACATTAGGCTTGACAGAAGTGGGTTTCCTGGTAACGCTAAAAGAATGTTCTCAGTAAACATTCCATCTCAATTTTCTCAATAAACGTACAAAAGGAAATATTGAGGTCGTTTTTTTTATCAAAACAACTCCGGATGTTAAAATATCTTTTGTTACATATAATTGATATGATTATGTTCATGTCACCATCAAGGTAAACGATAAATAAATTACGCACTTTCATTGTTTATGTAGCGAAAATTTTGATGAGGAATGATATTATCGTACATAAATCTCTATTGTTTTAAACTGAAAAATAACTAGTACTTTTATTTATTATTTAGTGTCTCTTTGTACTTCTGTCAATATAGATATCGTAGAAATTTTTATTTAATTTTCATAACTAAAATTGAGAATTTTTTCCCTGTAAATTAGTCATGCTTAAAAAAATCATTTTTACAACAAAATTGTGCTAATAACTACAAATTATAATCCTATATTATATCAGTTTAATAGACGAATAAAAAATACAGAGATGGTTAACAGGCTTGGGTTAGGTAAGATAGATTTTTCAATAATAGATATTTATATACTATATTATAATATTAAAACACTCACTCCTTGCATTATAAGTCGTTAGATTTTTAGCGGTATTTTGTGTTAGTGAAATTTGTAAAAAGAATAATAAATATATAGATACATTGTATCTCATTAAAGTACTGGGAACAATTATTATGACTGTTTATTTGTTATTTAAGTGAAATAAATACAATGATTGAAAAATGAACAATTTCAACAAAATTTGTGAATAAATGTATATTCTAAACTTTAATTTAAGCAGTAATTGTGATGTTGTTTATCTTTATAAAAGCAACAAAAAACCAATTTATACAGGCCCTTGGTTAAAGCTAAATTATTATAATTCAAGAGAATATTTATAATAATTATCAATTTTGTTAAAAATGAAAGTTTACATAAACTAACTGTATTTTTTGAACCTTTAAACTTTCCAAAGTAAAACTCGATTTATTTATATATAATTTTAACTTTACTAAATATCATTTAGGCTATTCCTGTCATGTCAGACAACACTATGTAATCTGACTTTCTACTCTCCTGCTTAGACGCAATTTATATAACCCCTCAATCAAATATTCTGTGCGCGAATTATTTATTACTCCACATAATATTCCCTTTAATATTTTACTCTTGTATACCTTAGACGCTCAAAGGCTACATCATTTCTTACACCCCCCCCCCCATCACTTGGACCTATCTTACCTATCCCTCAGACCCACACCACATAATTAATATTATTCCATTACAAAGAAATTACTGAACAAAGTAATTGATCTTGTCGGTGACATTTCACAATCCCTAACTGTGTACCTAGTTTTGTTTGAAGGTTATGTACAATTAAACAATTCGTCTTAAGTATCTACTTTTAGCAATATCATAATTTTTCTATAAAATTTAAAAATGGGTAACTTTCATAATAGGAAAATCAAAATGATTTCTTAATTTATTGTAGTAATAGATTATTCGCTTTTAATAATATTATCATAATGTTTTTCTTACAAATTAAAACATTATTGTGTTAATGATCTTAAACATAAATATTCCAAAGCTTCACCTAGAAATGTCATGATATTTATAACGACAAATTTGTACAATGCATTTTTTTCTTCTAAGTTCGTAATGTCAGGTCTGAACAACTTGAATTAAGTAAATATTTAGGCAAAGTAAATGAAAAGTAGAAAAAAGAATATATTAGCAAAATTAAAGTAAAATAAATTTAATATTATCCGATTGATAACAATATTATGGATGGATTTATGGTGATGAAAAGGATCGAAATGATGTTACATTTTATTTATGTACTAATATGAATCTGTAAGTCTAGAGGAATACTCATTAAGGAAAAGGATGAAGTTACTTATTAAATATTATTTTAACCAAACACTAACGACCCTTGTTTTCCCTAACATTATTTTTCATAATCTTTAGGTTAACTTTTGATATTTATTATATAGTATATTAAAACAAAACTTATACGTATAATGCTGTTATATTCTGTAGTATAGTGTTGCAATTATTAGTAAAAAAACTTTATCTAAAATTTAAACCATACGTAATTCAGGTAAAAGAATATTTCTGTGTATTTAAGATTTTATATTAAAATACACCCGCCCCTCCGACTATTCGCTATTAAACTATCTGCTTCAACCATGAAATTCTATTTGTTTGGTGATCAATTACTAGCCCATGTTATATTTCTTCCTTCGTTTTCATTCAATATAAGGTTTGTTTTTATTAAATCGTAATCAAATTTTTTATTCATTTGTCTTCGAATGTTGTTTTTCAATTATGCTTCAAATGGTGTAGAGAGTAAATAAAGTTATGAATCGAAAGCGTATTAAAAGTGAGGAATATTCTTGGATTATAATTTTTTTTTAAACTTATTGTAACAAGGTCATGTGCTTTTTATAAACTTTCCTTAATAAAACTGAATTATGGGATACAATACATTTCTTTATATATGTCTCGTAATTTAAATTATTCATGAATTATATACTGAAATTTTCAATTTACAGTATTATTAAATACTGATAGGAGAAAATTTAATATTTATAACTATTTTTGACACTAGATACGTGGAGAGACCTTTAACTTCATCTCTTTTATATGTAGTGTTAATTTAAAAGCGTATACTATATTTAGCTATAATAAATGACAATGTATTAAAAATGCAGCTTAAAAATTTAATAAACATCCCTATGTTTTGTAAAAGAAAAATGTCTTAAAGTAAAATTGATTCTTTAATTTTACAGAATAAATCTAGTTTTTAAAAATTAATGGTATCAATTTAAATTAATGTGTAACAGAGTAATATATAATTTCATTATTAATTCAACAATGCCAATATTAAACACATCAGTTATACTCATTAAATCGGCATATGTAAAAGAAAGTAATCCAAGTTACATAGGTTCCAAATCATGATCTGATAAATTCAGTACAACTAAAGTTACTTTGGAGAATAAATCTATTCAACCTACTTCGGTTACAGCAACACCAACATATATCTAGAGTTCTCTCTCATATATGCATATTCCGTTAAAGTTGAATAGTGTTATAACCCTGCAATGAACTTGGTAGGAGTATTTTGATATGTTTAATAATAACCTACAATCAAATAGGCATTAAAATATGAAAATAACTTATTATATATACAATATTTTCCAAAATTGGGTTATTTTTCAGTATATTTTTTTTTCTAATAGTTGGAGAAAGTAATTTCATTTGGACTCAATAAATGCATTTGAAAAAGGAGCTGTAATAGTGAGTAGAAGGTAATTTTTTACCTACTCTCTGTCACCTATGTGTTTGTGTTATATTGTTTTTGTATCTTAATTGTAGGTTCTTCGCCATATATGTTTAAATGATTTATAGAGAATTATGCAACATATTTGGGTTGTTATTTATTTTCATAACATTATTTATATTTTTAGTATGGTGACCATTTTTAAAAAATTTTTAAATTTCTATTATTATTATTATTTTTTTTTTAACAATTAAGGAAACTTTGGAGACGATGGGGAAACTATATTAATAGAAAAATTGCAATGGAGTAGTGGATAACATCAATAATTAAAAAAATACGTAAGCTACATCATTAGAATATATATTCTAATGGTGTAGCTTACGTATTTTTTTAAATATTATATTTAACGTTATATTTACCGTTCGATACATGTCCAATTAAAGTCTTGGCGTTTATACAAATGTGTTGTTCAGTCTGATTTAAAATTGTGTGTTTTACAAGTTATATTTGTTTACAGATAATGATATCGATTATTTGAAAGCAGGAAACAAAAATTGAAATATGCAATATAATGATTATTTTTATCTGCTGTAAAATGAACTAACGTTTGTAGTGTTTTGTTCTCTCTCTCTCTCTCTCTCTCTCTCTCTCTCTCTCTCTCTCTCTCTCTCTCTCTCTCTCTCTCTCTCTCTCTCTCTCTCTCTCTCTCTCTCTCTCTCTCTCTCTCTCTCTCTCTCTCTCTCTCTCTCTCTCTCTCTCTCTCTCTCTCTCTCTCTCTCTCTCTCTCTCTCTCTCTCTCTCTCTCTCTCTCTCTCTCTATATATATATATATATATATATATATATATATATATATATATATATATATATATATATATATATATTTACGTCCATGCCATTCCTACCGCTTTTCACTCACGCGCACGACATTTCTGCCGTCCCAAGACCTTTCTGCCAGGCGGCAGAAATGTCGTGTTCATAAATGAATGATGCGTGAACATAACAATTTTTTTTAGTTTTTTTTTTTTAGAATGGTAATATTTTTTAAGCTATAATAATCTTTAATTATAATAATGTTACACATTAAATAGCAATTTTCCATTTATTTTTTCATTTTCTATAAACGCTTGTAAAAATATGAAATGTCAGGGATAAATCTGAGAAAGTCAATTCTTAAATAAAGCAATAAAACTTGTTCTTTATTATTAAAAAAAAACTTAAAATTGACGTTAAAATTTCATTAGTATTTTGTTATGATTTAGTTGTATATCATTATTTAAAGAATTTTTCAAAATAAAGTTAATAAATCAACTTAAATATAGAAAATGTAAGTAATATTTATCTTATAATGAATGATTTATAAATTTAATCTTCAAAACACATTTAATTTTGGTTTCTTCCTTATAAAAAGTAATGAGTTTAGTTATAAAATTGAGCAGGAATATAGGCCTACTAATAATTATTTGTTCTACATTTATTTTAAGACTTTTAAATAGATTCAATGTAAAAATTGATATTCGCATCAAAATATTAATTAACAGAATAGTTACTATTTTTTTAAAAACTACAATCAAACAATTATAATAACCTTTATAAAATTCTAAATTATTCAAGCTTTTTAGTGAAAAAAAAGTTATTTTTTGGCACATTATTTTCCGAGATTAAGTTAAAAATAAAACTTTGGTTATGGCATCTCTTTTTCAAATTCTAATCTCATGGGGACCTGATTATATTACTACAGCTATCAAATTGTTCATTTTCAATTTGCATTTAATTATTTTCACGTTTAGGGTTAAGGAAAATAGATTTATATATATTGTGTAGTATTATTTGTTATGGTAAACTATGTTATTGTTGTAGACTAGTTTCATAACCTCAATAATAAAACATAAATCTCATTTTCAGAAAGCATACTGTAAATGTATATTATATAAACTATGCAAGTATTGAATAAATAATTTTTAATTATGAACAAAAAAGTAAAATTTTAATTAACCTACTATTATGATATTTTTGAAAGAGTATTTACGATTAATTAAATTCTTTATTACTTCGGCTATTATTTTTACAGAGAATTTTGTAGGACTCTCCAATTGTAAATAAATACGCTGGATAGTTAGTACTTAGTGTAAACTTTTTTTTTTTAAATTAAAGATGCATAGCCTACTATTTGAAAGTACAGTATACCTATTTTTAATTATTTTTTCTCAAATGTCCCTGAAATTATGAATTTTGTTTCAAACACAGATTTTGCCAAAAAATCATTTTCACAGCTTTTGCTTAATTAAATGATTTCATTATAATATTTTCCGAAAGTTTTTTAAATTTCTATAATAAAAGGTAAGACAACTTAATGTTTTAAAAAAAAATTTTTGATGACAAAATCTAAGATTTTAAATTGAGTTTATCTTTTATAGCCTATTTGTTTTTATCCATCTAAATAAATATAAATATAAATGTTTCATATAACTTGAAAGTTACGATACTTTAAGGAATAGCTGACTAGAGCGTTTTAAAACATTTTGGATTTTTTAATAAAACTATTTCTATATGTTTTTAAAATTAAATCGCATCCACAGGAATTTTTTATATAAAATACCACAAAAATTATCATTTATTTGGATACAAACTGACTAAATTACCCTTTTGGCAGAAAAAAAGATTTTAAAAGTCATAATTTCATGGTGGTTTGAAATTTACTCCAATTGTTTACAATTATTGATAAGTACCAGCCATCCTGTAAATCATCAAAGGTTAAATTATATTTAATAAATAAATAATAATTTATAACTCACCGTCTGTGACTTAACTTTACAAACAATATGTAGTCCTATTGAAAATTCCTATACAGGTTTATTACAGGTAGAACTGAGTTTGGATATACTTTCAAACATTATATTTAAAAAAAATATATTAGTACCTTAAAATAAAAAAATTAAGACGTTTATTTTCATCAAGACTTCATTTTAATACCTTATAAGATAATATGCTCACAAATTTGATTGAACCGTTAATATTTTTAAATGACATTGAAAAAAAAATCTATTTATTAATCATGCACGGATATTTTTAGAATTTTTTACTTAATTAACATGTAATAGATATATAGTCCTACAAAAAAAATGTGAGCACTCTAGTTTGAAGGTGAATAGAAAAATAACCAAATGACCTAGCTTTATTTTGTGTCGGTAGTTATAATTTTTGAAGTTATGGCTCATAATTATTAAAAGAGGAAGAGCGTAAATAATGCATATTTTAGATATATTTCAAACATCTTAATGAAATTTTAATAAATTTGATTTTTATATTATGGTGTACAAGTTTGAGCTTGTGTTACAAGGGCGTACCCAGGATCAAAACTAGAGGGGGGCAAGCCGGTCATTCAATATAAAATTGATTATTAAAATAGTTATTTCAAGAATTGTATTAAATTCCAGCAACAAAATGTATAATAAAGATTTATTTTTGCTTCCAGGGGGGGCAGCTGCCCCCCCTGCCCCTCGCTGGGTACGCCCATGTTGTGTTATCCTTTCAAGGAAAATATATGTTTATTTGTTGAAACAACATTTTCTCCGGAGTGGAATGTTGTAAGATTACTTGTTTGGTCCTATAGTGATTACAAGGCATGAAGATTAATCAGATTTAAATATGAGGATAATATAAAAGAAACCACTGGTTTGATTCATTGATATTTGTATCAGTTAAGTAAGGCTGCGCACAGCAACAAACGGTGTGCGAAAAGTTAAGAAACGAAGTAAGTATTTAAAATTAAATATTACATGCTGGTATTATTTATTGTTGGATGTAGACATTTGTTGTTAGGTATGGTTATAGAACTAGGCTGTTTATAGAGATTTAAATCACACCAATGTATTTCGGATATGGACTTTGTTTAAAACTTACCATATGACTAAAGAGTAGGTACGGTGGATATTATAACTTCAGATATATTACTATAGTAGTTTATTTTATGTTTAGATAAATTATTATTGTACGTTTATTTATTTTTTTATGGGTGAGGTATTAGACCTACCAATAAGTAACTATACAATCGACTTATGATAATTAAATATGGATTTTAATCTATTAATGAAATTATTTTTATGAACTCCATCTGATTGTTCCAATGATTGCTTCCATCTACATCTTTTGTTAGCTAGTTTTGATAGTAGGCCCCTACCATTAAAATGTACAATTCAGTTAAAATTATTATATATCCCTTTGAAGTTTACATTATTATTTTGTTCCTTACTTTTCTATGATACATTTTCACCTTTCCATACATACCTCTTTCCACGTCTAGCACACAGTTTCTCTTTCTCATATTTCAGTAAACAATCTAAGAATTTTGTAAGTTATAATAAAATGATAATAAAACACATTTATTTTTATTTTTTAATATCCACTTTTAAAAAAAATTGTGTTTTATTATCTTTAAACACGGAATTCCACTAAGAACCATCGGTCTCAAGAGCAATGAAAAAAAATAATAATAATAATAATAAAATGCATTCTCTCTCTCTCTTTTCTTACCCCTCCCCACTACTTCCCATCTACTGTCAGTTTTTTTATAGGCTTACTCACTTTTCTATCACTCACTCATATACTACCAGTGTTCTATTCTAATATTTTGCATTCCAAATCTTAATTCAAGATGCCTTATGTGAAAATCAATGCACTGTCACAGGTCAGAGGCGTCGGTGTGAGCTGATGGGCTAAGTGAACCCAATGAATTAAAAGATTTGATCACTTAGTTAAATAACATTGTGATATAAATTATTTCAGCAATATCATCTTCATAAAACTTCTAATATGTATTGGTTGTAAAGTACTTTTTATTTATTACAATTTAAAAAAAAAATTTAAAAAAAACAAAGCACTGGTTTTGGTTTTATGACAATAGTAAAATTCCAATTCATAATATTTTGAATGTATGTAAACTATTTTAACTTTGAAATATAATATATATGATAGGATTACATTTCTATTAACACTTACAAGTATTTTTATAGAATGTAAAAATCACCTTTGGAAGTAGAATCAGAAGAAAAATGCATTCTAAATATTATTAACACATTTTTATTAACTCGCTTTCTTGTCTGTCTGTACAGGTGGAAATTTTAAACTAACTTCTAAATGAGCTAGAGACTTGAAATTTTAAACATAGCTCGGAACTGGATGACAATGCAATATTAACTCGTTTTCGGCCCCTAATTCTCTCTCAAATTCAATATTGTCTTATACAATGAATATTAGCTGTTAGTGAAATAAGTTATACATGGTTTAGGATATAAAAATAATAATTAGATTTTCTTAATGATCCCTCTAATTAAATATTGTCTTATACAATGAATATCAGCTGTTATTAAAATAAAATATACATGGTTTATGATATAAAAATAATAATTAGATTTTCTTAATTCTTCCTCAAATTAAATAGTGTCTAATACCATTAATATCAGCTGTTATTGAAATAGGTTATGTGCATTATTGACAGCTAGCTTAGCACTTATGGGATACGTTACGACATGGTTTAGGTTATAAAAATAATAATAATATTTTCTTTAAATGTTTTTTTTAATTTTTCATGGCACAATACAGATTTATAACACCATACAGTTTGTCCTGAAAATTTGTGTAAGTACAAAGTAATAAATTGAAATAATTAAACTATTGAAAAAAGATAAAATAATATGAAAATTTGTGATTTTTAAGTACAAAGTTATAAAATGAAATAATTATACTGTTGAAAAAAAGATAAAACAATATGAAAATTTGTAATTTGTAAGTACAAAGTAATAAAATGAAATAATTAACAGATTTAAAAAAATAATAATCATAACATAGTATTTTTTTAAAAAGTATACTCATAACTAAGTAAACATAATCTCATTTCAATTATTGTTATGAATCTTACACCAAACTTGACACAATACCGCTAGCCCATCTAATGGTTTGAACAATGTTAAATTAAGTTGAGTTAAGTCGTGTGGGTTTTTAAAATACTTTTTACATGGCTACTTTCAAAATATAGGGCCTATTTAAGAACAACAAGGACTTAACCCAATTTAATCTAACACCTTTCTAGACCAAAATAAAGTACGCAAATACAACACTAAAAATCATAAAATAATAAAAAATCAATTTGCCATGATTATAAAACGCACTAAAAAGTATTAAATAAATAATCATGCCCCATAAAGATTTTTAACTGTGTACAAATTGACCTGAAAATATGGGACTGTAAATTTTTAATGGTAGCTTTTAAAATAATTGTAAGATTTAAAATGAAAAACTTGGAGTGCATGGAATAGATGAAAATTAAATTTATAAATCTGGATAGAATTTATATAGCACAGGGAGAAAATATTTAAATTTAAAAAAATTTAAATTAACTTCAATGTCCTATCTTACCAAAAAGGGTTAGCATGTTAACTAACTCTGTGGGTTCTTCCTGGAGTGGCGGAGGAGAGAAATTTTAACAACTATCTTACGATTATATATATTTATAAAAATAAAACATAATTTACAATACCAGAGCATCATATTATTATAATGAATAAAATTATCAACAATCTTCAAGGTCAATCTTGGTTTTAACAAAGAGAATAATCAGGAATTCGGAATGGAGCCTTTATCAGACTTTATTTATTTTGTATTGTCTGTTCTAGCTATTAATATGCTTCCATAACTGTTTAATAATTTGTTAGAAGAAACTTATGTAAATTAAAACAACAATTTTTTAGTATAAACCACAATATTTTAATTGAATTCTTGTATAAGTCCTTGACAATGCTTTAACTAGCGAATCCATGGTCGGCAAGTTTCAATTAAAATATTGTGGTTTATACTAAAAAAATATTGTTTTAATTTATTTAAAATGGAATACCACCAAGTACCTACGGTCTTTATCATAAATAAATAGAAACTTAAGTTATTATTTTACACTATTGATTTCTGTGACACGTTTAGTTTTGTACAGATGTTCGGTTAATCTTGATTTTTCGGGTCTGTAGTATTTTAGATGGGCTAAATGTTCTTTAAACCTAGTGGTGATTTTTCTCTTTGTTTGACCAAGATAAGTCACAGTCATTAGGGCTACATTTAATTTCATAAATAACAGAAATAATAGAAGTTAAATTTAATATAGGCTAATATTTTATGATTTTTTTAATATTGAAGCTGACTTGTTTTTGTTTTATTTTTAATAGATTGTCAATGTAGGTCATCATACTACTAACAGATCTATTTTTATAAAAATGTTTATTTATTTTTTTTTTTGATAAAAATTATAATTTTATCTCTTAGAATTGTTTTTCCCCAAAATATCATTTCCGAACTCAGAAAAAAGACGTTCTTTCTCCAGCGGAGTCTACGTTTTGCTAGATATTTTAACACTTTTAACAACTTCATTATCTTCCGATGATTCTGAATCTTCTTTACACTCATAATTAGAATCAGAATCATCGGTTTCTAATGGATGTGCATTTTTCTTATTAGAAAGTGTTAAAGGAAGCAGGAAGTTCTTTTTTCTGAGTTTGTTTGCCAACCTATTAAAGTATTCAATTTTGGCTTTTTTTATAATGTGTACAACAAGGCTGCTCAAAAGCTCATCATACACATTATGTTTATCCTCAGCATTGTTATTAGCTTGAATTTATAAAAGTACAAAATTTGACTATGGCTTCTTCTAAAGGCATTTTTTGGAAAGTTTTTATTTTAAGATTTTTTTTTGGATTTAACAGCCAACCTTCCAATTTTACTTGACCATCGCTTCTCTAACAATGTGGCAAAATCGTCATACATTAATATAGTTTCTCTGTCATTTCCTTCCCCTTCGTAAACCTTTGAAATAGTCTGACTCCTAGCTAATTCAAGAATCGACTTTAGAGCTGGGAGGACCCTATAAGGTATTGACGGTTTTCCCAAAAGTCCTGTCTCATCATTACAACCCGAGATGTCCAATACAGCTTGTACAATTGTATTGAAGTACATCGGGTTTGAAATATTAGACATTGTTTTGGTACCACTTTGCTCGTTGGTCGATAGCTTATCATTAACTACTTTAAGGAGACGAGAAAGTAGTCTCATTTCACTACTGACTTGGTGTCTACTTTCTCGTCTGCTCATATGAAACTCGCTTATGTAATTCATAATTAAATTATCTGAAATGGCTCTCCTCCAAGTTTCATCTTGATTCATAGCTGGGAGCACTTCATTTTTTAAATGATCACTGACTTCTACCAATGCAGAAGTGCTGTACACCCTAACAGCCTGAATCTTTGTTTGCCCTATACTTTGAGCCTTAAACTCGGAACAGCTATGTTTCAGGTGAAACCATAACTTATCTCTGCGGTACCTACCACCACAGTATTTACACAGTTTAGTGTTTGTGAAGGTAGGTACCCCAGAATGCCAATTTTTAGGCAACAGTAAGGTGCATTGTCCCCCACTTTGTAATATTTGTTTATTTACAATTTCTAAATTCAAGTTTCTCATTTTTTTGGTAATTACCAACATTTGCTTCCTTTTTTCTGCTTTAGAAAAATTACTGTTGGTAATTAACAAAAGAGCCGCCCCTTCTTATGTATTAGAGTGTTTGTTTTCAATATGCTTTGCAAAATCCCGAGGACACAAGTTACAATAAAGGCACTTGTGTCTCCTTCTCGGATGTTGCGGTGCTTCCGGTGAGGCTTCTGGTGGGGCTTGAGATGGGACGTCTGATGTGGTTTGTGCTGGGACTTCTAATGCTACAATCTATAAACAAAATTAGGTTTTATTAAAATGATATAAACTAAATAATTATCTTACTTACACCAATCCCCTTAATAGTAAGTATATATGAAACTTCAAACGACTAATGTCTTAAAATAATTGGGATTGGTAAAATAACAATAATAATAAGGCCATCAGAACCTTTGCTACCAAAAAAGTCATTGCATTCATAGTGAATGACTCAATTATTACATGTTGTCTTCACAAGAATATCAACTCGTATTTTGCTTAAAAGTCATATAATTACAATTTAAATTTCAATAGATTTAAGACATTTTTCACAAAGAAATTTTGTAATGAAATTTGTTATACTTTTTAAAATATAAATAAATAAAAACAACTAATCAAGTTTATTAAAATATTGTATTAAATGCTACAATATATTTTATTTTTACAAAAAAAAAAAAAAAAATTGTTATAAAGATTACTACACTTGCACAACAGCACTAAAATACAAACAAATTGCTATGGATCTTTGGTCTCAAACCGCATAGAAGAATCTTACGTTTGAACCTTTGGTACCAAAAACAAAATCATTAAATTCGTAGTGCATGAAGTAGTCATGGAGAATAACTAATGCCTAGACCTTTAGGAGCGTACGACCTACAGTACCTTTTGTATCGACACTCTAGTGCCTTGGATAAAATATCCGGTGGCCGCTATCGCCCGACACATTTAGTCTGTACGGTTTGCTCCATTTGGTTCGGCGCTTAATTTTTCTCTCGTAATCCTCATTATTATTTTCAATCTGCTATATTTTATGCTTAAATCACGGATTTCAGTTGTTTTTTTTTATTTATATATTTCTATATTGTAATTTTTGTTACAAAACAAATTCCTACTTAATTTTAATTGTTGATTTAATTAAAAATCAACAGTTTTTATATTAAAACATAACTTTCTTTATTGTAAACATCATCTAAATTATAGCTGTATTTTTCAATTTTTAAAGAACAATATCGAGTACTTACTAAAAAACTTCTATTGCCTGATGATAACGTGGAAATTACCTGGTTAGTCAAGCTGTCATTTTTATAAGGGTCACTGGGTATTTCAAATATATACCTTCACCCATCTTTGTCTTACTCTTTTTCTTTTATTACATGTTGTCTTCACAAGAATATCAACTCGTATTTTGCTTAAATGTCATATAATTACAATTTAAATTTCAATAGATATAAAACTTTTTTCACAAAGAAATTTTGTAATGAAATTTGTTATACTTTTTAAAATATAAATAAATAAAAACAACTAATCAAGTTTATTAAAATATTGTATTAAATGCTACAATATATTTTATTTTTACAAAAAAAAAAAAAAAATTGTTATAAAGATTACTACACTTGCACAACAGCACTAAAATACAAACAAATTGCTATGGACCTTTGGTCTCAAACCGCATAGAAGAATCTTACGTTTGAACCTTTGGTACCAAAAACAAAATCATTAAATTCGTAGCGCATGAAGTAGTCATGGAGAATAACTAATGCCTAGACCTTTAGGAGCGTACGACCTACAGTACCTTTTGTATCGACACTCCAGTGCCTTGGATAAAATATCCGGTGGCCGCTATCGCCCGACACATTTAGTCTGTACGGTCTGCTCCATTTGGTTCGGCGCTTAATTTTTCTCTCGTAATCCTCATTATTATTTTCAATCTGCTATATTTTATGCTTAAATCACGGATTTCAGTGGTTGTTTTTATTATTTATATATTTCTATATTGTAATTTTTGTTACAAAACAAATCCTACTTAATTTTAAATGTTGATTTAATTAAAAATCCACAGTTTTTATATTAAAACATAACTTTCTTTATTGTAAACATCATCTAAATTATAGCTGTATTACCTATAGCCTACATTCCCTAACAACGATAAAGTTCACTATAACAGTTTTCTCTGAAAAACAAATTTCGTTATGTATTTCTATTAACTCTCCCTCAGTCATATTTGTGAGGTTTATCAGCCTTGATAAAAAAACTAAATTTCATTATTTGTAGACCTATAGTATTAAAAAATAAATATTTGTTGAGTTAAACAACTTTTGTTATACTGTATTTTAATTTTCCTAAATTGGATATCCTCATTTATAATTATAAATTTATATTAATATATGTAAAAATATTACCTGATTTAATTTGGTTGCAAGTTCTGGGACTCTTTTCAATGAACTGGTATCTAAAAACAGATAATATCATATTATAATGATTTATAAAATAAATAAAAAGAGAAGTAACTGTTGTATTACAACATTTTTATTATTCATAAATTTATTCTAAATTAAGGTTTTATAAATCTCTTATTTGTCTGAGATCTCTCTCTAATCGGGATTTATGAGGGTCTTTTCAATATACTTGTAATTTATTCTTATATTAGGTACATTTATGAAATATAAATTAACTAAAATATTTAAGAATTTACATTTATAAAATAGATTTATTTAGAATATCTATAATTAATTCTAGTTACAAAAGTTTATACAAAAATAACCACGAAAACCATGTTTAAAGGATCAACTTTCCAACAAATTTATTAATATATTATAAAACCAAAGATTCATTACCTCTCTCACTTTCTCATAAAACATATTTAATTTTTTTATCTATAAAAGAGTTTTGAATTGAGACAATTGGCTTCAAAGAATCGGATATTATTTTAGATCAAATTTTAAAATAATATAAATACACTTTAATATTCTAAATAAAAAGTGTCAATAGTAGGCCTACAATTGTGGTTGTTTGTTTCTTTATCAATTCTTCATTAATTTATTCAATCCTGTGTGTCAAGTAAGTAAAACATGAGTTATAATATATCAATGAAACAATATACTCAATAACTAATTTAAAAAAATGTATCTTAACATCTGTGAATAGCAATTTTTTTATAATTTGTATTTTATTTTATCATTCCAATAAAAAATTAAAAAATAACCTCAAAATATTAAGTTTGTTTTATCTCCCGTATTTTATTTTATAATAATTCTAGATAAACATCTAAAATTCGCCAAATTTTATTTACCAGAAGTTATTCCTTCTGGCTCGGTTGAAGGTAATATTGCTGGAATGTTATATTTTCAGTGACTGGGTAAGTATGTATGTGTGTTTATTCCATCATAACTTCTTAACAGCTTAACCGATTTTGATTTACCTTTAGTCTAGTAAATGAAGCGTTTAACCCCTTAAAAAAATTATGACGGTCGGATTTTTATGCACAAGGTGGCAGAATGTGTCTTAAGGTGTGTCAATAACATTAAACGACCATGGTGGTTTTCTGAAAATTTAAATTGGGGGAAAGGAAATGGCATTTGATTTTTGTGCCTTTCTTGCCCTTATAACTCTGTAAATATTAACGATATGAAAACTGTGTTCTTACCAAAATTATATCTTATTCCATTACAAATAAGCTATAAGTTTTATATTTTTATTGTTTCTGTAGTGTCAATGTTAAACGAGATATGACTATTTGAAGTTTATAATAATGAAAATTGTATACTGTATTTATAATGTACAGTTAACTTTCTCAACTGTGTGTCTTAATATTAGATATTTTAGTTGTCTTATACATATAAAAATATGTGAAAATATAAAAACCCTTAAAAATACTAAAATACGAAGTATAAAGGTCTGATTAGGTTATATAACATCCTAATTAAGGAAAATAATACTAAATATACGGTAAATATATATATATAGATACGCAACTGTACCCTTTCTGAGGACTGTCCTATTCTGATGACCAACTCTTCAGAAAGGGGTCGGTTTTGTATAAATCCTCAGAAATGGGACATATGTGTACAGGCTTGCAACACACCTCCGTTTTTCATTTCTTTAATGTTACTTACTCCTGTCATTAATTTCAGTCAAAAAATAATTAGGAATTTTAATATCTATATTTTTTGTTATTACAAGAACGATAAGTATGTCTTCAATTAAAGTATATACTATTAGCCTGATAAATGTACACTTTTAACATAGAATTTATTTTTATAATGGATTAAAATTAGGATTTAAGTAGTTAAAAGTGTATTGAGGGCGGCAACCACCCTTATATACATTAATATGGCCGGCGGCAACCACCCTTATATACATTGAATTTTACGCGAGTTTTCTGGTTTATTACTGTTTTTATTTTACTTAGATACAACATTATGATGAATCAAATTTCACAGTCTTATCTCATTTGTTTACATTTGCTAGCTGATAATGTAATTAGTTTTTAATTGCACAGTGTTCCAAAAAAATTTTTTTTTTAAATACAAAAAATGATTTTATTTTGTGTACAATCCAAAACCAAGAAAAACTACAAGCTGTACTAAAACTGTTTATATTTAACAACGTAAACCATAGAAGACTACGGAAAGTATGTGTTTATGTTCAAAATGTCCACCAAGAGCTACTTGACAATGTTCCAAACGAGTATAAACCGCATGTATTGCTTTACTTTTAATTTCATCTCTAATTTTCTGTATTGCTAGTAGTATTTTTCTTTCAGGTTTCAGATTCGTAGGTCTATTATAATAAACGTTTATTTTCAAATAGCCACAAATGAAATAAACTAAAGGATTTCAATCTGGAGGGTTGGGTTACATTATTTTTCTTTGAAAAATTATCAAAACTCGTAATCGAACTTCAATTATCTAGTCTATATGTACACAAATCAAATTACTACAAAAAAAAAAATAATAATAATAATAATAAGCTTTAATAATAAAAACTTTAAGCTATGCAATTTGTAACAAATTTTAATTTTGCAGTGTCCATAGATCTTATTTGAAATGATTGAACAACATCGTCAGAGATATTAGGATTGAAAAGAAGGGGGTGAAATATGTAAACATGAAAGATATAATAATACAAATATATTAGGCTAAACACTACATCTAAAGCAATTGAAAATATTTCTTACCCTTTTTAGGGTTATGTTCCTTTGTACCCTTTTTAGACAGGCAGAAAATATTCAAGGAAATATTCAAGTTCGTTATTGTTTTGATCCATTCACTTGTTTACAATTAATATGTAACAGAAGTAATATTAATTATCTTAATTAAAAAATGGCATCGTTATTACTAAGAAAATCAAGATTCCTAAAATGTAAAAGGTATACTCTATTTTTAATTGTTGGCAATATGAATTGGGATAGTGTTCGCTTTCTTTAAGTCTAAAGGAATTTTAAAAACAATGATTTTCCCGAAAAGATAAAATGTCAGGCTCATTTAAAATATATTTAAAAATGTCTCTTAGTGTCATAAAACTAAGAGAGGCTAGGTTAGTCTTAACGCCCTGGCTACCTGTAGGCCTACCTCAACATAGCAGTTAAGACAAAATAATTCCTGATAATGAGAGAGCTGTAATGGTCAGTCGCAATATTTTTATAAAACATAAATTACAGACTACCGTAGAAACCTTTCTATCAAACCTTTCTATTTCCTAAAATAAATTTTAGTTTTATTTATGTTACAAATTCACACACATATAAAAGAAAACAAAGATATACATTTTCGGTTTAAAAGACAAATTTTTACGTCAGTCGTGAATTCTTTCCTAGCCATTTATAATTTTTAACAGTTTAAGAAGTCAGTTTCTTTCGATTGAGTACATCAATAACAGTTATTACAATCCACCTCAATGTAAATACGGTAAACGGTAATTTTTTGGCAAATTTTTGGCAATCTATAATCACAAATCCTTAATATTTTTAGTAAAAGGATATAGGTTTTAAATTCGATCCTGACCATTCTGTTCCGGTTAAACCAAAGTTCTGTGGAAAGAAGTATTTATTCCATAACAATAATAATTATAACCTTAAACGGTCCTAATGTGCGATAACTTTTAGTTGAAACTTAAGCGTTTTAAATATTGTGCTGAAATTTGATAATGTCTCAATAATATGTGTTTAAAATAATAATGAAATATAAATGTCCAAAATTTAAAAGATTAGGATTAAAATTGGATTTAATTTTTATTATTGAAATATTTTCATACTGATTGTATTGAATTTTTGTATAAATGTAATTGCACTGCATTATAGACAACAGATACTAGGCATTGGAGACATTAGTCTAAAACCGTTAACAAAACTTTTAGTTTCTTTTATAGATCAACACACTGTAGCCCCTTTGTTTTATTAGGGGCAGAGGCTACCTGAACGACTACTAGACTGCTAATTTTGCAGCTTGGTCAATTTTTATGTCTACAATCAATGAAACATGAAGTAATACAACAAAATATAATGTTAGGTAAACTCTAAACATATACTCAATAATAAACATAAACTCTTGATGTTAGATCAATTGGACGATGATCATAGATCATATCTGATTGACGTTTATGCAACCGGCCACTACATACCGGCCACCAAGTCAATGCTAAATATTACAAGGAAAGAAGATTTGTAGCATTATTTCGTAAAAATTTGGTATCTAGCCCTCATAATTAGTTATAGATTTGGTTGTTAATACATTTTCCTAAGTAGGCCTTTGTCGTTTAAAATAGAAATTTCAATATATTTATTAATTAATTTTATATTATATAAATGTTATACTAATCAATGTTATATAATATATTTTTAATATCTCCAAAAAGTTTACATTTCTACTGTGTCTTTAGAATATACACATTTTGTCTGAATAGAGATAAATTTATACGAAGAAAAACTACAATCTCAATCTCTCTTTTTTTAAAAGTAGAAATGTCTTTCAAATTTTTATTAATAGATTACCATAGGGCAAAAAAAGGATGTGATGTAATATTTATAGAGTGGGTTGGTTTTTATTTATTTATATTTTTAACTTAAATGATGTCAATGAATACGTATTCAAAGGTGACGATAGTCTTGCTTCCTTTTCACTAGATGCAAGGGATAAATCAGAAATAAAGTAAGTACTATACAGTATATACAGTTAAACCGTTAACTTTTTGCGAGATGACAACTTCAGACACAATTGTCACACATTAACAATAAGCCAGATAAACCATTAAGTTTAACTAGATGTAAGGGATAAATCAAAAATAAAGTAAACACTATACAGTATGTACAGTTAAACCGTTAACTTTTTTAAGATTATAAAGTCAGACCCAATTGTCACACATTAACAATAAGCCTGATAATCCATTAAGTTTTACAAGATGTAGTGGATAAATAAGAAATAAAGTAAAGACTTTAGAGTATGTAAAGTTACGCCGATAACTTTTGTAAGATTAAAAAGTCAGACCCATATATTACACATTAACAATAAGCCAGATAAACCATAGGGACAAACTTTAAAGTATTGCGGCATAAGTCTCAAAGATTCCTGTTTTTCTCACGGTCAATTATACGTAGCTTGATCTCGAGTATGAAATCCGAAAAATTTGTATAACTTACCCACAGATAACAAAAGGAAAAATGTTGTTTATAAACAAGAATTTTAAATAGTTAGAATTTTTTCAATAAAAAGCTTTTACCTCTTATATTTTGAGGTTTATCTCTTTATATTCCAACTACCACACAATACTATAGCACCGGATCTTCTGAAAAAAATTACTGTTACTGAGTAAATTTCTACTTTGTAAAAATACTTTATTTAACTTATTACTATCATTTTTAGGGTCTTGCGCATGATTCTTCAATTAGGTGCTAGCAGACGGGTTTGCGAATATTTTGAAATCAAGATCATATTCAACATTTATTGGTGAATAACATATGATAGAAGTCCCGGGCGAAGCCGGGTTAAACCAATAGTAATTCAATAAAAACCTTCTCCTTAAAATAATTCATGTGTGTGCCAATTTTCATGTTAATCGGTAAAACGGTGTCTTAGTATTAATGTTAGACTGGGTAAGTAACATGATGATGTTTATAATAATTAGATAAAAACCTTCTCCATGAAATAATACATGTGTGTGTGTGTCAATTTTCATGTTAATCGGTCAAACATTGTCTTAGTATTAATGTTAGACTGTGTAAGTAACATGATGATGTTTATAATAATTAGATTACAACCTTATACATGAAATAATACATGTGTGTGCCAATTTTCATGTTAATCGGTCAAACAGTGTCTTAGTATTAATGTTAGACTGGGTAAGTAACATGATGGCTTTTATAATAATTAGGTAAAATTCTTCTCCATGAAAAAAAACACGTATTTTCCAATTTTCATGGTGATCGGTCAAACGGTGTCTTAATATTAATGTTGCGCTGGGTAAATTGCGTAATAGCGTTTAATAGTTCGATAAATTATCTAATTTATTAAATATGGTATTAAAAAATCTAGATTGTTTTTTATCTATAGAAAAAAAGTCTAGTTAAAATATTATCGTGTGTTTCCACCCACAAGTCTATAGAAAAAATCGTCATACAAAATTTGATGTTAATTGTTTATTTTCCATCGATTTAAACTAAAATAAACCAAATGTTTTATGCCTATTGCAGATAGAGATTTAGGGAGATAACAAAAATGAGAGTATAGAAGAAGGGAAAATGTTGGTGACAAGACAATGTTGGCAGCATTTGTTGCAAAAATCCGTGATATGTTAACTCATGTTAAGGGGACAGTAAGTTATATATACTGTACATTTAAATAAGAAATATTCAGGTGTGGCTACAACAACCTAAATTAAAACGTAACACGTTAGTCAAGAATTAACCCTAGATTACTACTCTTAGTTCATTGTTACGTGATCACTATTCATTCGTAAATTTTACTACTTTCTGTTTTTATTTTTATTGTTTTTTTTTTTTTTTTTAACTTTACTTTAGTGTTGACAATTTTTTTATATTAAATCCTTTATTGTTTTTAAGTGTTTTTAAAAATATTTAACAATAAACTCCTACATATTTTAACTGTAAATATATGTCTTTTAATACCACTACAAGTACGTTTTAAAAAAATAATAATTCTTGGAAAAAAATCGGAAAAAAATATAAATGTTATTTTATTGGAAAAATTAATCGGATATTTATAAAATACATCATTTATAAGTGTTTAATTTATATAAAAATAGAAAAATGATTTACAATAAGTTCATTAGGTAGAATGCCAAAAATGCCAAAATTAGAGTCATGTCTTCACTGAGAATCACATTCGTTGCAGTGAATAATATACACTTAGTAGCTAAATCAAACACTTTGAACTCTAAAATCACTATTTACACAATAAAGTATTTACAACACTAAAAACTAATAATATAAAAACAATATAGTCAAGAATTAAATATATTTATAAATAAATGTAAGTTATGTTAATAGACTTTGTTTTAACAATTAAAATAAACATTAGATTCCAATATGAAAAATGCATGTGTGCATTTACGACCCGCTCTTTGTAAAACGTACTTGTAGTGGTGGTAAAAAACATTTTTTTACAGTTAAACTATGTAGGAGTTCATTGTTAAATATTTTAAAAAACAATAAAGGATTTAATATAAAAAATAGTCAACAGTAAAGTAAAGTTTAATAAATAATAATAAAAATAAAAACAGAATGTAGTAAAATTTATGAATGAATAGTGATCACATAACAATGAACTAGTAATCTAGGGTTAAGATGTAACAAAACAAAATGGGTCAGGTAGCCCAGCAGATGGACGGTGAAAGTGAGGGTCTATAAATCTATCACCGGCAACGAAGGTTTCGACTAAAAATCCTATGTTTTTAGAAAAGAGCCCCCGCACCCCCTCTCGCCTTTCAACCCAACCACCAGCCTGCGCGCACAGTTAAATGGTCGTACTCACGTACTGTACACTAGGTGACTCATACGGTTGGAAGGAAGGACGGTCCAAATCCCTTGTACGCAGAGTGTGAGGGTGCGTGCGTGCGAGGGGACTTGACCTGGTCTCAATCGGTACTCCCGCTTTGTTATTGCAATACCTGTACTGTACTATAAGTATGTTTTTGTACAGCGGGAAAATACCTAACACTCCAACGGTTAGGAACACATGGTTGCGACGTTGTCAGATTTGTTTAGTTTGACTCAGCTTAGCTTCGTCGGTAAAGTTCGATATATAAAACTACAAGTTCTATATGTATATAGGTGTTATATAGGTAAGGAATTTTAAAAAAAGTACCAAATTTAAAATAGATGAGGCAGAGCTGGGAAGCACAACAAAGTACCTAACGTTAAAGTCCTGGAAAATATTTCAAAGTTTTTAAAGTATAAATCTATTTATACCATTTATGTAGCTATTGAACAAATAAAGCAGAATATTGGAAAACTCAAAATGGTCAATAACTTATCTCAATAACCTATGTATGCTCAAATTTAGAGCGTTGGTGTGATGGCTAGGCTGGGCTGGGCAAGTAATACAATGGCGTTCGAAATTAATAATTTAAATATTTATTATTGTACTTATAGGCTACTGTATACAATAATTCAATAACATTACAATGTATCATAATTTAGTTTTCCACATTAATATGTGTGTAAACATCCATAAGGTCATTCACACATACACAACACACACTCACTCATACAATATACCTAATCAACATATTAATATCATTTTGTATTTATTATATCCATCAAATAACCAAAGAGGGTATATTTATTGTAGGTTTATATGTATTGTTTATATTCAGAGTGTCAAAAAAGTCACGGAACAGTTAAATAACTTTTAAACTTAAAAAGGCAGAGATCCGAAACAATTCGGAACGCATTCAGTGAAAATATATGCAGAGCAGATATTATGGAATGTCATTCAAAGAAGGAGCGACATACACGAAATCTAGCGGACATTAAAATCAACTCCGATTCAATATTCAACCATCAACTGGTAGGCCTAGGAATGCAAGAAGAAAATTATAATTAAAATTATTTCCCGGCATGAAAAAAAAATATATATTTCCCACCTCAAAATTAATCCATATTAAACAGTTCAAATAGGAAAATTATCAGACAAGAATGATACAACCTCTTAAAAGAAATATCCAAATTTTAAACTTCCACTTAGAAACGTTAGCATCAGAATCAGACAAAAAAAAACAAAAAAAAAAAACTCATAATCGCTTAGATTATACGGAAATTTATCGGAAGAAACTAATATTTTTAATGGATAGAACAGAGTCTAGTCCTTGATGGCTAGTAACGTCAGGGTCAGTAAAAAACAAGATTTGGTTAAGAGAGACCTAATGGGAAGATGAGCGAGATTTAACGACCGCTTTGTAAAAATTTAATGTAACGAAATTTGTTACATGCAAAATTTAAACATGTTCCAAAACAAATTCTTAATCCCTTCTAAACCATTTATAAATATACCATTGTTAAATAGCAAAAAAAAAGTTTTATGAACTAAGTAATAGTAGAACAATGGTTTCATTTGGTTTCAACAAATCATAACTGGTAGAAGTGCTGAATTTCCATAGGTATGGAAACACAAAAGTAATAGACTGCAATTTAATAATAATAAAGCTATTTATAAAACTCAATTTCCTTTCAAAGATGGTTTCCTTCCAGTTAAATAACTTTAAGACCAATTAAACATTACCCCTCTCATGGCAGAATTACATAATTTATTTTAAAAGATTGCATTAACCGTATCAAAAGTCTTTGTAATGATATATGTATAGATCTTTTCCTTTGTTCTGATGATGCCTGACAAACAGGCGAAACAGTTGTAAACTTGAATAGTTCATATAATATTGCTCAGGCAAGTAAAAGATGTATAAATATGTCATTTTTATAGTAGCAATCAATACGGTTACATCAACATAAATGACTTTTGTAATTTCCAGTAAAATTCCACTCCCCATTTCTTTCTATTCAGACCATCAGTAATCATATCCATAAAATCACGGAGTACAGATTGATTTTTAACCCATTTTACTTTTCACAGATAAACTTAATATAGAGGAAATTATGTTAATGAAGTAGATCAAGACAGACATACGCTGAATATATGTAGACGTGTTGCGTTTGTTCATTAACGTAAATGGCTATAGACTAATGGTCAGAGATTAGATAAACATATATTTTGTTAAAATTTATAGCTTTCATATAGTGGACCGAAAGTATGATTTTTATTAAAGTATGAATTTATACATTTACTTTTTACATAAGATATAAAAATAAGTTAATTTTGTATAAACAGTTTGTTCGGCTAAATAACAGCTTTGTGCTGCGGCTCAAAACTCCCAACAATGGCGTTCAGCTTTTAGGCGTAAAAATAATATTTTTCCGGTCATGCCCCCGAATTGCTTAATATACTTATACATTATGACAGTGTAAAGATCTTAAGATTGCCTTTGGTATTATTTCTTCATGTTTCTCATTACAGTTGTTTCACCGATCATTGCGGCATCATCAGGTGAAAATTACAGAACATTAAACAAATTACGTACATTAACACAAACACTGGACATTTAGATTGGTTTCTGTTCAACATTGTCAAAGCAGCAAGAAGATGGGTCATTTTCATTTAAATTTTAATAACTTGACGTTCTAGAAAAGAAGCCAATTTTGTGTCCAATGTTTGTGTTAGTGTACATATAATTGTTGGTGTACATATATTGTGTTGTGTAATGTCGTGTAATTTTCACCTGATGATGTCACATTTATCGGTGAAACAGCCACACAAATTAATTCTATTATTTTAATTCTTTAATTTGTTTGTTTTTGTTTATATATGTGAATTATGCTTGTGTGCACTTTTTTAATATACTGTATACACTATATAAAAAAATATCCTGTCAAATGTATTCAAAAGTTAATACTGTAAAATGTTGTGATGGATAGGATGGGCTGGGCAAGTAATACAATGGCGTTAGTAAATAATTTAAATTGTTATTAATGTACTTATACTGTATACACTTTATTAAAAAATATCCTGTCAAATGCATTCAAAAGTTAACACTGTAAAATGATGTGATGGCTAGGCTGGGCTAAGCAGGTAAGACAATGGCGTTAGTAAATAATTTAAATTGTTATTAATGTACTTATACTGTATACACTATATTAAAAAATATCCTGTCAAATGCATTCAAAAGTTAACAATGTATGTAAAATGATGTGATGGCTGGGCTGGGCAAGTAATACAATGGCGTTAGAAATTAATTAAAATTTTTATAAATGTACTTATACTGTATACACTATATTAAAAAATATCTTGTCAAATACATTCAAAAATAAACACTGTAAAATGATGTGATGTTTAGGCTGGGCTGGGCAAGTAGTACAATGGCGTTAGAAATAATTAAAATATTTATAAATGTACTTATACTGTATACACTATATTAAAAAATATCCTGTCAAATGCATTCAAAAGTTAACACTGTAAAATGATGTGATGGCTAGGCTGGGGTGGGCAAGTAAGACAATGGCGTTAGTAAATAATTTAAATATTTAAAAATGTACTTATACTGTATACACTATTTAAAAAAAATCCTGTCAAATGCATTCAAAAGTTAATACTGTAAAATGTTGTAATGGCTAGGCTGGGTTGGGCAAATAATAAAATGGCATGGGTAAATAATTTAGGGAATTTTATACAAAAATTTTATCATGGAAGACTAAAGAAGGAACAGAAGATGATGAATAAGATTTCTTTTGTAACTACCGACAAAAAAAAATTGTTAAATTTGACAAATACCGTAATGAATCAATAAATTTATATTTGAATTTTTTTTTAGTTTGTTATTGATGAAGCTTACCTTTTAAATTATTTATATATTAAAAATATTTGAAAAAAAGCATTTAAAAAATTAAAACCTAAATATTTACTAAATGAGTGGAAAAAGGGAATAACTTTTAAAAATGTAACTTAAAATATTCTTGTGGGGATAAGGTAACATAAAATGTTATAATGGTAATGTATAATCATTGTCCATGTAGCGATAAACATTTTTCATGTGCAAAGTTTTTTTATAACTAGACTATAACAATTACTACGAAGTTTTTTTAGTTTCCTGAAAAATTGTATTCCAGTGAGTTATTCCCTTTTTCCACTCAGTGGTTCAATTGATGTACTTATACTGTATACACTATATTAAATAAATCCTGTCAAATGCATTCAAAAGTTATTAGGCCTACTGTAAAATGTTGTGATGAGTAGGCTAGGCTAGGCCAGTAGTACAATGGGGTTAGTAAATAATAATTTCATTTCGCACTTGCTTAGAATAAAAAAAAATAAATATCACAAACTGGAGTTTTTATTGTATAGGTTTTATTTTATTGTGGAGTTTTTATTTTATAGACATTGTTATATTGTATAACACTTGCCTTATATTACAAAAAAAACTAATTTTTTATTTATGGTCAAATTAAGTCATTTATTTAATAGTATTGGTATTTATTTTTTATTTGATACATTTTCGAAGGTTAAAATTATGGACTTGAAATAAAATATTAGATATATATTATATATATTCTATGTTGGAAGTAATTTTATATAAGTAATTTTGGTAAACCAAACTCTAATAAATATATATAGGCCTAAAGAATATAGTATATAATTTCTTGTTATGAATGTAAATTATAGGATAATTAGTTTTAAAGGAAAGAAAACTGAATTTTTGATCTAATGACAGTAATTAATAAAACAAATTCAAAAAGTGATTTATTTAAACGACTTTTTTTTTTAAATAATAAGTACGTGAACGTTAAATTTTTATTATTTAATTTTAATTCGAATAAGAATATGGAATTTTACGCAATTTTTTTCCCAAGTAATATCAGCATGAAATTAATATAATCCAAAAAAACAATAAATAAAAAATAAAAAGTTAAATAACGTAATGGTAAATAAATAAGTATAAATCAGAAAGTTTATCTGCGAGCATAACATTCCTGCCGTGTCATCTACAAGCACGACTTTTCTGCCTTCTTTCATCTACGTGCATGCTATTCTCGCCGCGGCGGCAGAAATGTCATGCTCGTCGAACTATATATATATATATATATATATATATATATATATATATATATATATATAATATATATATATATATATATAATATATATATATATATATATATATATATATATATATATATATATATATATATATTAGAAAACGGGATAGTTCAAATTATAATTCCCCGCTCAGGTCAATCTCTATAAAGTTTGTCTGTAATGACTTTGGCGTTATATATATAATAACGCCAATTTACCATTTATTATTATATATCTCTTTTTTACTCATATATGTTATTTATGAGTAATTATATATATATATATATATATATATATATATATATATATATATATATATATATATAATTACTCATAATAAAATGACTAAACCTTTTCTAAATTGAACTAAAATATATGATTTGAATTATTTTTTGAGAGGTTTTTCTGAAGAATTGCTGATTTTTATTTAATGCATGCAATCTTGATCATTAATAAAGTCTCAGAAATTAATGTTATGAAATGTTTAAATGTCTACTAAAGGTAATGATGGAGTGTTGGCAATATTTATTACGAAGTTATCTCGTTCTTTCTCACTGAAAGCGTTTATTTAACAGAAACGGAGAAAATTCGGAGATTATTCGAAATTGATAGTTTATCATTCCTCTTCAAATGTGTTGCCGTAATTGTTTCTCTGTGACTTTTTCCTACCATTCCCAATATCAATACATTTATAGTACAATTTGTTATTTTGGTTTTGGTATTTATAAAAATTTTATAATGTATTTGATCTTTATATGTATATGTATTATGATTAACGTAATAATTAATACATTCGTTTAATGAAAATATTGAGACGAAAATATTTTCAAGATATATTTTAATAAATCAAAGCACCCACACTACGACATGCACTCCACAATTTAACACTACAAACCATAATTTTATAATAATATGTACTTATACTGAAAGATATATTTGTAAAAGTTGCTTAAATTGTGTTAAGGTTAAATTAATATCTAACATTACCAAATGTATGGTGAACTGAAAATACGTGAACCCTCCCCCCCCATATTTATGATTAATTACAATTGAATCATAGGATACCATTCATTTAAGAACCTGAATGTTTTTAAATAGCACGCCCTTATTAATAATATATTTGTGGTTATTTTATCATAAACAAATATAAGTTTTTATGCAAAATAAATACGAAAGTAAAAAACATTTGTGGAGAATATATTGTACACTTTTCATTGGTAAATATTAAAAAAAAGAATAATAAAACATAAATATCTGATAATAATTACGTAAAATGATTCCTTCTTTTTTAAATAATGGATCATAGAAAATATTTTATTATTATTGGATCATTGGATCATTTGATAATTGGATCATTATTATTTTATTAATGCACTATAGAATTATTTTTGGAGCTTCTTTGGTACGTGTTATGATATTCTGTAGTTTTTATACAATATTCAATGGTCTAATGATAATCTTCATTGGTATGTGTTATTATAATGACTCAAAATTAAAAAATAACCGTTGCTAAAAAAGTAAATATTCTTTTGTCCGTAGTGTTAGACTATATAAAATCACATAAAAAACGGGAAAAAAATTATTTCATATTGCAATTTGAACAGAATAGCAACAATGTAAAACGAAATTGGAACTTGATTAAAAGAAATTATTGAAAAAAAAGAAAGAAAAAAGAAAGCTCGATGACTTTAATTAGAAAGGTGAATGTGGCAGTTGGATATCAGACCATTATTCATTACAAACATTTTAAATAATTTATTTCTCTCAGTAGCTTCAGATTTAAGACATTGATTTAAGTATAAATGTACTACATTTCCTCGTAAATCTTGTTATATATATATATATATATATATATATAACAAAGTATTGGTGATTATTGTTTAAAGTTCTTTTTATAACCGTAAAACATTTTAAATGAAAGAAACAATATTAGATGGAAACAATTTTCATATTTTAAAATATATATGGCTGTATAACAGAAAAATCGCCATAGAAGAATAATGTTACAGTTTCTTAAAGCATTTTGTAATATAATAGATAAGAATTTGTTTATGATGAAAATTTTTACATGTTACAAAATAAGAGTAGTTTTCCAACTACAATATGATATATAAACGTTAATTTGTTACACGATAATAATTTTTCTAAACGAAAATGCCTTCAACGTGTCATATATTATTTAAAATAACGCGTTATTATTTTCTATAAAATTTTGAGAACATTATGAATATTTATTATGTATTGTGTTCAATCATCCTCAGTCATGAGAGTTATATTTTAAAAATGCTTTCAAGAATTTACAAATTTTATTCTTAGCAAAACAATATTATCCTATTAAATTACTGACGTAAATTTACAACATATTTTATGGGTATGTTATTACTAATAGCATAAGAACATTTCAATATATTGATTGTTATTCGTTTTTTATTTGACATATAAAACCAAATATGTGTTCTGAATTTTTTTTAACTAGTTTAAAAACCTAATTATTCTAATGATATGCAATTAATCACGAACTATGTCCAAAGAAATCTTTACCAGTACAACACACAGAAAAAAATATATCTAACGCAATTAATCATCATCTACCTAATTTGACTTTTAACCTTAAGATACTACCAACAATAAAACATCTTTATATAATAAATTTATAAAATAAATAGTTTTTTTAGAAATATATGTAACAAGAGATATAAATACTTCAGCAAAAACTAAACATACAACAGATGGCAGGACAAGCGAATAACTGATTGCTGACAAAGGAAAACCGTTATTCCAGGTAATTGAATGTCAATAGAATTGTTTGAAGTTGTGGAAGTAACCCTACAGACTGTATTGACATTTATACCTGGAGAAAATTTAAACCGTTCTGAGCCACTTAATTGTGCTGTTACCGTACGTAATATTTGATCCACTTAGATCTTGTGTAATCAATTTTTATTTACAATGAATCCTCGCCTGAATAAATGTCCAACATTAATTAGTTTTGTGTATATATTATTAAAACACAAAATAAAATATCTGATCCCCTTACGCTCAAACCATTACCGATAGTTAGGGATATCGATAGAACACTAATGAAGAATCTATATCAATATATCTATTGCATGTAATTTATTTCAACCCGATATATGATTGAAAAAGTTTCAATAATATAACACACTAATTTTCAGTGTGAAATTAATATTGATTATTATTTATAATTTAGTAGAAAAACATTCATAGTTTACTTTAAATAAATAGTGCTTTTTATTGTTCATGTAAAAATGCCTTTGACATTATTTGTTATGTTTATAACGCTGTAAAACGGAGATGCTGATTTATAAAGTTGAATAGGAAATTACATTAAGATTATATTTGTAATAATATATACGTTTACTTTATATTTTATGAAAATAATTACTGTAATGTTTGTTTTTATAAATTAGTGTTATTAGACATAGAACAGATTTTCCCTTGTAGACACTTAAGCCTCTAAGATTTTTTTTAACAATGTAATGTTTTAAAACAAACCTTTTTTTAAATATAATTACATTACATAATTCGTTTAATATCCGTTTGTTTGTTTGTTTAAATAAAACAAAACATCGCAGTTGACACCTTGATTCAAGTCCAGATAAAACAAAAAGTTTGCAGACCACAAAACATATAACGCACAATATAGTACCAATAAACATGCGTTATCTCTAGTAAAATGTCGGTAAGTAGTGAACAATTTAAGGCTTTAATTTCAGCGGATAAATAAAATTGTAATAAGATGCTAATTTATTGTTATGGCTTCCAGCAGTTTGTTTAAAGACCCTATACTCATAATTACTAATATAAGTTTAATATTGTTTCATATAAGGAATATTATGCAAAATTCAGCATTTTTTAGTAGTATAGTTAGGATTATCTTTATAATAAAAGTTTACAATGTTTTCGGTTTATGTAGGTTGGATAAATTTGGGTTTATTTTTCTGTTGGAATGTTTGTCTTCTATCTGTTTTCCATTGCGATTAGTTCTTTGTTTCACTCTTTCCAAACTTTTGAATAAATTATCTTTCCGTTTGTAGTATTTTATGTTATACATCTAAAATTGTTTCGAGTGTAGAATGTAATCTCTATTATCGTCATTATTGTTAGAGTGTAATAGGTATGGTGTTATAACTTCTCTAAACTGTAGTTTGATAAGGTATACTATGGAATAATTGTCGAAGGGTGGGTAATGTTTGTTATTTTATGTTATAATTATGCGTTTAAATATTGTCCTTTTCATTTTGAAGGTTATTTGCTTAAACTTAAATGTCTAAAATTTTGGGATTATTTCCATTTAATTTGACATTTCGTTTTATAATTTAATTTTTTGTTTGTTAAGTCGTGTTAATTTTTGTGTATGATTTTGATCATGATACATACTACGAAAGTTAATGGGGCGAATAACTAAGATAATTTTAATAGCAACAAGTCATATGAACAAAGTATTTATGAATAATAATCCTATTATTCAATCAAACCATATAACTTGTAATTATACGTAAACATTTTGACTCAGACAAATTACAATATTTAAAAACAATGTATCTGCAACTCTGGCTCAAATGAAGTTTTCAACATTTTAGTTCGCCCTGGAAGTGACATTGTGTCAGTCTATTTAGAATTCTAAGAACCGTTAATAATGTTGTCTGTTTTAACAGAGTTCAACGAGTTGAAAATTCAAATATGTTTGTTTTAGATATATTTATAAATATATATTTTTAATATTCATAAACATAAAGTGACAGCACACTTGTAATAATGTATTAAATTCAAACATTAGAAAATCTATAATTATTATTTGTTAGTGATACATTTTTATATTGTGATGAATTGTTATTATTTTTTTAATCTAGCTATTTTTTTTTTTTTTTTTTTTTTTTTTTTTTTTTAATTACTTCAAACTGGAAAGAATATTAAACATTGTGTCGAAATACCAAAATCGCATTCTCAAACTTTGTGAATGACTAATTTAAATATCCCTAATCCATGGACGCAAAGGAACTATAAAGCTTATACGATCCAAAAGATTTGGCATATACCGGGTTTTAGCACCTAACTTGGATAAATGTACTGTAATCATTGATCTGGTAAATTAGCTTACAATACAATCCTGAAGTATAAATAACTGCGACCGCAGTACCAAGAAGGATATAACCTAATTCCATATCTTATGGCTTCAACGGTGATTACTTTTCTTAAAAGAGTTTGACGTCACCAACATATTACTTCTTATGTCAAATCATACATTTTAATACAATTAGATACTCTAAACATAAATTATAAAAGTAGATTTCTACCGGCTTGAATCAAATGTTAAATTGTATTTATAAATAAAACAGTCTTACCGGTATTGTAGTTACGTTTAAAACAATTGTTACAAAGGTTTATATGAATCTGATTAACCTGTATATCACTATTTTTCACGTTTGATAACGTTATCGGACATCATAGATGTGAATATATTGAATAGTCTCCACCACATTTCTTCGTGTAAGTAACTCGTTCATTACCAGGCTTTGAATCTATAATTATGTGGATGAGTGTTCATTCGCTAAGGTAGTGTCGCTAACTACAAGCATTTCATATATAATATTGGAAAGGCAGCATTCCAATTAAATATTTGACAATACAGGTACTTCACTTTTTTGAGAAAAAATTAATAAACCTGTTTAAAATGACCGCCATTTCTATATTTAAAATTAAATATTATGTATTTCGGTGTTTTTTATTTAACCACACTATAGTTCTATTTACTAGAATGCATGTTCCTTTAAAGACTCTGTATCAATTACGTACTACAACGTGGAACAACGACGCCAAAAACCCCAACAACAACCAAGTCAACCACGACGGTTGTACGTCATGAAAAAACTACTTTTTAGTTTCAATATCCTATGAAATTTTAAGATAAGTTAAAAGATTTTAAATCGAAATTTGTTATAATAATGAAGTTAATAAGGTTTTTATTCTCAAAATACTCTCCCCATTAATTCAAACAGAATATCATTATAACTAAAGAACTAAAGATTCACACTCTAAAGAAGATATGTACTATTTGAACATTCCTAATTAAATAACGATAGTATAATATATTGCTTTTATTATTATCAACGAAAAATCACTGTTTATTTAGAGAAATATTTCGAAGCTATTTTATTCAAAATTTATCTTATATTTTCTAAACCCGATGTCTGGCCAGGAATATTGTCCTGAAGGTTACTTAAAACTATCGTTTCATAATGGTATTCTAATGGAATCTACAAATTTTGTCATGAATTCGTAGGTAATATAAAAATATAGATGTAATCAAATAGCAGACAACGTATCATTAGTGAATATAAAACTAATATTGTATGTATCAACTTGGATGTAGAGTAGGATGTTATTATAGTGTCAAGTCAAGTACATAATATATTGATATCATCATAATTTTATGAATCAAAGTATTAGATTTAGCATGAATATCTTAAGTGAAAAAATGTAATTCATTTACACAAAAACTTTACTTATCTGAAAAAAAAAAAAAAAAGATTTATTTTACTCTTTTCAGTCGCGAATTAATAGTTGTCTTGTTGGAATGTATCCTTCAAAAAACAATTATATATAAAAAATAAATAAATAAAAAAATCATTTAACAAATTGTTTTTCATAAATCAGCTATTTTAAAGATATTATTCACAGATTATATTTTTAAATAGTCATTTTTATTATATAAATGAGATTATTACCTTTGACATAGAGAATAAATTTAATACCATATTGAACAAAAATATATGTCTCCAAAAGTAAAACAACTTTATGTAACTTTATACATGTACAACTACAAACATTTAAAAAATCATAAAATGGAAAACTTGTTTTAAATAAATTATATCGTTCTCATATGTAATTTTTAAATATAATAATATTTCATTCCTTTTACAATTTACGAAATACTATACTAGTATTAGAGCTACGATAGCGGGATGTTGGTATTAAAGTGGATAGCACATACTTATCATACACACAATCTTTAATAATTATGCATTTCCTCCCACATATTTAGACATTTATTTATTTAATATAATCTTGTATTTTTTACTGTAAAATTATATATATATATATATATATATATATATATATATATATATATATATTTATTCTAATATTTGGAACTTTATAAACAATTTTAACGTATATAACTATTAATGAACTTATAAAAGGATGGAAATAGGAGTGGGGAATAATTTTCTCATAACATCAAACGGAGAATTAACTCTGGTAGATAGAATCCCAATGAACTAAAATACTTGTCATGTATATAAATTATGTTTTACTATATTAAATCGATTTCAAAAATTAAAAATTTAGGATAAATAAAATAAAAAGAATTAATATTTTTGCTTTTGCCAATAAATTGTTGAATTATAACGGAAGGTTACATAAGACACAAAATGTATTCATAATGTACCATATTGCATGTATATAATTTTCTGAAATATATTTATATGAAAAGTATTAATATTTGGTATAAATAATACGGAACTTGTTATTCGAAGGACGGTTTCTAGTCAATTGAAATATACGGATTCTAATCAAATTTTAAACGATATTTTATATTTATCTTATTGCTATTGGTGTAGAATTGCACAAAAACTATATTCATAATAGTAAAAGAACAAATTCAATATATGGAAAAAGTGTCATTTAGAATCTCTTATGATTATATTAGGAATGTGACAAAAGATATCTTTATTTATATTATTCTAACACGAAACTAAAGCACATATGTATCCTATGATCTGCAACTGTATTCAATTAATTATTTTTTGAGTAAAATTTTAGATGTTTAAAATAATGAATATAATGAGCAAAAGGTATTATATATATATATATATATATATATATATATATATATATATATATATATATATATATATATATATAGTATCACAAACAATATCGTTCATAATAAACAAAAATACTTACAAGGCGGATTTGTAAATAACGTGATTCTCCAACATCAATTTTTTAGATATTCAGGAACCCATGTAGTATATTGTTTCAGCTTATGACTCTATGTTCATCTGATAATGACAAAACTTTTTTTTAAATGGCGTATTGATGAAATAAAAATTTAATAATATAACTGTGATTCATCGGGTTATTTATTGTAGTGACCATTAAACCAATCTGTATTGAATTATTATCTTGAAATTGTAAATATTATTTCCAATAACACAAAGTGTCATTAAATGTTGCGTAGTTATAATAAACGATGATAATCATTGAAAGGTTTTCTGTAAATTCTCTTTCATTAATGATCCACAAATCTTGCTCAGATCAAGTGAATCAATGTACAATGATACATGTTTCTAAGCTTCAGTATTATAGATTTTAAATGTTTAATTATTTGACCAATGGTAAAGCTATTGAATAGTCGTAATGAAAATGAAGAGTTTTGAATTTATTGTTTATGTTTGTCATTTTTATTCCCGTAATTCTTTGAGTGTTTCAACTGCATGTTGTTGAATCTTAATTATATGCATATTGTTAAAAAGTTTAGAACCAAATATAAGCTAGAATAAACTACCAATTTCAACAGAATTTTGAAACAATAAGAGTGGCCACCTAAATTATTACAAATTGTTTTTACTGTATCGAAAAATACAGTATATAAATTTTGTCATACCTAAATATTAAATGAAAAGAAATGCAGGCGTTTATAATTATGTAAAAGAAGTCGAATTAAATTCAACCAATTTAGTCTGAATGGTCAGTTTAAATTTTTTTAAAGTAAACCGTATGATGTTATATCATTAGGTGATTAACAAAGGACATATTATGATGACTTATAATTTAGGCCTTAACCACATATTATATTAAAAGGAATAAAATAACTTCATAGTAAATTACAGTTTGAATTGCTTTAATTTGAATACAAACCGAACTTTTATGCGGTCTCGATGCGGTGCGATGGTAAATATTTATTGCTTGGTCATATTGTTTTATTTATCTTATATTTGCATTCAAATTAAAAGTAGGTTTCAACTTTCAACAAAGGCTTACAATATAAATGAGAGTTATTTTCACTACCACTTTAAATATATTTACCTATAGATATTATTAAATTTGATTACATACATTTTACTATGTTGTTCTATTTTCTTATGTTAGTGTGTTCTATTTTATTGAATAAATTGTTTAAGTGTTTTTTTGTGTCACTATTAAATTGACATTCTATTGGTTATATTAATTAGATTTCGTAGGTTTTATAAAGAAAATATAAACAAAAATGAAAATTATTTTATTGTACGAATTTCAATTTTATTTTAATATTAGGATTTGTAGGGATTTGATTCCCATGTTCTGTTCGAATGGGAAGATACTAGTATACACCTACTTTTTTAATATCTACATCGATCTAGAATAGAGGATATATTCTTCATAAAAATATCTTCTCCACTATTTTTAGGTTAAGTTTAGTATAAAGATATTTAATCTCCTTCCCAGAATATTTTTTTTTTCATTCACAATAAAACTATCATTGTTTTCTTGTATCTTCAAAGTAACTACACCAGGAGATGCATTTACGGATGGTTCATTCAACAAAGATCCTTCAAAATTTCCCAGTTCTTAATCGACTTATACGGCTTATCTTAATTTCAAATAAAGACTAAAAGCCTTTCACCATACCTGCTATTTTTCCTCGCCTACTATAACATTGTATATGAAGCTTTACTCGTGAGGCGCTCGGGGAGCTTCTCCTTGGTTCTTAGGTCAATGAGATTCAACATCTTGACTGGTTATAAGATATTGAAGGAATATGTCTAGCTCATTCTTAGTTTCAAGACTTCATAATCTAACAAAAATGGCATCTCCATTGACACAGCTAGCTGTTGAGAACACAGTTTCTTACACTTGGAACATAAACAAAAGAATTAGCTCTATGTGGGTATAACATATTCTCAGTTAAAGTTACATCACTGATCTATCTATCAGTCTCATACTTTTCCTATTTCGATGTAAAATATAAGATTCCTCTAATGGAATAATAAGTAGATCCAGATTAGGTTTTTTGTAGTTAAATATGGAAGTAGGTGGTAGTGGAAAAATAATTTAACCAATCTTATTATGAAATATTGCCAAATAATTACTTCTAAATAAACAATGTTTGGGATTTCTGGTCAGTTAAGAAAATTCAACTGACTTTAGTTAACCATGAATATATTATCCTATTAGTATTGTTTGCTAATGATATTATGACACTTTAACATATTAATTAGTTTACTAATTGGTCAAATTTATTTTTGAACATTTATTTTATAAAGTCATGTTTAATTTATGATATATGGTACACTTTTACAGAAGGTAAGCCTCTATTGATTATGTTAGCAAAGTCGAATTAAACACCGAAAAGCTTAAACGCATACAGTAATAAACATTACAGCGATGAAGCGATACTACAAAGATAACACATATAAACTCCTTTATATTATGTAAGAAAAAACTCTTTTTTTCTTAAATGGCACCTTGAGCAAATAAGTGTTATTTAATTGGTTCATTTACATCTAGTAGATAAAGAAGTGGGGTGGGATTTTTCACAAAACCAAAGTATGCAGTTTAAAGGTAATAAATTTATTTAGATCGATATCTATTGAATTTAAACCAATCCGATAAGATTACATGTCGTAGTAATGGCAGAGAAATTGGTGATATTTTGTTTTTCAAGACACATGAACCATATTATCCATATTATATATATATATATATATATATATATATATATATATATATATATATATATATATATGTGTGTGTGTGTGGTACCTATGGATACCATAGGTACATTCACCATATTATCAATTGTTTTATCTTATTTCTAAATTGTGCCACGGATATTAAACGTAAATGGCACCAAAGAATAAATATAATAACCTATTATCAGAAGCAATCATTTCCAGTTTTCAAACTAGTAAGCGAGTCATCATGAGCCTATTTTTCTCCCACTTAGTTATTTGTCTTTCCCTACAACCATTATCTATCTCTTTTAAATTCTTGAAAGTTTTAAGGGGTTTAACGGTTTACTTACCTATAAGTAGACAATTTTGTAATATTCCAAAATTATTATGTTGTTATTATTAATTATTCATTTTAATACACATTGTTTTAATAAGTAAAATATTGCAATTTAAATTTATTTAAAAATATAATTAATTGAACTTATTTTCTATTTTAGTTCATAAGAATTTAATGTGAGGTGCAAGGACTAGTGTTCATTATTTTTTCACTTTTTTCTCATTACTTGTATATCAATCATTTAGAATTAACGAAATTGGGAATTTACGTTTTAGCCATTTTTTTTTTAAATACGGCTAGTCAAAGATAAACTATGTATATGGAATTAAATAAGTATATGAATTTCATGCTTTGTGCTTAAATGCTCATATAATTCTGATTATAAAGCATGGGAATTATATCAATAGGTTGGAAGTAATTAAGTGCAAAACCCTATTTACATTTGTTCGAATGACGTGTTTCTTCAATCCGCTTAGATGTTATTGAATTGGTTTATAACTCATTGAGGCATACCTTCAGTCAGGCTGTCTAACATTAAACAAATATGTAAACAAATGAGTATTATCAAAATCTGTCCCAAATACGCGTACATGCAATGGCCACTCTGATTTCAGAGGGAATAAATACGGCGTAGCAGCTGAGAAATGACACTTATGTTCCACCAAGTTGCTGAGCCGATAGTAATTCCGTTCCTTTATTAGTTAGCGTGCTGAGACGACTAATCATCCTGTCTACTTACCGACGTTGAGTTGACCGTCATGCACTTCCAGGTTAGAGGACAAACTCCAGACGAGCAATCCGAACAAGACCAGTACGGCAACCAGAGGAACCATACGGATACAACAGGGAACTATAAACCACGATCAACTACTTACCGGAAAATGATATTTTAAGAAGACACTGGTCAATTAAATTTGACTAGCGGGAGACAACTAGCATTATTTTAAAAATATTATATATTGTTCTGAATTATTTAAGGACAATAAAAAATCAGGTGAAAGAAAATATTGACAAAGGATATAGTTAAAGTATACCTTCGCACTGCAAACGGAAGTAACGTTACAATGTATACAGTTATGAAAATATTATTATTTTAAATATAATTTTTTTTATTACAATAAAGTTGTGCACTTTAAATATAAACACTATATAGAAAACTAATGATATTAGTAAGAGCTAAAACAGTCTTGATTAATGAAAAGATATTAAATACAGAATTTTTGTCACCTTTAAAAATAAATCCTAGTAAAATTACTCAGCGTTGAAATTACTTCAATTTGATAAACGAATGATTTTTGATTTCATACTTATTTAATTTTTTTTACTAATGCAATTTTAAAATTAATGGTCTTAATATATAATCACGAATTTTGTTTTGTGAATTAATGTCACCAAATTAGTCTGTTTAAAGAATATAAAGTCTTTTCTAGATTGATTGATGAGGAACAACGACATGCAAAAGGGGCGAAAACGTTGTTAAGAATTTATGAGGCCGTTACCTGTCAGCCCTAGCTTCTTTGTTAGATTGTGATTTAAGATCAGTTAAACTCAATCTACGTTGATTATTGTAAATTATGAAATCGATTATAATATTTGTTTACAATTATGATATATAACAGAACTAATGTTATTAAAAAAAGTTGTATCAGACTGCTTCAATTCTTTAATACATTATTAATAACTAATAAGAATTTATTATGACCTAATAATCTATTTAAAAAAAAAAAAATAATAATAATCAACATTTAAAAATGTTCCTTTTTTATTTTGTGCGTTGCATAGGCTCTATAAGTGAATGATTTTATTTATAGTCACTGCTCTAAAATTAATAATATTGTATATTTTCTACAGATACGATTTCTGTTTTTTCATATCACTATGCTTAATCAGCAATTATTTCATCTAACTTTTTTTTCTGTTCTGTCTGTATCACTTAAAACAATCTTAGTTATACATTTTAAATTAAGATCAAACTGAATAATTTTGCTTATTTCAGACTATGCTAATGTACACCTCAAATTAGTATGTCTTATTTAAATAACAATAAGTCTTTATAGTCCGAAAGAAATTTGGTAATCGCCTTGCTTACAAATAATGTAATTTCAAAAAGTATAATCTTATAATTGAGTAACAAATTGAAATTCACATACTTTACTAAACTATTCAACATATTGTAAAAGTTGAAGGATTCATAAGGATCAGAAGATTTCAAGATTTTTGTAGGAAGTAATTTCAAATTATGTAAGTGAAGCTTTACAAAGTTCGATAATCCAAAAAATAATTATAAGATAAAAAAACATATCATTTAATTTTACAATATTGACAAGTAAATATTAGGTAGATTGATGTTATAACACAGAAGAAGACATTACGGTAACTTTCTGTAATATATATATATATATATATATATATATATATATATATATATATATACGGTTGGTCAATGGTTTATGTTAAATCAGATTTAAAAATAAAACTGATCTCACAATGTAAATATTATTTTAAATTTGATTAAAATGTAAAACAAATAAAAATATAAAGAATATATTATTTTTTTATTTAACGTGGAAATTTTATAACTAAGTCGAAATAGTAAAATATTTTTTAATTCATTTTTTTAACGTAATTTGTAGTAAAATGTGAACAAATAAGCATGTTTATCCCTGTACGGGTCACGGGATTTTTACAAAACTGTATTTATTTAAAAGGACAACTTAAATAATGAAAACTTTTGTACTTTAAACGATTCTTTTAACGATGTTTAATAAGATAGAGCATGTAGTACACATTTGTCTAAATGTATTTTAAGGTAGCTTACATCATGAAATCACGAAAAGTTAATGGTAACAGATTATGATTTATTTTATCAGTTTGTGTTATTCCCAGTGTTAAAATTATTCTATCGAATGAAATCAGTAGAAACCCTTTTATAATCTATTACTTGCAGGAAAAGTGACTAAAGCTAAGAATTGATAACGACATTCCATTTTTGAAGACGAAGAAGTAATTTTTTTTTATAATTGTTAACAATGCCTAATACTTACAACTGTTTCTATATAGATAGCAAAAAAGAAACAATATACACCAACAGAACAAACATAACATAATCAAAACTCCATTTTCAAATTTAAAAAATTCCATGAAATATATAGAATTCTCAAAATTTAAATTGGGGTCAGATTTTACCCCACCATACCGGGAGCGTAACCTTTTTTAGCCATACCAGTTAAGGGTTAACGGTATATTGTCTTTCCAGTAAATTAGTAAACATTTTCGGTGTTAAATTGAAACTTTTAAATTTCTTTAAGTAAGATGTAACGGTATATCACAATGTTTAACTGAATACATTATTATTTCTCCATAATGTTGAACATATTAAGCTCGTAAAATGAAGTTTAGGAAAGTGTTCCATAATATTGTTACCAGGGGACTTAAATTTAAGAAAAGGCGGAACCAAATGGTAACAATGTTTGAAAAATAAAAATAAAAAAAAGGCAAAGACAAATTTAGTAATTAACAAGGCTCAAATTTATTAACAAGAAGGAAATTTCGATGGTTCAGATTTTATCATTTACAAATCAAAAAAGACATCCTGAGACAGATCATCATAAACACAGCTTATGATTAACAAGATTATAATTAATGAAAAGTTATACGCCCTTAATGTAACATATAATAATAATTAAAAAAAAAAAAATAATGTAGAGATTCTGAAAATTTATCCCTCCTTTTTAGTTTATATATATATATAGTTACAAAATTTAACAATAAAAAAAAAGACAATGAGCACAGCTTAATAATTAACAGGATTATAATTAATCAAAAAAAAAGATTATACGCCCTTAATGTAAAATTAGAATATATAAAAAAAAAGATAAAAAGATTCTGATATTTACCCCCCCCCCTTTTGTTTATTAAATAATAGTTTTTTTTTTAAAACAGTTACAAAATTTAACAATGAAAAGATTCTGTAAATGAAGTTGATATTTTACATTCCAAAAAAAAAAATTATATTAATTTTAACAAGTTCATTATTAGGTTAAATATTACATATCATGATTTGTTTGATAAATTTCTTAAATACTAAATTGGCCAATAAACTTATATATTTTAAATAAAAGAATTTGTTATAAAATGAGAAGTTTATAAAAAGAAATGAAAATTTTGAATATTGAAGTTTTATTAATTGACGTCAATTTTTATTAATTTAGAAAATAACCTCTTGGAGGCTGTAAGGACCGAAAAGTTTGCATGCAGGCACCACCCAATGATTATTTTTTTATATAATTTATAAATAGCTATACAAAACTACATTTAAATGACAGCTTTAAGAAACACATTTCACTGAAGCAAATTAGGTACATGTACAATATAAATTTAAACAAAGTTCTGTGGAGTTAGTTTTAAGGAAAACATCACTTTTGTGCACTTGAAAATTTGTTGATTTATTATACGAAACGTGTTTTGCAAACAGGCAGAAACATGTTATGCGCTTTTGCTGGTGTATGCAATATGAAACAGGTTTTGGTAGGTTTCTCCAACCAGCATACTAGCTAAAGCAAAAAACACGGTTTTTAGCTTCTGTGCAAAATCAGACATGTTGTAGCATTAATGTTTTTTATATTAAAAATATCTGGTTATTTGTCAAAATTAAAGAATATTGATTGTATCACAGAAATTCATTAAGATATAATTAAAAGCTTCTTAGATGATTATAAAGCTATTTATATATACTTAGTTTTGTTTAAAACAAAGCTTGTATGAAACTTGCAAAAATCTGCAAAAATCTGTAAAACGAATATTCTGATCTAGAAGAGATTTCTTTAATAGTTTTATATTTGACATGTTCAATAAGATATTCTGATTGTTTAATGTTCAACATTAGTTTGCACTAATTTCACATAATTGCTCAAAACTTAAAATGTGACTGCTCAAGGTTTTGTAAAGTATGTTTATGAAATGAAAATTTTTATAATTATTTAGTTTCAAAAAAAAACATTGAATATTAAATAAAACATGAAATATATCTTTTAATAAATAAATTTTAAAACATTAACAAAAAATTTATGATATGATAAAATCTGTAAATTTGAATACCTGGAAAATCCTGTCGCAGTTTACGTGAACTTGTGCCGTGAAAATAAAAATTTACTCAACATTTTGAACACTAAAGAACACTTCACAAATTTGTAGACTAACATATTACATTTTCTCAAAGAACTGAAACATGAATTTTTGATGTGACCAGAAAAAAAACTAGCGGAGCTATGAAGGTTTCTTGTACATGTTGAGAAATACAGGTAGACTGACAACGAGTTTTAGAACGGCTAGCCTAACCAGTAGTTGAACTTTGTGCTTCCATGAATCATGCGATGCTTAACTTTTAGAGAGAGTCGCTATGCGCCAGCACCTGTCAAGGGACGGAAGTTGCTGCTATAGGAAACGAGTGGATAATTGGTCTGCAGATTTATTTTATGAAATTTGAATGCTACAATATATAATAAATAGTTTGGTCTGGAAGAGAAATAAATATAGTAAAGAAAATAAATTGGTCTCAAAATGTTTGATTTCTTCAAAACATTATATGGTTGTCCTCCTAATATGGATTAGTCTGCTCGTATACAGTAGTTCCAATTGTAGTTTTATCCTTGTTGTTAACTCTAAGCTGTTGGCATCCTAACTACCGTTACAAGTACTGATAAGGGAACAAGTTGTCCTGATAATCTTAGACGTGTTTTTAAATAAAATTTAGTCTTACCTCTATTGTTAGATTGATTGATTTTTTTATGTATAACGTGAAAGGTAGTGTTAGTTAATAAACTACTACAAATTAAATTATTAGTTTTACTCATGCATTAAGGTAAACTTTCTGACTCTGTAAAAGATTCAAGTTGCACAAATTACAACGTATTAAATATAAATTGAATTTGTGAAAAGTTTCAAAATCCCTCCATTGCATGAATCATTTCGTTAACAAATTCATCTACAACTTCCCCAAGTTTCTCTCACTTAAATTATTTCACCACCTGGGATGCCTTAGAAAGTCTTGAAATTAAACTGAATCTACATTGCAATTATAAACTAAAAGAGCAGTTCTATATTAATGTTGTGTGCATTGAACACAAATGGTATTGAAGTGTACGTACATAGTATTTAATTAATAGTTAGTACGAATTAAAGCAAAAGCTTAAAGTTTATCCTTGAATATGGAGTTTCAACAAGACATATCTGCTATTACATTAAAATTAATAATTAGTTTTTATTCCACACCGAAACGCCATGTTCTTATCTGTTCAATAAGTCACGTGTAAACACATTAATATTAAATAAATGATAAATTCAATTTAATTTTTCCTTTTTATCATTACAAATTATAAATATTTTGGATCTGATATTTTATTTTGTATTATATATTATTATTTTATATTATGTAGTAATAAATTCATAAAGTTAAAAAACAATACATAACGTAAAACATAAAATAAGAATTAAAAGCATACAATAAATACCTCTAACAGGAATAAAAGATTAGGTGGATAGATTGGGCGGGTTTTTATACTTAATATATATATATATATATATATATATTATACTTTATATATATATATAGTTATTATATATATTTAATACCACGTAATAATTTTAGATTCATTTGTTCATCTTATTAAAACTCATTTTCGCAGTTCATATTTTGATTCTAAATCAAAAGTGATTTTTTTAACTGCATCTCCAGACTCAATAAAAATCATGTTTACAAAAGAAAATATAGGCAGTTATAAATGCAAAACTTTGACTGGAGTTCGTAATAACAGTTACATATGCAGCTTTAGATATCGGCTAAAAGTATATTAAATATGAGTTATATTTAGTTGTAATTTTATTCTCCTCTACATATTTTTTGTACTTGAATTAATTATTAAAATTATTAGTTTTTATCAGTTATTGATTTTGGATATCTCACTACTTGATCAAAATATATTTTTATACGTATAATTTATAGAATAATTTATAAACTTTCAAATTTTTTTAAATTTTATTTTTTATGAATTCAAACATATCCGATAATATATAATTGCATTAAAATTATAAATCAAAGTCACCCATGACTAGCCTACACCCACCTGTATTACCTTGAGCAACAAACAAAGTATGGTTTGGTGAATGTTTCTTGTCTGTTAGTCTGAGTCTGTGGCTAATATTATAAATATAGCTTACTTTTTAACTCTTATAATGTTTCTTCTTAAATTTAATAAAAAATACTTTTAGAGTAATATGTATATTCAAATAACTAAATTTTTATAACCTGTGGTCTACCTATTGAGAAGAACTCAGGAGCCTAAGCCATCTCAATATACCTAATATAAAATTTTAAGATGAAATAGCCAAAAATAAACCAAAGTATTTCACAAGCCATAAAGTGAAAGTTTTGGAGGAGTGAAAACATTCACTTCAATGGCCGTATCAACAAGAAAAATAGAAAACAAAGGATCCTTATTATAATTAATAAATTAGTTTTTTAGTATTTATAATAAAGTATGTACATGGTTAAAATATAATGCATTATAAAATAATTTCTTAATGAGTTGCATCATAACAATGATGCAACAAAAAAACTAAGTTCTAAAATTTAACGTACACTCAATATATATATAAAAAAAAGCCAGATAGAGAAAGACTTCACTAAGACAATAGAAAAACAACATTTTGATTAATAACCTTAAAGTGTGCAAAATTATCAATTAGTCGCATTCATGTAAGGTTTTCATAAATTTTAGGTAGGAAACATGTTTAAAATTAAAAATGTATTATGGTATTATTATTATTCTAATCAAGCCATATAATAACCATGGATTAACTATACACTGCCAAACGTTTTTAAACAGTTAAAATTTGGTAAGTCCTGCTCAATAGATAAATAATATTACTTTCCTTTTGAATTGTGCTTCTTTACGTATGTAATTGTTATTAAAACCGGAGCATAATTTTTATTTTTTTTTTATTTGGAGATAAGAATAAGAATAAATATTCGATAAGTAACCGTTAAATAATATTTTTACTAATATTATTACTATTTTTAATATAATATTTAGTATAATATGTACTATAATTATATTATTACCGCCTAAAGCTGTAATTTCTAATACAGGTACACCAGAGAAGTGTATGCATACGTTGATGGCTACCTCAAGCATAATACCACACATAATATTGTCTAAATATTTGCTAAGTCACAACTTGATCATACATCCCTCAAGTAAACAATAACGCTTGTTATGTAATCAATTCCACAATGAAACGATAATGTGTCACATAATGTGCTTGATTTTGATTCTGTCGTTTCATTAAGGATGAGCAATATAAACTAATTGTCAATTAACAAAATATGCTTTTTCAAGAAGTTAAAACAGTTTACGATTTACCATATATTACATTAGTAGTATATGGTAAAATAACTTATGCGTTGTTTTACCATATGTGAATAGAATATTTGTACATTCTATTTATTGACGTAGTATGTTTACATGTTTTAATCAGAACTTTAATTAAATTGTCTTTCCATAGTTTCTTCGAAAAACAACATTTAGAAAATAACCATTGTTTAACCTGTTAAAACCTATAATATCCTCCTAAGTTTAATATCAGATGAGGAATTAGTTTACAATAATTACAATTTGAATAAAGACTCACAGTAAACAATAGTTTTTAATGAAAGTCAAATAAATAACATACAATATATATGAACCTATTTTATTGTGGTTTATTGTGCGGATATATAATATGTAGGGACGATTATAATTGTCATCAAACAAAGACAAAACAAACACAAAGCTTTATAATCAATTGTAATTCTGCTATTGTCAACCACAATCTCTTTTACCGCTACACAAATTTGACTACCTTTTTGATTACCGTTTTGACTACACAAATTCTGATTTGTTTTTTAAACACGTAGATATCATATACCTATATCGAGGAGGAATTTGTTGCTCAAATGTCTATTTTAATAAGTTTTACATAAAAGCGTTTAAAAAAAATAAAAAAAAGGAACAAAAAGATTGAAATTAATTATGGTGAATTTTAATTTTTTTTATTTGAAATAGCTGGTGAAACACACACACACACACACACACACACACACACACACACACACACACACACACACACACACACACACACACACACACACATACATATTATTATTAATTATATATGTTACCTTGGTGTAAATGTAGGAAAAACGGAATTTATTTTGAATTTCTATGTCCAAGCAAATATATATATATATATATATATATATATATATAAGATTAATATCGTTTTTGTAAGATATTGAATGTGTAAGAATTGTAAAATAACATGAGATTCAATCACACAACTGAGACACACATTTATTAATTATTATTATTAGTTATTAATTATCCTTTTTTTGACAATATCGTTTAAAATATTAAGCATTTTATTTTAAAGTAGTAATTGGAAAAGAATATGTATTTTCGTTAAATAACAATGCACATTTATGTAGAGTAAAATGCGAATATAGGACAAACTAAAATAAACGTTTTATTTTAAAGTATAAAAAAAGTATTTTATTAACCATCATCAACATAAAATAAATTTTTATGACTATGATTCATAATTCAACTATGACAAAATTTATCTTAGTAAACCAACGCAATTTGTAAGCTAATTAAGGAAGTCTAATTCAGTACTCACTAGGGTTAGACGTCTCAGCAAAGACATAATTAATGACGGTGCATGTAAAGGATTCCAATTAATTTATCAAAAGTTAACTTGCTTTAGTATATACGTTTAGGAATTATGGGAAAATTTATAGAAATTCTCTGCAAACTTGAAACAATTAAGTAAATCCATATTAGCTAATTTGTGATATATACATTTATAATTATATCACAAAAAGTACGTTTTACTACCTGAAATTATTTTATATAAATCAACTGTTGGATATTGCATTTTAGATATTTGTTACTCGAATACAACATCAATAAAATCCAGAAATTACTTTTTGTGTATCACTATTAATAAATATTTATATTTACAACAAATAATTAAGTTGAATTGCAGAGTTAAGAAATACAAAAAAAAATAATAAAATAAAAAATCGATTGTAAGTAATTCGAATATCCTGTAAACACTATTTTCAAATTAAATTTGACTCTCTAGCTATTGAGTATCGGAATCTGAGTACTTACAAACATCTATGTGTTGATCAGTGAAGAAATTTACAAAATCATTTGACAATTAAGCTGTCTCAAACTGTCAACGTATCATGAAAATTAGTTGATGGCAAAACAAATATGACTTTCATTCTTAAATATTTTCATTATTAAACACTGTCTTAGCACTGGAAAAATGCCAGTAATTATTGTAATATACTTATTTACAAAATATTAAATAAATTTGAATCTTGTTTTATAAAACCGTTTATTGCGCATGTTTTTGTTTCAAGTAAAATAATGTCGTTAGATGAGTTATTTTGATATTTATGTTTTTTCTTCTAAATATAACATGCATAAATAGATATTTTAGAATTATTTATTTATTTGAGAACAATTTATATTGAATTTTAATATAAAATAAAAAATATTATGTTGAACCTGCTCTAAAATATTTTCGACTTCAATAAATATTTCATAAAATAATAAGACCTTTGAATATACAGTAATGTTAACGTTTATGTTATGAGATGGAACTCATTATAAGTCTCAATAAATTAATTTAGAAGTGGTTATGTACAATTTAACTAAAAACATATTTCAACAGCTAAATATTCAACGTTCATCGTACATTTTTTTACGATTTATTAACAATCAGAAATAAATCAATTTTGTTGCAACTTACAAAAATATATTTCGAACATAATATGTTATTTTTTTGATAAGTGGAATTCACTTTATTGGTATAATTATGCCTAATCTGATATGTAACCTGGAAAGCATTAGAAACAGCTATGTAAGGATTGAAACATGTTACCTGCATAATCATTGTAAAACGGTTTATATTTTTAGTTTTGACTTAATTTTAATATTTTTCATCTTTACATAATGATTGTCCCTAGTTGTATTTTAAAGCAGTGATTTCTTTCCTCTTCTTATTATGTGTTATACTATGACTGTCGTTGTGAATGTACAATTAAAATAAATACTGTATATATAAAAAATCAAAGGAAATATCGTAGTCGCATAACAAATTAATTATGTTGCTTTAATATATATATAATATTATGTTTATTTTCCAATAAGAGTTAAATTGCAAATGTAGTTAAACATATTACGCTCAATAATCGTATGTGACATGTATTTATGAAATTATAATTACTATTAGTACACATTGTTATCTGTTTCGAAATACAAAAACAAACAATGTACTTTCTCATTCCTGTTACTCAAAACTTTGCATTTTAAAGAAATGTTAGTTTTGTATTAAGAGCATGTATATCTTATGTGCAAAAAAGCAAAAAATCATTGTTTAAATCATAACAATTCGTTATTTATACAAACGTCATACACATCACCTCAGTAGGATATGAATCAACACAGGGACAAACTTTGTAGTGTATAGAATTTGGTCTGATATACAAAATTACTAAAACTTAAAATTCATGAATCATATATTGAAGATTCAGTAATATATTTTAATATATCTTTGTTATGGAATAATATCTGGTGGTTTATTGGTTGACTTTAGTCAACCAATAAACCACCAGATATTATTCCATAAAAAGATATTAAAATATATTACTGAATCTTCAATATATGATTCATGAATTTTAAGTTTTAGTAATTTTGTATATCAGACCAAATTCTATACACTACAAAGTTTGTCCCTGTGTTGATTCATATCCTACTGAGGTGATTGTGTATGACGTTTGTATAAATAACGAATTGTTATGATTTATTAACATAATGATTGTTTTGTTTTTTTGCCACCATAAGATATACACTGCTCTTAATACAAAACCTACATTTCTTTTAACAGTTTGTAGTTCATTGTTTGTTTTTGTATTTCGAAACAGATAACAATGTGGTACTAATAGTAATTATTATTTCAATAAACTGTAACATACGATTATTGAGCGTAATATGTTTAAACTACAAACAATTTATTAAAGGATTTTAAGTGATGTCATTCACTTGAAGTCATTTGAAATTTATTTTCCAACATTATTTTAATTCTAATTAAACTGAATTTTATTTATTGTGTGAATTTTAATTATAAACTAATTCATGGTCTGGAATTCATAATATTAATTACCACATCAATCATAATGTTTTAACTTTGTAATCGGTTGTTGTTAGGCGATTATAATTAATTACTTACCATCAAATAAGATTTGAAAAAACTACATGATAATTACTTTTTTATAAAAAGGTTATTTATATTCATTTTAATCAGAATCCATAATAACTAAAATAGAAAGAACTATCACTAACTATCTTTCACTAAATATTAAGTTAAACACTGAATGTAATGAGAATGCGTTCATCCTCCTTTATTCAGAAACAAAATAACGATGTTGTTAAATAAAAATAAAGCCCTATTATTACCATTGAATTATCATGATTAAAGTATTTAAATATTACTTTCATTCAATAACTAGATACGTATATTAGACGAGACACAATAAAGATTACACGACATTAGCATTTTATATTAATTTTTGAATTCCGCTAATTCTGTTTACATATTTTCTAATTTTCCAACTGGATTATCAATAGTTCATTTTTGTGCAATTGAACATTTATTCGCAGAAGTGATACTTAAAAGTGTCAAAGTGTTATAATTTTTGTAACATTCACTCATATATAGATATTTTAACGACTAATGTTATTGATAATTGTTCAGATTATTTTTACGATAGTTATTTCGACTATTATATTAATAAAAACATACTTTATCTGCTATGCCATTTTTTTAACTTCTTTCATATATTGTAAATGTTTCTCATAATATTAAACTCATACGTTTAAGTTAAAATGATGCTGTTCTTTATAACATGTTGTAATTGGGGAAAGTTAGTATAGCATGCTGAGTATGATTGGTCCCTTAGGCAAACTCTGAACATTCAGAAAGTGGGCAGGGACATGTAGATATTTATTAATGAAAAACAACATTTTGTAAAATCACTATTTTATTAAAATATGCCACCATGACTTCGTTAGTTACACCATTGGCAAGGCAAATTAATACACTAAAGTAAAAAGTACACTAACCTCTAATACAAAAGCTGGGTATTCCTCATTGATAACCTAGAGTATAGAATAGAAGGAGGAGGAGTGGAGGTTAGGTTATGACAAAGACAAAGGTTTAAGGAGTGGGGAAATGCTTAAATCTAATTAATCATTTAGGATTAAAACATTTATTCACTAACCACTCTATTTGTTTATACATTTCCTTTATAGTTTAAAAAAAAATTTATTGCATGTTGTAAAATATTTAAATTTGTATTTAATAAAATTTTCAAATGATAAGTATTTTGAAGAGGTTAGAAGAACTAGAGTCATCATAGCCCAACCGCCTACTTCTATATGTTCATTGAATCTAGTTGTTTTAAAATTACTATAAATTTGACTTACATATGTGGTTTTAAAGATTTTATCAATTAATTAATATACTACACTTTTACTCATTTTCGTTTTACTATTATTTAACAATTTTCCTAATTTACAATTGTCATAAAAAGTAGATTTATAAACAATAATTTTATTGAATATCTTACCTAATGAACTGGTTTGAACCCTATAACCTACTTTCTTCCATTTTGTAGTTTCAACGTCAAACACAATGGGGAAAATATGTTTTTTTTGCATTAATTTTAACTTTTTTCTTAACTCTTAACTTTTAAATTATCATCAAAACCATAATTTTAATAGGTATTAATACCTAATTTTTTATACAATGTAATTCATTTAAATAATCATTAGTTGACATAGGAATATTAATTTGACGATGCAAAATACCATAGAAAGCGGCTAATTTATTATTAATGGGTTGTTAGATATTTATTAATTATGAAAATGAGTTTTTTTTTTTAACTTTAATATTTGTAATGGAAACGAAAACTTCGTAATAAGAGGCTAAATGCCTCATATGAAACCACCTACAGTTACATTTCTTGAGTATCCAACTACCCCTCCCCATTTTACTTTTTGCACATCAAAAAATAAAACAAATCTCATTCAACTCCTAGACCAATGACAGTTATTATTTTCTATGCAGATTGCATTTCTACCCAGTTTCTAACAACAGTCGTTATCCTCTCACAATAAATTCCTGGAAAATATGCCTATATATCTCAATTTAAACATAAATCGACAAAAATATATAAATCAATAAGTTAAGCATTATTTTTTTAAATAATATTCTTAATGTACCTATAACTTATAACACTACCATCTATTATATGTGTTTAATTTAAAAAAAAAAAAAAAAAAAAAAAAAAAAAAAAAAAAAAAACAACGATGAGTTATAAAATTATTCGTTGTAAATGAATTATTTGGTATCTGCAATTTTTGACAACTATAATTTAATGTCTAGCTACTTAAAGATAATTGATAAAGGTGAATATAATGCTTTCAATAAGTTTGAAAGCAATGTATTTAAGTCAGTGTACGTGAAGGCTGTAAAAGTTTAGTTTAGGAAAAGATGGATGATTTTAATTTTTAGGGAGATTGTAATATTACTTCTGTCTGTAATATATATATATATATATATATATATATATATATATATATATATATATTGTTTATATATTGTAATTTTATTGTTTATTATATAAACAAAATAAATATATTATATTTAAAATATAATATATTTTGAACCATCATATGTAGTTATATGTGTTTAAAATGGTAACACTAAAACCTTATTGAAATATTAGTTCAATATTATTTGAATCATATTATAACTTAGTTAATTTGTAAATAATTGTAAGCTAATTATCATTTACATATTTTCACCAATTTTAACAAATCACACTAATATCAACAACAATTTAAATTTTATATAATAATTGTTCCTAACCTATCTTGTTCAATACATATCTTTTTCAATAACATGTCTTTTAATATGCTCTTAATAAATGTCGGAAGGAAAATTAATTTGTCTTTCTGCAGCTCAGTGTGAAATCTTTGAATGTAAGTGATATATTTACTAAAAGTGAATGGATTTGAGTGGTCTCTGATTTCAATTTGGAAGTATAAATATAATCCTTTCATAATATAATTAATTCAGAACAATTATGCTAAACAGTATTTTACATAACATAATATAAAATTCTACAGATACTGCGACACATTTTTTCCTAATATTTGATACACTGGCATTAAAGAGGCGTGTATAGGGATTGTAATCAGAAGCGATGGATTATTTGTTTAAATATATTATACCCTAGCAAACACATCCACTAATCCATTAGATAAACAAGGCTGGTTTGTGATCTATTAGGAAAGCAATCATCAATAACTATGTAATATATAGCCCTTCTAATCAGTTGAACTTTGAAGAAACAACATTTTGAGGTATTACAGTCAACACAATTTGCTACTGTATCAGTAACAATTTTCACACAAGTATTATTGATATTTATTGATAAATATACTTCATATACCAGAAAGAATGAATTTATTATATATATATATATATATATATATATATATATATATATTTGTTTCTTCTTTTATTGTATACACAACATAAAGGTACATTTTAAACATCGTCTTAAAAACCTGAACGTTATGCAATTGTAAGTTGTTGCAACAAAAGTTTAAAGAAATTTGTATTTATGTTTTTATAATAAAGTAATTTAAAAAAAAAGGTTTTTAAAAGAAATCTTTCGACAATTAATTAATTAATATTTGTTGTTTATCCATGGTATTGCCATGTATTAGTTAGTTAATTTTTAAATATAATAACGATATTAGGTTTATTGCATTAGATGTATGTAACGAAGACAAACTGAGAATTAAACTTTTGAAACACCTGTAATCCCACTATTGTAGAGAAAATCTTGTATCGAGTCAAAGAATGAATTACCATGAGAGATATTTTTCACTGTTATTAAAATATTGTGTATATTAAATAATTACATTCTCAAGAAAAATAATAATGCTGGACTGTTAGCACTTAATATTAAATATTATAGACATTGAAAGTTCTACTTGAAATTCCCCTGTTCGCATGTGAGTAACAAACTACAGTGAAATGCAATCAATGTAGAGGCTATTCACCCGTCGAAGTGATATTTCTCTCTTTGTTAAAGTTTAACAAAAGTGTTGAATTTATTGTCATAAAATCTGTTAGTTTCCCGTATAGTGTTCTGTAAAAAAGTGGAATTTTGTTTCTAAAGGATTTATATTGGAATTGTAACGAAATTTGTGAGATTGTGTTATTAGTCAAACAACCTACACTGAGTCATGAAAAACATTTTAATAATACCAGGAAGTAGCAAAAATGTTTTAAAGTGTAAAACATAGGATAAAGAAGAAGAAATTAAGTGTGGGTATTACTTTCATATTAAATATGACATGGTGATATACGTTTTTCCGAATCAACAGATATCTTAAAGCTTGACATAAATCTAATATATATATATATATATATATATATATATATATATATATATATATATATATATATATATATATATATTACACATCATCGTTATGACCATTCATAAACTTCGATCCTGTAATAAATCTTTTGGAGATTGTTTTATGAAAAGCTAAAGAGATATATTTATCCTAACAGTAAAGAGATTTGTAGAATTCCTTGAGGATTCACTGTTTACCATCTGATCGGAGTCGCCATGCAGTGGTAATTTGTTAGTCCTGAGATTACATGTTTGAAGGGTCACATGTTTAATTTGTTTAAAATATATATTTAAATCTAGTATCATTGGTTACGTAAACATCAATACTTTCGGCGGGACGATGTTAGGTTCTTGAGAGAAATGTAATTTCACGTAACTAATGTCGTGAGCAAAGCCTATTTGGAATCTATTTCAGTGGTAATTTATTAAGTAAATATTAATACATCGCAGTAATTAAATACACAATAGTAGTTATTTATTATTAATATCATCAATGTTGGCTTTGGATCCAGTGCTAGTTTGGGGTGTCAGAAATACAGAGGTATGTGTGGTTACTAATTCAAAATCGCGTGACGAATTTAAAATACAGGACAACTGAAAGATTAAATGCTAGCAAAGAGGATGGGTTTTGCGGTTTTATTCTGGTAGTCTTTTGTTACCTTGAGATATTTAGTAATATGGTCTTTGAATAATTTTAAACTTGTTAAATTTTCTAAATTTCTAACATATTTTTTTAAATTACACGCCGACTAAATTTCGCTTTGTACACCGTCAAATGTTTGCCTTGTTAAAATATTTTTTCCATTAATTTAAATAAAATAATTTCTATTAACACTAACATATCTCTTTAGCTTTTCACCACTTGTAGCAACATTTAAGTGTGCAGGGTTATAAAACAGGACAGGTTGTGAATGGAAAATGGGTAAATATTGACATGTTTATTATCAAAATTGGTGAGTCTAAATATAACAATTACAATATCATAGAATTATTATTGTTATATTATTATGACATTTTTTTGTTAAAAAAAGAGGTTTTATTTTAGTCTTCAGTAAAATATTTCACTATCATCACACGTTAGAATCGACCAAGAGAAAATACTGTTATAGATTCTTAAATAGATCAAAGGAAATTAATCCTTTGAGTTAAACTATAATGTGGCAGTTGTTAAATCTTGCAAACAAACTATACAGGGATTTTATAAAATTTTTTTATAAATTTCTAATTATTTGTTTCTTACTCTTCTTTAACTAAACCCATACATCAGTAGTCAGAATATGACAACCTCATTACCACGAGCACATTTAATAGACATATGTAAGGTTAAACCAGATTTTCTCAAAATATCAGATTGTGCCTAACACGCGGATGTTCATGTTTAGACTCTTTTTAAACCGTGATTCTATGGTTAAAAATATGGTATTTTCAAGATTAATTTTGGTGGGTTTAAGCACATGTTTTGACTAATTTATCAAGGAATATTGCTATAAAATTGTATCATCATATTTTCAAATTTATATTTTTACATTTTTGTAAATTTATTTTGTAAGATATAGTTTAGGGTACTATACAATCAATACACTCACTTGTCAATTTAAAAGTTTAATATCTGTGCGTAAGTGCAAAAAACATTAATATAAATCAAAGAAAATATTATGTTATACAATTATATAATTTACATTGCTTCCATGAAATAACCTAATACGAACGTTTGATTTTATATCGATATTATAATTTAAAACAAACGCATTTTTCTTTCCGTACGAAATTATATATGCGATGAGAATTAGGAAGGTTTTATTGCTTCTTTAATATTTTAATTAACATTTGGAGTTTCCCAAAATTTAGCTCTCAATATTTGATATATACCTAAGCTATAGATACATATTTAAAACTTTAAAACAAACAAATTTTGTATGCAAAAAATATTTATTATAATTTTAGAGTAGTTTTAAAAACATATCCCCCATAACGTAAAAAATCTTAATAGAATACAGTTCTAATTAATGTAATAAAAATCAAACATACATATTTCTATGAAGAAACATTTCGTAACAATTCCAACTAAATGTTTTTTTTATACTTTAGATAACAACAATATGTAATTGTCATAAATTCATCCCAATTGGTTCATTTCAATTTAGAGTTTAATATAATCATGTATCTTTAAGCATAAGTTAAGTGACTCTTGGTGATTAAATGTGTACACCTATATTAGTTTACTTTAACAAAAAATTATTTCCATCATAATTAACATTATACTCACACTGAAAATTGTTTAGACGAAGTAGATGTGACATATGGAAACTTGTTACTCTTTTTTTTTGAACGCCGGAAACTCCTTTCAACTTTTTTTCGATATAAGCAAAGGATATTACTTTTTCCTTAAAAAGGAAGTGAAGTTCGACACTGCGGAATTGGATCAAATTGTAGAAGCAACATTTCTATCAGACCTTGCAATTTTAACAGACCCAACATCCAACCTTAACGAATTGAATTTGATGCTACAAGGGAAACAACAGAATATTGGCAATTTATATGGCCACATAAAAGTATTTAAAAATAAAAAATCGTCTTCACTAGAAAAACATTAGTATTGAAATGAGTTATTTTAATAAATAAAGGATTTAAATAAGTTTCATATAAAATACATTACAGATTAGTTCGAAAACCGGTTTAGCGACTTTAAAAAATCCAAGGAGAAATTTCAGTTTTTACGCAGCAACCTATTGTTTCTTTTGAGAATACAGAACAGACCTTCAACTGGAACTGTGTGACTTCCAGTCTGATCCTTTTTACCGAAGGAAGAACTGAAATAGGAAAGTACTTTTATATGTTATTCTCAGGAGAACGTTACCGCAACTTACGAAACTAAATTCATATAATGGGCTTAATGCAGGGAAGCACATATCTTTGCAAAAGCAGCTTTTTAGCATGAAATTTAAAGTTGAAATATATGTGTTCCCTGTCTAATAAGTCACATACTCGTTGTTTCATTTGTCAAATTTTTTTGTTAATATTGATTGAAACAACATTTCCAAACTGCTTTTCTTTTTTGTGTGTATAATTGTTTATTTTATAAATAAAAATAATTAAACAAAGAAAAAATGTTCGTGCCCATTAAAAATCACTTATAAAGTTATATACGATTCAATTTGCAATACATCATATGAAGTCTATAATTGTGCGCAGTTTTATTTCTAACGACCCTTGGGCCACTCGAAGTCGAACGGCCCTGATTTAGAGAATAAAATGAGGAAAACATATTGTCCGATTATGATACGTATAACCTCCAATATTATTAAACGGAACCAGACAATTAATTTATATTTGATAAGTAAAAATTATACACAATTCAACAATTAAAATTGATTGAAAGAAGTGTTTGATATTTTTCATTTCGTTCATTACATAACAATTTATAATGGATTAATAAAGGTAGATACAATACAAATATGGACAGTCAAACAGACCATCTCATTCTCATTCTACCTTTAAACGCACTTACACGCATGCAACACAGCGTGTTTATGTACTACAACTATAATTTAAATTATGAAACAAATATTCATAAGAACTGAAAACATTGATTAATACTGGTCATATTTATTAGCTAGTAAAATATGAAACTAACAAAATTATTTTACTGTACAAACTCAAGGTTTTATTCATTAATTTATAAAAGTTATTTAATAGAGCATCATGAAATTGTTTTGGTTTTATTTTAAACCTATACCGTAATATAATCAATCAATATCATTATTGACTTGTCAATCAACAATAATTCAGTATCGAAAATTTTTTTCGGTACTGCTTGTAATGTACTGCGAATTGAATTGAATATTTTCTGCAAATTTTACACCAAATCTTCCAAATTACACTGACTTTATGAAAGTATCACATTAATATAATTTGTTTAAATAATATAATTCCCCCTTATGAAATGATTTGTGTTATTCATTTAAAAAATTTAATATTCAGTACATCATTACATCACAATAACATTACACCATGAACAATAGGCGAGAGGTGTTCGATTAAAAATTACATCCACAACACTATCCACATAAACCTTCTACCTAATAAAATGCTAATACATTGCCTAAACTTCTCAGCAACAACGGTGAACCATACTTCTTTCATATTTATGAGGTTTCCTTTATACATGTTACCTCCTTCCATGTGAGATAAGTGTCTATCATACTATTGTGTAAAATTTTATAAAATGTAAGACGGATATGTTGTACTCCTGTTAGTGCTACTATCAAATTATAATAAAATGTACAAAAACATATTATGTTACAATTTTCTCTTCTTAATAACAGAAAGACATTTGCTGAACAAAATTTGAACTTTTTTAATTTCAATTATACGGTTTATAATATACACAATAATTGTTTTGGAATTGTAGTCATTTAAAAAATAATAAATTTCGTAGGAGAATGTATTCCTATTTTAACTTATTTAATACTTACCATATTTTTCAAAACGTAACACAACAAAGGAATATTAATATGTAAAAAGAGATTGAAAATATTATAGATTAATTACTAATTACCTTATGTTTTTTTAGTCAGATAATACAGATTTTATCCTAGTGGATAACAAGTTTCGACAGTTAAACCGTCATCATCAGATTCTACACACCTGAAAGTCGTTCAGTCATGTAATAGTGTCTTCATAATACTTGAAAAACCACTATTAAATTAAAATTAAAAATCGTTAGTTCACATAATATGCAGAATCGTTGCAAAAATAATGACCAGCAATAATAGGCCGTCGCGCGACACCGGCACCACGACTCTATCATATTGTTGAAAGACTTCTTGATGTCTTGGATCTGACGATGACGGTTTAAATGTCGAAACCTGTTATGCACAAGGATAAAATTTGGATTGTCTGACGAGAAAATTAGGGTAATTAACCTACAATATATTCATTGAATAGACAATCCAGGCGGTTACACCAAACAATTTGTTCAATAAGATAAATCGTAATTGTAGAACATAACTTTCTGCTAGTAATCAAAACATGCTAATTTAATACCAAAACTACTGTACACTCGAAATATAGTGACACGATTCATAAGATACCCACTATAACATTCTCGATTCTTCTCAACTTTCATGTTTCGTTATATTTATTTAATGTATGGCCAAAAACAGACTTTTAAATTAAACATATTATACAAGATATTTTGTAATACAGATAAAACCATACTTAATAGTGTTATTTTAACATGTTCAAATAATACAAAAAAAAACCAACTTGCTTAAGATAACTGCAGTTTAAGTATATATAAATATATATATATATATATATATATATATATATATATATATATATAAAGTTTAAATATTAGGAAGTGTGTTTCTATGAGAATGTATGCATATGTATACATGTGTTCGTATTTGTGTTTTTATATGTATGTAATTTTATTTTATTTTTAATGGGTGAACTTTTTACAATTTCAGTACAAGAAGCACAGAGAGCAATTTGTCTATTAGATAGAATATGATGTTTTTTTCACAGATAATAAAACATTTAATGATGGTTCATCTAATGTAGCGCTTTTCGGTCATATAATTTGGTATTTATCTTCAACACTGCCGGCTTCATTAAAATCATGCAAACAGTAGAAACTGATGATTGGCTTATTGACTTCCTATCAAGATATATTTGTGTAAATGGCACAATTTCATCTGTATCATTCTTTATTTTCAGTACCGTAAATTAACCTTATCCGTTAAACATTAACATTTCGATATTCTTTTTAGATGTTAATTATACAATTTCAAGTAGTAACGAGCGAACTAAAATGAATACACTTTTCATCAATTAAACTAACAAATTTGTATTAATGGATATCAAGGGAATATTCTATATTCAAAGGAATATACAAAGGTAAAAGTAGAATTTACGCACAATATGTTTCCACAAAGTATGCTTATAAAAAACCCCTTAGAGTATTAAAAGTTTAGATTTAGTCATTTCTACATATATTCACCAAGTAAACTTATAGTTCAGTATTACTTTGAAATATCATTTACGAAAATATTACTGATGAATATATCCACATACTGCGCATTCAGACTTTTTAACTACAAAGTTCATATATTTTTATTTAATAAATTAGGCATTTCAGAAAGATTTCGTAGACGGAAAATTACATACTATTGTATTCATATTCTTAATACTCTCTTAAATTTTAAATTTAGTTTAACCCTATTATTTAATAGCTTTACTTTAGTGTTGAGTTTATTTCATGAACCTCTCTACTAATTTTAATTCCTTCAATATTGAATTTGAACATTCATTAATATATTTTTGTAACTATAAATTTGGTTTAGACACTAATACTGAAATGATATAAATTCAAAACTAGCGTTCCATAGATAAATCACAATTTATATTTTCGGTTAAGAAGAATGTGTTTTTATTTTTAACATTTGCCAAATTTATGAACAAGTTAGTTAAAATAATAAATCAGGTTTTAAAGGTTATAATATAATATTTATATATTAAAAACGTGAATATATAGTCATAAATTGTAGCAAAAACGTAATCAGTATAACTCTAGTTTTTATGGTTTATTTTCTGGTATACCAATAATAAAAAGTAGTTTTTCGGACTTCATTTTATGATATTATGTTGTTAGCGAAAGTCAAGAATAATTCTGATAAAAATTACGTTCTATTAGGAAGTTTATTATTAAACGAAGAAATAATAATATTATTAACAATTTGTAATATTGAAAAGTACGACATGCTCTCTATTACATACATTCGTAACTTTATAATATTTACTTTTTTTTCTTTTTCTTTTTTTTTCAGATTTATCTTTGATCACTTAGTTCTATTCCTTGAAAGAAACGTGTTTTAATTAAATAAGCTAATTTTTCCATTATAAACAATAAATATAATATTTAGACGTCAATTATTTACAATTTCAAAAATAAAAAATAAAATAAAACTTCTTTCTACTTTATGGAAAGTTCATTAATCGATAAGCCACGTGTATCTACCCACCTTCTGCCACAAGGAATTATTATCCCCTGGACGATCGTTTAAGGCACCCTTCGTAGGAAGTCTAAACAAATTGTTACACCTCACGGACACCAGTGTTTTATCCAAACATAGCCTCTTTTAAACTGACTTCTGAATTGCTAGCCTTACCTGGGGAAATTGCATTCCTAACACAGATGGTTTTGCCCCATAAAAATTTATTTAAAAAAAAATTATTCATTCAATAGATCATATTTATAGTGGGTTTGATGTTAAGTTTTATTTTAATTATTACAAAACACCAGTTCTAATTATATTACAGTATAAACTTATCATAATTTGAATGTTGACAAACTATATTCTTCTAAAATATGTTCTTTTGATTTTTGATTTAATTACATCGAAATTTGTTATGGAAGTAAAATTTATTTTAAAAACAAAACATATTATTATTGCTTTAATTGCTATGAATTGTTACTTAATTAGAGCGCAGAAAAGAAAAATACCAAAACAACATTAACTCTTAAAAGCAAATGTATATCTATGGTTTTGCATCAAATTAATTTGTTTCCATTTTTCTTATTTCATATATGCTTTCAAAATTTACGTTTTGTTGGACAAATATTTTCGTTGAATAATTTCATTTTCAAACAATTAAATTCTAAAGTAACTTGTTGTTTAGCCAGAAAATATAGCAGTAAGTTCCATTATTATTATTATTTTTCTGAGTTTAAGTATTTGCCTTAAAAATACACATAAGGAGATAAATTTGACATTAATTAGAATAATATATTGAAAACAAAAGACAACGTGATTTTTAAATAGGCAACTACTTTGGATGCTGAGGTATTGAGGTGTACTAAATATAATTTGCATTAGACATTACGCTTCGCGTAACTGTAGTCTCAGCCTATTACTGCATTCTGCATTGCAATGTAAATATAGTTTATATACCTTGATATGTTGGATATTAGGTATTTTCTATAAAAATATATCTAAATCAGAGATATTCAAAACTTACTTAAACTAAATTACTGAGAACCTAAAGTCAACGTAATATTGAAATAAGCGAAATATTCGGAATCTGAAATAATGCGGTATAATAAGTATCTTAGTAATCTAAGTATAATTTGTAACTCTCTTCTATTACATACGGTGTTACACGCTCTGCCTCGTGTAGCTGCATTCTCAGTCTATTACTGCGTTGCGCATTGCAGTGTAAATATTATTCGAAACTCTGATTCTGTAATTCATGTTTTCAAAACAACAATCAAAATCCAGTTCAGGCATAATAGTAGAGATGGTAAAACTTCCCTGACTCCAAAACTAAACTCGAGTTTACAGTGCGAAAATTCTAAATCGACTTGTTGTGATTAAATTAAATATAGTTGTAATTATTTGTTGTAATATTCATAACTTTCTTCTAATAAATATTAATGTATAGTTGTACACAACTGTATAAATATTCTCATTGACTATTTATTGTTATTAGCAGCTACATTTAATGATAGAAAAACATTGATAATATATAATTAACTATACATGTCATATCATTGCAAAGATTAATATTATATGATACAATATTAGTTTTACATTTATACGAATCAAGTTTTTACATACATGAAAAAATGAAAGTTATTCACAAATATATCATTGCTTGTGTTGTTTTTAACTTAATTTAAAACGTAAACTGTAAATGACCTATTTTATAGTAAATTCATTTTTAAACGATGAAAAAATACTGATATTTTATAGAAAAATGTATGTTAATATAAGGTTTACGTTTTAGTTACGTATACGTTTTTCAAACAGGAAGCTACATTGTATTGGTCAGGAAAAAGTCTGTTGTTCGTTATGGACAATATTACTACCTTAAAACAAAAAACATTTCAGGGTAGACAAATTAATTTGTAGCGTGTAGTACGGTGAGATTAAGGCATAACGCTGCTTGCTATCAAAGAAAAGATTATTTATCTGCTTTCTGTAACACGCCACGTTTATGCTTACGATTATTATACTTACCCTTATGCATCACTAATACAAACAAAATTATTTTAAACTTAGTAATGATATACAATATATTTAATTTAAACTTCAATTTAATACATTGAACTTTCATATTTCATTTTTTTAATGTTTTTTTACCTGATGTATAAATATGAAAAAAAAAATCAAATTTTCACCAAATCTTTCAATAGCTTTTAGGGGAAAACAATTGAAAAATATTCCATATATAAGTATTACCATATTAGTTATACACAATTAAATATGTAAATATATTCACATATTGTTACTAATATTACATTTACAGAGATTGTAAATATTAATAAATATATTTTTTCAAGAGCGGATTTTTCTATAATGAGAACGGATGCAGCAATCCCAAGGGACACCAGATGAAATACACTTTTTTTAATATAATTTTTTTTTTTTTTTTTTTAGATCCCGATCTTTCATATTTCATACTATCTTTTAACAACCTCTTTTTACTTTCCAACGCTGACGCTATTAGGGTAATCGAGCGCTAAGACTCTTTATTTTATTTTACAAGACTAGGGTAAGGTAGACATATTTTTCTCTAAGCAACTAGGGCAAATAATGCTAATAAATAAATATATTATTAAGTAATTATGAAAGAGGTTATTATAAGAACAAATTAATGTTTCATGACTCCAGTAATTTAGCAAGACAATGTGTATTGCATTTCATATTATAGATCGTTTATATGCATAGATATTTTATCTTTGTTATTCGGATTTTATTCTACAATAAAAATGTATGTAATTCATGCTCTAACGAACGATATATGAAATCAGTTTTGAATTAATAGTGTAATAATAACAACTGGTTAACGATTTCTATGTTAATATATGTCATATATTACTCTAAATATCAATATAAATTAATATTTTTTCAAAAAATACACGATTGGAGAAGAACCAAGTTAGAAAACACAAAATTTCAATACCATCTAGTCTACTCCTCACAGTATGTATATATTTGTAATACAATTTTTATTGAAAAGTTTAGTAAATGTATATTTATTTCATCAATAAATAATGATATACCACAATTAATGCAACAAGAAAAATCACACAAAAGTACAGCTAGCACCCCTCCTAGAAAACATAACTTCCAATATAATGTAGTCAATAACCAACAAACGACTGTAATATCACTGTATTATGCTTGCATCTCTAATTTGTAATCTTCACCTGTCAGATTCTTATTCTAACAATGTTACTATTCATGTTCGATTTACGTCGTGGTTGCAAATGAAGATGTCACAATTTCTAGGCTGAAACTTTGTCTCATTATCTTATAATGGTAAATTAATCGATTTTGAACATTCGAGTGATTTTATTTATATATTTGTTAGAAAATTCAAACATCAGTATAATAAGTATAATTTGTACTTTTAGTTTAATTTTAAATTATATATTATTTTTTATCAGTAATATAAATTTACACACATAATTAAATTAATATTCCAAAATATAGTAAATTATATTTCCATTATGATATAATTATACTTTCATTTAATATATGTATATATTAACAATATGTAAAGTGAGATTTCATCGTTTATTGTCTTTAATGTTGCGACAACTATCCAATCCGAACTTTAACCTCAATGGATTATTAAACTTCGGATGGTAATTTTTGACACTCTGTGTCTTTACAAATTGACATAAAATGCTTTTTAACATACTTTTAAAAGGTGTATTCACTGCGAGCTAAATCTTTATTGATAAAATTACGTATTTGATTACACAATCAAAGATTTACTCACAGAGGTAATCCTAAGTTAATAGCAGTCCTCTCCAAAACTCAGTAAATACTACGAGTAGCAAAAGTTCACAGTAAAATAAACAACCAAACGAATATTTGTCACGACAAACAAAAAAATTGTAAAATAATTTGTTTGTAGTATAACCATTCAGTGAATATCATTGAGCATACTTAATTGTTTGGAATTACCTGTTTAGGTGCCTGTCGCATATTCCCATACACACTTTGTTTCTATTTGTAATTAATAAATAAATAAATAATTTAGAATAATTAATTTATAAATAATTAATTCTTTTAATTTCCATGAAGCCTTTAAAATTATTTATCTTAATTCATTTTCAACTAAAGTGAATTAAACTATTTCAATAAATAAGCATAAACACAAGAACACTACCATATTTAAAATCAATAACATTTAAATATTCTTGTTAGTTTACACACTAGTTGTATTGATTACATAGTAGTTTCATATCATAAATGGGTAATTAAATAATTAATCAATGCTCCACTTATAGATTATGGAACTTTTTGTGGCAGTTTATGGTAAAACTAATTTTATTTATGGTTTCCTTGTACGTTAGGTATTTTACGAACACATGATAATAATGTATTATCTTGAAGTATGTAAAGAGCCATAAAACAAAACAACAATTTGGTCCAATTTGTTTAACTTATACAAGTACATTTTGTTATACCTATTACTACTAAATTTGAAATACTTATGTTGATATTTGAAGATACTTCATTTATAAGCAGATTTGTATTTTTAATTAATAACGATATTTGTGAGACAAGTATATATAATGTTTTGAATTTATTTCCCTATTTAAATCGACGATAATACTAAGTTAAAACAAGTAACGGTTGAAAAAATGTACGTATTTCGTATCTTTTTAATAGGATATTTTTAAATACATATAAAATAACACGTTTCATAATAACAACTGGTATTCACATCAATCTTTCACTCATAACGCTGCAGTTGACAGCTCGTCCCTTGTGGACCTTGTTGCTGTACATCGTTATTTTTTATCTCTTATAGTCAGGCTTATAATTTGAAATTCATTTTTATCGGTTTCACGGTTAGTTGACAGTAACTATGTTGGCAATATTTCAAATTTTTAGAAAGGTGCTGTAAAGAAAGTATATGTAGGTATTCATATTTATTGATGTGAATACTTTGTATGAGAAAGATGATGCAATTAGGATGCGGTAATTAAACAGGAGTGTAAAAAATTGCTTTTGTTATAATATTTTTATTGCTTAAATAATATTAAGTTAACACGTAATAAGAGAGCTAACTGCTCTAGATTACTTGTATTGTTTCTATCTTGGTATTAAGCTAATTAAATATTTATCATATAACCAGTTTTGTATTTAATAATTGAATTTTTATTTCAAGATGATGCCCAAAAATGTACCTGGCTATGAACTGCAAAGGTTCTTATGATGAAGATAATTTTAGTAATTATGATAATATATTTAGAACGAAAATAAATTTAAGCAAATGATCGAGGCCGCAATACGTGCTTCCGTTGGTTTGCCTTGCTGATGATGTTAAGAAAATGAATAAACATCTTTCGATTTCTGTACACTATGTAAATACTAAACAAATTCGCAACAAAGGTGTATTACAACAGAGCTTAATATTTTTGGTGTTGTGTGGGGTGCTTCACGTTGACTTTCAGAAATAAGGGGATAAGCAATAAAGGTTAAAAAAATCGTAATGTTTTTATCTTCAAATTAGTAACATAGTTGTTATAAATGTTATCAATAAAATACCTAATGATTTTGGACGATACGTACTGGTCTACTAATCCCTATAACGGAAAAATAAAAATATATATTTCGCCAAAGGTACGATATTTACAATACAGCTCTAACGATTGTAACATATATGGATTTAAATTGTGAAGAAAATTTACGTTTCGAAGTAAACATTAGGGAAATAAATTATTATGTTTTACTTTAAAGTTAAGGTAAATCCAATAGAGAGGGGGAAATAAATATAAAATGTAAATATTTAACCAAAACTGCAGATTGTCGACCTAATTATTGTACTGTAGTTTTGTACAAATATGTGATAATAAATAATTTCTGATCTGCTAAAAAATTTACGGTTCTATCCCAGTATGGCAAATCCTCTCGCTAAATAAATTTCATTACAGTATTTCTTGCAAATGTAAATACACATAAATAAATATGTTGGATGACAGAAAAATAAAATACTCTATAGGTATTTGCATCAGTATATTCAATTAAAACAAGAAGGATTAAAAGGATGTTTCACACACTTTGAACTAGGATATGAACTTCGGTTTAACACAACAAACGTAAAATATGAAGTTCATTAAATATATAACAACTACAACATTTACGACTCATTATTTAAATATTTTACCTCCTATAATATTAAATATTACACTCTTTGATTTTTACGTTAAATCCACAAAATAATATTATGTAAAACAATGAAAGAAAAATGTAGTAAGTTAAATTATAAGAATGGTTTTTGTTTTCAACAAGTAATTATCTTTTATTGCATAATTAAAGTTAATTATTTTGAAATATTGCAAAATAAGTGGACGTTTATTGATACAAATTGGTGTTAACATTGTTGGACCTTACGATATTGGCACATTCTGATGGCGATTATTAACTTGGAATAACTAGATTACTAAAAGCGAATGGAACTTAGGTAAAGATGGCTATAATCAGACACATCCTAATTTAAATTGAAATACGAATCCCTATCAACTAACCGCCTTCCCTAATTCCATTACGAGAATCATTAACTGATGTGACAGTCACCTCCACTTTTCAGAACTTTGCGCAGTGTACGTTAATAATCAAATTATGTAGGCTAGTTATTTAACAATTTTACAAGAAACAAATTGCGTCTCTTATTTTACATGTACGTGTACAATTTTTATAACTAAATGTAAATTAAATTAGGCTAAACAGTTACGGTAAATTTTATTTTACTTTTGTAAAACTCTTATGTTTGAACCATTATTTGAAGAATAAAAAAACTTATATAAAATAATAATCATTGGAGAAGGATATAAATATATGTTTTTCAGTCTTCCTGGATAATTCTTCTTCAAGTATACTTTTACATGAGATAGTAGAGTGGAAAAATTATTCAAGTATTTCTTTAATTGTCCAAAAAGAAATCATCCAGTAATAATAAACTTTATCTTATTCATGGGTACAAGTGAGGCAAATATATTTGAATCAGAACGCAAGAAATGTTGCGTCTTTTAATTAAAAAAATAATAATTTATTTCTTTTCTTCGAAATCTGATTATATGTGAAAATACTTTCCGGATTCATTTACAATTTTTACTTACAACTACTGAACTTATATTTTATTTGTTGCTTAGTTTTACTTATATTTAATTTTGTTTTCAAGAAAGGTAAGTGAGAAAGTGCTTTGTTTTGTTTTTCAATATTTATTTACCTATAAGATAAGGGGTTATTAAAAAGGTGTAGATACACTATAAATATAGTATTTCATCAACAGTTAAATAGAAACATAGTCAAACCCTGCAAGGTTTGATTAAATAATATAACACATAAAACCACATTAAGATAAATTTTGTTTCATTCTTCGACCTTTGTATAATAATTTGAACATCGAAATATTAAAATAAACTAAATCAATTATTTTCAAATAAATTTGATCTAATGTTTATTTACTACTATTATATACAATGCTCAAAACAGAACAAATTTTATATAAAATCCATGAGGGTCGGTTAAATAACAAACACCTTATTTCAGAACTGATACTGGAATTCGTTGGTTTTAATATCGTTTCGATCGCAATATCCTGTTGTCAGCATAAAAAAGCTAGGTGAAATGAAATCTCTGTTGACATTTCAGTTATTTGAAATTATTACATGTTTGAAAATACATCTCAACAAACGATACTCATATGTTAAAATAGGCTTTACACAATAATTACAATAATAAATTTCATATTTTTTCGTTTGATAAATATGACTCAGAATAATCATAATCATGTCAACTGCAATTATGTGATCTAATATACACATACGAGTATAATGCTTTTATCATTTAGAGTTTAGTTATTCAGTTATAACGCCAACACAAAAATAATTAGTTTAATACATTTGTGAAGTTGTAAATTTCATTATTATTTCCTGTTTTATATTTTGATTTTACGAATTACTACCAACTAAATATACAATAACTTTATCCCATCTATCTTAAAACGAAATTTGTGCTTTTTTATATACAACACTAAGTATCATTTCATTTTGAAAGTAGTGTACGATTAATATAGAAGTAACTACAATTTAAAATATTTTATAAACACTGTACATATTGTGTTAAATAAATTTATACATCGCGTTTGTTTCTGTTTTAATTTTTTAAATTTTTACTTGTGTAAAAAAACGAAAAACGTTTTTGTGATTGTGGCTATTTAAAGGGAAAAAAACACTTAAAACAGAGACGCCTAACACATGATTAATCGAATAGTGATAGGGTAGAAAAAGATCAAAAGTTAGTCGAGAGACACCTCATAGGACGATGAAACAGAGGAATCCAAACTAAGAAGACAAATCCAGTTAGAACCTTTCGTGATAACCGAGCCCGTACTCACTGTAAATGAGCTTATAAGATACACCAGTCGCGTTACAACGCCTTTGTAAATTGTGTAATATTTACAAAACTTATTATAATATATTAAACTTATACAACTATTAATTTATTTTATTCAATGATTTCAGTGTCAGAGGTTTGATATGGGTTATGGGAGATATAATGGTAAAATATAAATATTTAAATAAGTTTGTAATTATTACCTATTATTGGATTTATATTAGTTGCATAAACTAACAAATTAATTGCAGACGTTATATACAAACTTAAAGTAATAATTTGTTTAAAGTTTAAACTTATCCAAGCCTGCGTTTGATATATTCCTAGTCATTTATTTATATTTTAGAGTTAGTAGGTAACTGAGTCATATTTTCACAATAGAGACATAATTAATTGCGGTGTATATAACGGATTCTGGTTATTTATCAAAATCAACCTTCATTCTTAAATCCAATACCGCAGCATAGTAAAAATATGTATACTAAAACCACTTATGTTTTAAATAATTATTTCAATTGATTTCATAGATTGTTACCAAAATATATTTGTGATGTATTTTATTAGGTGTTGGTATTATGACAAGCAAAGTCAAAAATATCACAACATTTTTCTTTTTAAATTCTCGATAATTAACAGTACGTTCAATTGATAGTGTTCGGTAAAATGTATTTGTATAATAAAATTTGACCTATTGTCGAGCAACCCGACTAGTTTATTATATTCGAGCATTTTAAATGATAAAACGTTCAGAGGCAATGATGATACAAACACTGTGACATACACAGTTCAATCTAACGACAAGACATTTTAATTCGGTTATTTGTATTGATTGAAACATATATTTTTGTGTTTTTATTGTATGCAGTTTTTACTTGAAAAAAAAAAAAACTATGACAACAAAAAAAAACTTGGCAACTAGAAATAACAATTTTTTTTCATTCAAATTATTTATATTTGTGCTATAAAAAAAAAAAAAAAAAACGTTTTTCTTCTTTACTCACTACCATTCTTGTTTTAAATTAAATTTTGTAAGACTTACCTCATTTACCGTCGTCATATATAAAGAAGATATTTTTATAATTTACGTAATTCAGGTTACACTAAATAAAACATTGTTACTTTTTTATTTGTCGATATATTTTTTTATGTTTCGATATTTAAGTCATACTACTATTTACTTGTTTTATTTGTATACACTTCGATACATTACGATAAATTACAATATATTTCTACTTATTTGTTATATTTTCATGAATTCAGATATAATTTATTATACTATCGATATATTTTCATAAATTACGATGAATTTAGAATTTAAAAAGAAACTGCGCTTTAAAAAGCATATTAAAAAATAATACGATATAAATTTAAAATTTTACTTGTAATAAACCAATTAAAAGGTTTTCTATCTTATATAATTTTATTTTAAAAAGTAGTGTATATTTAATCTAAAAGTAACTATGATTTGAAGAGTTAAACAATGATAGTTCATATAGTGTTAATTTGGGTTCTCTTTTTTGCACTTTCACTTGTTTTTTTAAATACGAAACTTGTCATCTCGGTTTAATGAAAGAAAAAATTACACTAAATAAAGAAATCTCGCAAATTTATACTCGAAAATAAAATAATAATAGCATAGAAATAAAAAGAGAAGAATCTAAACCAAGAATAGAAAAAAAAGTGTATATCCAACAAGACCCTACCGAGCCCATACTCTCTATAAATGACCTTATAAGAGATATTAGTTGAGTTAGAACGGAAGTACAATAAATGTGATATTTTGAAACTAGTAAAGTTATCAATATATATTCTTTAATAAGTTCAGTGTCAGTGGAACAATATTAGTCATATATTGGGAAAATATTTATATTTTACAATATTGTTAATATTATTGACATTATTGTCTTTATGCACGTGTCAGAAATAATTACAAAATTTATTAAACATGACGTTAAACTCAAACTTGAGGTAATCAATTTGTTTAAAGTATAACATATACAAGTCAAGGTTTTGAATATTTCCTCATCATTAATTTATTTTTAAAGTTACTAGATTTCTAAGTAATATTTAGCAAACTAACAAACAAGAAATAATAGCTTATTGTAATTTGTGTAAAACCTAATTTGTTATATGAGTATTGTTCGTTGAGATATATTTTCAAAAACGTAATAAGAAACCATTTCAAATAACAGAAATGTCAACAGAGACTCTATTTCGGTCAGCCAGCTGTTTCTTGTTGACAGCAGGAAATTGCAATATCAACTATATTGAAACCAAGAAAGTTCAGTATCTGTTCTGAGACAGGGTGTTTCTTAATGACCATAACCGACCATTAAGTTTATTGTATCAAATTTATTCCGTTTGATGATTAGTTTATATCACAATCAATAAAAAAGGAGTTCAAATTTATTTGACGTACGTTCGATTTATTTATTTTAAATGTTACTTATATTCATATATAAAATACTATATGAAGGTCATCTATCATAACGTCAAAGAGTTAAACTAAAATTATCTCAATGTGGTTTAATGTATTTCAATATTTACCCAAGTCTAAAAAAGCCTTCACTACGTTTTTATTAAACTTTTGACGAAGCTCAATTAGTACTTTGCATCTACATTTTTTAATAACACTTAATCTTAAGAATCGATAAATTGTGGAAAACATTGCTAACTATTTCCTTCTTACCTTTCTTGTAAAAACAGTTAAAATTAACCAAAACTAATCAACAACAAATATATTAGTTAAGTTGTAAGACAAAAGTCAAATTGAACCAAGGACGTCGGTTGTATAAATAAGGGGCTGAACTTACTTTACTTGTCATTGGATCAGCAATTTTTGGCTCTTTATGATGTATCACATTGTTTCTTGTAAATATAGTTGTTGCTTAATTTGAGTTTTAAAATTTTAAAATACTTTAATGTTCGAGGAACCAACTTGCTTTACGCAAGTAACCACATTGAGACAAAGAAAATTATGTTATGTCTATATTAAACTATAGAATTGCGACTGTTATATTTCATACCTTAAATGAGGCGAAGTCTTGTAGATCTGTAGGACAGTGTTTGCTAATTTCGGTGTTCGTAAATGTGCACAGGTATCTGGCGACGACACTTGACACAAAGTAATTACAATAGTTTAGTCACAAATCACTAATATCACTGTTCACAGTTAATAAATACAAAATATAGACAAGATTCTTTAGTTTAGTTTATCGCGATATCTTTGGTATTGTAAATTAACAGTTAATCGCACACGTCGATGCCATGAGCGAATGGCGTAGAATTCAAGCGATATGAGCCATACTTTTCGGCTGAATATGAATAGTTACAATAGGCAGATTATAAACGGGTCTGCGACCAAATAAACTAGGCGTATTATCACAAAAAAATAACTATTAATTGCTTTATTATTATTATTCTATTAGCGGCGTTGTATAAATACATACAGCGTGAATAACCAAACTATAAGACCACGACTGTTTTATTAGAGCGTTGATTGTCCAGTCTCGTGGTTTCTTCAAGAAGTGGTATTCTGCTTTTGTTCTGCAATATACCAATCAAACGGTCAGAAAATATAGCTTAATTAAACCTGCGTAAAATTGCAATTGATAAGATTTTAGATTTAAATTTCATTTGTTTAATCACTTTTTTTTTTTAATTTTTTTTTTTTTTTTATGTAATTTTAGGATGTGTTAATTCTAAAGAAATTCGTTCACCAATAACTGTTTATTTTACTTCCGTAATTAGCCAATGAAGTAGTATTGAATTGATGTAGAATAAAATATCTATAGAAAGTGCATTTTATTTTAAACCTGTCACAGAGAAAATGTTCTTGAAAGATGTACTACAAGTACACAATATCAAAAATCATTTAATTTGTAATATATCAGTCTTATGCTAAATATACAAAATATTTTTTGTATTATTCCAATTTTTTATTAAATCAACAAAAGGTAAATAAATGTTTAAATCGAGAAGGAAGAAACGTGGTAGTAAACCATAAATGGAAATATACCGTTTATGAACCAGTCTTTAGAAAATGTAATATTTTTACTATATGAACCAATATGTTTCTTCTTTAATATGTTATTCTAGTATATTTAGAATCTAAACTAAATTTAAGTTACAGTAATTTAGGTCTAACATGTAAATAATATTATCGAATGTCCATAGATAAAGATGATTGAGTTTACTGATGGTAATTTGTAAGAACAAAGGAGTCTGGGGCAAGTAACGATATCATAAATTCTCACCGACGTTTGCCCACCTCCCTCACATGAATAACGCCCTTTAATGTTCTATAGAATATCTAGCCCTTACTTAAAATGTGACGTCAACCCTTTAAAGTGGGATTAAGGAAATGCGATTAGGTTTATTCATTATGACCAACAATAAAATTACTTGATTTTGTGACAATTTAAAATAAATATGCTATCCGTTAAGAAACTCAATTATTCTGTCAGACAATCCAAATTTCAATGTTGTGGATAAACTGTTTTGACAGTTAAACCATCATCGTCAGATGTAAAACATAGTGAAATCGTCGATGCATTTGAAAACGTAGTATCATTAAAACTGGGATTTATATTTGAGTAATCAAAAGACAATAGAATAAATATATGTTATAGTATTAAACTAAAAGTATAAAATAATTAACACATATACAACTCTCGTTAAATTGATTAAACAGTGACAAATTTGAAGCGATTACTGCCTACTTATACTGATGCTATTATCTATGTACAAGAGATGAACTTGTGTATCGGGCAATTGCTTATAACCAACTACAATATCTACTGTATTTCTACTTTTTTTTCGTTTTAAAATTATAATCTTCTTCTTCTGTTGCAGTATATATTTCAGATTCCTCAATTGACTATCACAAAAGGCTCATTGTGAAGACATATAGTATCTTTTATCTATATCTTTTTTGTGCTCCAGTTATCACAATTAATTACACATCATAGTCTTTATGTCACGTTTCATAAACCGAAAATTCATAAATTATATTTTTAAATATATAGTCCAATGATTGTGACAAAAATATGATAAAACTCTAACCTCTAACAACCAGCAACAAAACAGACTATCTGAATTCAAACTGAATATAAATCAAGGTGAAATTAAACGTAACATTTTACATACAGAAGTGATGTTAAGAACCGAATTAACAATAATAATAGCGTCAATATTCTATCTTCATTAAACTTTACACATAAAATTATGTTTAATCCAGAACCCTCGTCGCAGTCAAACACTCGCGTGGAGTATAAAAAAAAGTTTAGAAAATCTTTTAATTTTGTTTTTCATATTGGTTTTTGTTTTTTCGTGTTTTGTTCTTTGTTTTTAATTGAGATCTTTTAAGAAGTGGTCATGAATACATCAAAACTTTGTTGTCTGATTTAATTCCTTATTTTTTTAAAATTTAACTCGCAATATAACAAAAATAAATGTATTGTTATCAACAGTAATATAAATTGTCAGAGAATATATATATATATATATATATATATATATATATACTGTATTCCTAATCAAATAAATTATGTCAAAGTTTTAGGTTCTTCAATGTTTATTATACATCTACAATTCAATTAATTATACATGACACAAACACCCACCGTTAATTTAGTATATAAGACACGTAACCTCACAGATGCTGTGACATTTGACTTCCGATCCGCTCTACGTTTTCTCCATTACTGACATGCAACAGCCTCAGGTCCTCCTTAACATTCTGCAAATACAGTTTACTTTATCAATATCTTCATTTAATTGACTGTATTTGACTATAAATCAAGCTCTTTAGAATTTAATTGTTCTACATATGGATTACACGTACCAGCTACCAAACGTTCGTTGTTTTATGAACCGCAATGTGCTTACACCATCCATTCATTCTTCACGTTCAGAGTTAAGTAATTGCTTATTATAAAAAAATTACTATCAGAGTTAAACTATTGTTAACACAGTCTATGATGACCAAGAGAAATTTTGCCCTTAACCAACAAGTTATTAAACTATCATAATATTTAGACCCTGCCTATCTCTTTGCTATTTTGGAATACAGTTTTACTGAAAGAAATATACAAATAAATCACATAAGTAATCATTATTCCAGATTTTATGAAGAAAACGTTACCAGACCAAGAATAAGATTCTGGATACCACTAAATCTCTGTCATAAATCTTTTCCTTAATTACAATCCATTATTACAAAAGACTTGTAATAATTTGTCTCTTTTGTAATAATGGATTGAAATTCACGGAAAGATTTATGACATTGATTTAGTGTTATCTAGAATCTTATTATTAATCTGGTAACGTTTTCTTCGTAAATTCTGGAATAATGATTACCTATGGTATTTATGAGTATATTTCTCGGAGTAAAACGGTATTTCAAAGTAGCTAAGAGATACGCAGGGTCTTAATATTATCATAGTTTAATAACTTGTTGGTTAATGGCAAAATTTCACTTGGTTATCATAGAAACATGGATATTTTTGAAGCACTGTCATTATTTTAATACTACTGTATTTACAACGACACACACACACACACACACACACACGCACCCATAGCACTCGTATAATACTCTTTTATGCATTAATACTTGTAACATACAAATAATTACAAGGTAAACAAAACATTATAATAACCTTTGTTTATCAGAACTAAAGGAGCCACAAAAATATTATAATAATATGTAAAGGATCTAGGAGAAAAAAGTTATCTAAAATAATATTATAAAGGATAAATGTAATATTTTTAACACGTTTTTAAAAAGAACTATAAAGTATAAAATATTTTTTCCTTTAAATATTAATATGTATTCATATTCCTAAATAATAATTGTCTTTAATCTTGGTGTTGGTGAATTTTAAAGAAATCAAATTTCATGTAAAATTCAAAACATATAACGTGGGGTTCATGCAATATATATAAGTGTTACAAGAATGCAACTGTAAGGATTATAGGTAGTAGCGAATAGGTATAGTTCAAATCAATCAATTACGTGCCAAGATAATTACTGTTTAATATTTATTCATAAATTACCTATTGCATGCGACCCACTTTGTAGTTTAGAATTTTACAGACATTTTGATTTTGTTTAACATTCACCAACACTAAGTTTAATGACAATTAATATAGGGATTACGAATAGTAATTTATAGGAGAGAAATTATTTTATACTTTTTAGTCCCTTTGAAAAAAAGTGTATACAAATTGTATTTGAAGACATATTAAAATGGTGATAAAACTAATATTTCAAAATATTCATAAAATATACAACTAAAATAAGTAGTAACATAATTAATAACATCTCTAATAAATCAAGTGATTTCAATGTCAGTATAAGAATGTATGACCGACTAACTTCAACTAATATTTTTATTTAAAATATATTGTTTATTTGATAACTCTGCTATATTTTAATAGGCTAATCTGCATTGAAATTATCGATGTATGTGCTCTTTTAATGTATATTTATTAAAATATATCATGGGCACTATGATCTAATTTGAGGGCAGAAAACGACTTAATTCGATTTAAATTATACAAGTTCAAAAATTTAAGTCACAATTTAAATTTTTAATTAGTGAATTTAGATATAAAAATGTTTAATTCGTAAACTAAGTTTTTTCGCAAACTTGTATATTTAAAATACATGTATATATTGTATGTAATGTATATTTAAAATAAACATAAACAGTATACATGTATACATATATAAATCTTATAAAATAAAGGAGTATACAGAATGTTCAATCTAATCTATCAAAATATTATAAACGTATTTGTTGTGCATATTTGTAGTGCGTATTTGTAGTGCGTAAAAAATACAAATTTCACAATTTACCACTTTAAAATGATATAATACTTGAGTATGGATTGATATAAAAATGTGGATTTGCGTTGGGAGTTTTACAGTATTAATTATATTGTAGACTAAATCAATAGTGGGGGGAAATTAAAAACACACATACATTGTACATTAATAACATTTTATTAAATCCTATGTCTTTAAAGGCAATGAACTACTACTTCCAAAATAACGAATGGGATACATTTCATATATTAACATTAAGATAAAAAGTACAGGTAAAGATAATAAAACGAAGAGATATTTTTGTAGATGAATTTATTCAGTAGTAGCTTAGAACCTTATGAAGTAAAACGCAAACCTAATGTATTGAAACAACAAAAAAAAACCTTTGGTTTTATTTATTTGCAATTATTCTGCTGCAGAGAGAAAAGTGGACAGTATTTGTTTTAATATCGTGAGCTTTGCAATATCCTGTTTTCAATGTGAGAACCTGTTAGAAACTGAGTACCAACGTTCACGTTTATTGATTATTGTATATGAGAGAGAAAGGAGATAAACATGTATTTCAACATATGTAATTAACTACCGATATTCATTTTGGGATTATTTTAATCAATATCTTGTCTTTTTATTTGGTAAATATTGTTTTAAAATTTTTGCCCTTTAAAAATTACCGACAGAAAACGAAATACATGTTAATGAATCAATCATTCCTTATATGTCTCTTCAAATACTGGACTGCTCCAAAATGAAATAAATTCGTGTTTTAATTTTAAATATGAATTAAAAGCAGTTAAAAATTTGATTAAATAATAATGAAAAACATTTTATACAAAATTTTATGAACTGAGTAAGTAAAAAACTGTTGAGTAAGATAAGCTGTCAAATCTTGGAACTTACCGTCCAGAAAATTGTCAGAGTACTTGTTCAATTTAATAAATAATATAATGAAATATAATAAAAAACGGTAATATATTTATTTGCTTATTTAATTTTAATTCATTAATTTTTTGTTCAGTTTTGTTAATTATTTTTAATTGACGAATTGTTCAATTGGTGTAGTTAAAAAAAGGGCAAGATTATACTAATAATAACATAAGTTTAATGTCATTATTTTAATAGCTTATTGTGAACATATTCTTACTGTGTAATATTCTTTCGACAAATGCAGTAATATTGATTTTGTTTTTCTTTGTATGGTAATAATGGTCCACGTATCTTGGAACAGCCTCGTTAATCTCTTATGGACGAGAACGCTAACTCCAGTAACATCGGACATTTAATATAAGGAAATTAAAGCATAGTAATTAAAATGTAATAATTTTCTTAAGAATTGAAATCACAAATACATAGAAGCTTTTTAAAAGAAAGTGGGAATTAAAAATTATTTTAAATTGGCTTTTTAGACCTTGTAGTATCTCAATTTGAAATTTATCTTGATGAAGATTAATCATATCATACACCTCTTAATTAGATATAATAAAACTTAAACATATGTTTTAACAAAAATTACGTTTACTTAAACCCGTTTCAACGACAAAGTCAACAACCTGAGATGGTTCTCAGACCTTGTTTTCCAGTTTTATACTATCTAATATTATCATGCAAGTCAAGCTCTGCATTCATTTATAAATATGTCGCTCAAGTCAATATGAACTTGTGTTCAAGCTTTATTCTATCTAATATTACCCCACAAGACAAGCTCAACATATATTTATACTTCTAAATAAAATGACGAATAATACAAAGTTCACATATTTAAAACAAGTTTAAAAAATAACATTTAAATTAACCAATTAAGACATTAGGTTATATTACTTAGATGTAAGTATATGATTAAATTCTCTAAACGTTACTTACTTTTGTTTCATGCTCAACAATATAAAATTGTCAAATGAAAATACACTTTTGTAAAACTTAATTACATTCAAGATGTTTTTTTTTTTTTAGATATTGTAGATATTTTACAACCCAACCATTTATCACTTCTGAAGATTTCCTGAATATAGAAATCGAAAACACTATTACACTTATAACGTACAGTACGTTTTTATGAAAAAAATAATTCTTTATTTTATGTTTAGAATATGAAAGTTGTAGTTATTCGAGAATTAATGTGTTACTACCATTACAAATAATTTATTACTTAAATTATATTATTCGTGGGAGGTAACGCAATCAAGCCAGAGAAGTGTGATATCAACTAATAATTTTCCTAAACATACTGTAGATGTTATTATCTAAATATTTACCGAGGCAAAGACAAGCAAGTAAACAATCTGGTAATTTGCTAAAATCACACAGGTAACATAGGTAGGTAGTGTGTAGCTTATTATACACGCAAACAATAACTTATAGACACACTGATGTGATTAATTTTGTGCAACAGATCAGTTTAATTAGAGAAATAAATTTACATAGTATCATACAGGATAAATCATAAGGATAAAAGTTTTTATTACGTTAATACTTGTTTATAATATACATAACTGATTTTTTACAAGTATTCATTATTAAGTTTATCAGTTTTCCATGTATGTTGTAATCTCCTGAACATTTTAGTAGTTGTAACTATGTGTTCTAACGTTGTGTTTCTTCCTTATTTTATCTATTATTATATAATTACAAAAATATCGGAATTGTAGTTATAATCTTTTGAGGTTCGATTTACATTGACCAATATATGTAGTAATACAATATATTTTTATATAAATGATAAATATCGGCTCAGTGTGCTAGAGGTGATCACATTTCGTTAGAATTCCAGTATATACGATGAAAATAAGGTGAATAATACGTCTCACTAGCCCTTACCTAACCTAACCTTTCACCCATGGATAGGTTATTGATAATCTTATGTCTATTAGTAGATGAAACAATTAAGGTTGCTGCAATAAGTTACTGTGGGTGTTGTGGGATGTAGAGTTGAGTATTTATTTCTAAAATGAACTTAACAAGATACTGTGATTTTATAACTTGCATATTCTTCGTGCTACATTTTTATTACATTTCTAAAAAGGGTTTTCAAGGTTTATCAAAAATTTTACTTTTTATATGGAGTATTATTTTGAGGTTTGAACGAAATGTGGTAGGGTGAATATTTATTTTACCGAATTATCTGATACATTGTTTTTATCTGATTGTCTCAAAATTGTACAGTGTGGATCAGAGTAGGTGTACAGGAAACGATTAGTTCTTCGTAACATATGGGATAAATGTTCCAGTATGATTTTTGTGAATGTTTCTAAATATTTATGTTTTTAAACATCTAATTTTTAATTTAGTATCAAAATTATTAAAAATTTTAATTTATTAAATTTCTTGCTTTAATATTGATTTCTTTAGTGATTAGGAGTAATAGATTGTAACCTATTAGATTGTAATATGTCACTAAAAATAATAAGTTGTTAATTAATTGTAAAGAATAATAATTCCACATGACTTTAACAGCACAATGTATTAAAAGAGTAAGTCAGCTGTGATATAATCTATTTTGTTGGATCATTATTTATCCTGAAAAATAAAAAATCTGTCTGTGTTATAAATATTCTAATCTGCGTCTCATTTAATATGTTAATATAAACAATTAGACTCTCAACTTCGTGCTTCATTAATAAACCAACTAAAGTCAACGTTGATACTATAATGTGTCGACTTTAGCGAAACTAAAATAACTTGATTAAGTTAATAGCTCAAATGAAGGATTAACTTATAATTTAAGAGATAATAAATTTAATGTGAAACGTTAATTTTATTCCAATGCATATTAAACACATGAATTGTTGTTTGTGTTATAGTTATTAGACAGACACACCTATCATTGAGAAAAATTTTAGTACGATGTAAATAATATTTTCTACGATCATAAAAATAAATTTGACTATTAAATTCAAGGTAAAGATTTTTTTTGTGTACACAATCATATTGACTTTAATAAACGCAATGTAATCATGTGATAATAAATTGTCTTTAATTCATCTCAATAAAATATGCATTCAAGTTGTAAAAAATTATTCCCGTGAAGTTGTTCCTCAATTATTCAATTTACTACATCTACAGACAAATGGTATACATTCCACTTACCTAAAATCTACGAATGAAAACTTAGACTAACATTAGTTAAACAAAATATAAGCAATATAAATAAATATGGAACTAGACTTGTGGACTGATTTACCTTTATAAATAAATTTTATCACGATTCGATAAATAATACTTTTAGTAAATCAAATATTTTTCAATGGCATCTCATTGTCAGTCTCTTCAGTGATGCAATGTATCTTGCATTATTGTAAATTTCAAGAGGAATGTAATTACTGTTCTATCTACCAACTACATGGAAAATGCTATTCTTGTTTTCAACCAGGTACAAAATTTACGCTTCCATACGTGGCTGAAATACATGTAGAGTTATATAATTATACATGAGTGTATATTTGTGGAATGAATTCATGATTAAATTTAAGAAATAAATAACAAGCAGTTAAAAAAAAAATTCTTATTAATGAAATGCTGTTTATACAAAGTTTTAAGAAGTGAGCGAGTAAAAAACTGTTGTGTAAGATAAGCTGTCAAATCTTGGAAATTCCTGTCCAGAAAATTGTCTGAGCACAAGTTTAATTTAATAAGTAAAATTATAATTAAATAAATTAAAAACTGTAATATAATTATTTGCTCATTTAATTTTATTTCATTAATTATTTGTTCAGTTTTGTTAATATTTTTTAATTAACAAATGGTTCAATTAATTGGTGTAGTTAAAAAGCGGAAAAGATTATAACTAATTATAACAGTAATTTCATGTCATTATTTGAATAGCTTAACAAGTTCTTTCGACAAATGCCGTAATTTTGACTTTGTTTTTCTTTGTATGATACTAATCGTCTAAGTATCTTGGAACAGTCTCGTTAATCTCTTTTGGACGAGAAACCTTACTCCAGTGACATCAATTTATATAAGGAAAATAAAGCATAATAATGAAAATGTAATTATCGTAAGGATAGCAATTACAGAAATATACAAGCTTTTTAAAAGAAAGTAATAATTACCAATTAATTAAAATTAGCTTCTTAGACCCTCTAGTATCTCAAAGGGGAAACTTTTTACGTTTAAAAATATATTAAAATTTATGTATTTGTAATGGTAACCATCAATTTCGTAAATAGCAAAATTAATTTTAGGAACAAATATCGTTAAAATAAAATACAAATTTTTCTAAATTATTATATGGAATAACTTCTTTTTTTATGAGTGATAATAAATAAAACTGATTTTTTTTTTTTTTTTTTTTTTACAAAATGAATCTTTCCTTTGCAGGGAATTTATTTGTTTGTTATATCAAATAACCTGTACAGGATAATTTTCAAGATTGAATTGCATCTCTGCTGCAGGTTGGAAGGATCTTTTTTCTTCTACGGTTTAAAAATAAAATGTTTTGTTTTTATGTATGGCGACGCAAGTACAAGTTTGTGATCCACGAAACATCACCAAAAAGTGGTGTTCACCACATCTTTAAATGTTAATTTTAAAAAAGTACCTATGACTCACGTACCTTAAGTCACGCAAGATATGGGATTGATACAATCAGCTAACTGGAACTGTACCGCCTGCTACCACTGGTTGCGTGCTGGGACTTTATGGTCGGTATATGTGTAAGAAGTTAATAGAATTAAATAAAGAAATTAAATCAATTAATTAAAGAAATATATTTAGGTTGACTCTTTCGGTTTAATCAGCCAAAACTTGGAAATTTGGATAGTTCATTACAACCAGAACACAAAACAGAATCTAAACTGTAAATGAATAACAATATGTTATATTAAGTAAATTAATTACATAAAAAGATAATACGCCCTTAAGTGAAATAGAAGAGTATATGCCCTTAAGTGAAAAGAATACAAGATGACAAAATTTTAATTTATAAAGAAAAGACCCTCCCCTAATAGATTTTGAAAGAAAATGCAAGCCCACCCCTTAGTACTGAAGTTAATTAACATAAAAATAAATTACAAATCAAGAATAATTACAATAGAGTTTACTTAAATTTTAACATTTATTATGCACAATATTGCTTCGTTGACTAACTATCTATATTTTAACAAACAAATAGAAATTTTAAAAAAAGAAAAATAAAGATGATAAATTGGTGACGTCACAAAAATATATGGATCCAGACTATTAAACTTTATAAGTCTGAAGATTTGAACCCAAGTAGCTACGCACCTCCCTAAAAAAAATTACCATGGATTTTATGTGTAGTTTTTTTTTTTTTTTTTTGGTAGCCTATGCCATAACTTAGATTTAAAATACTGTAGAAAGTTTATATAATACGATAGTCTATGTAAAGCACTGTTAGATGAGATGTAATTGTCTGACGTTTGATAAAGTTACTTAGCCTATTAAAACCTGAATTTGAAGAAACAGGTTACACTATTGTAGAACGGCTCGACCATGTGGTGACGGCTGGAGTGTAATATAAATTGGTGTCTAGCCATTGAACTGCCAGCAGTTAGAAGAAATCTAGGTTAGTAAAAGCATAGGCTTATAGTTGAAAGTACTAAATGTGTCAGACAGGTGAACCAGCCTAAGCTGGGTAAATGTTTTAGAACATTTAAATATAAAAATTCGTTACTAGTTAACCGTACAGCAAATGAAACTGTCACAAAAAAACTGAGATAGATGCACTACCGTATTAACACACTACATCATGTTACAAAACCAAGTGACGCTGAACAAGGTTTGTCTCATAGGAGAATCTAACATGGAGTCTACTCTAGAAAATTCTAAGTGAGTCTAGCAGACTCTCACTCTAGTGGTGAAAACTAGAACTACTTGTAATGGGCAAGACAGGCAACCCTTTGCACAAATACAGCTGAGCGTGACAAGCTGCATACCAAATGGAGTATGATTGTCACAGAACATATTTTATTATATTCTATACAACGCATTTTTTTCACGATAATCTTAAGTAAATATTTGTAATTTATATAATATTACCCCCTCTCTTTCCCCCCTCTCTCTCTCTCTCTCTCTCTCTCTCTCTCTCTCTCTCTCTCTCTCTCTCTCTCTCTCTCTCTCTCTCTCTCTCTCTCTCTCTCTCTCTCTCTCTCTCTCTCTCTCTCTCTCTCTCTCTCTCTCTCTCTCTCCCTCTCTCGATCTATCTACCAATCTTTCTCTTAAACTAAGAACCCCTAATTTTCAATTTTCACAGAAATATTAGAAAAAGTATATGTTGATGGTGTATTCAAACCGCTGTTTTTCATGTTAACATTAATATTATTGGTATGATTTTATTATTCATCTTTTTACAACCATAACTTACAAAATCAGGGAAGTTATCAGTGTCTCTAAGTACAATTTAAATTTACCATATCCATTACATTACTACATACATTAACATTAAATTACTCACGACTAACAAGTAAATTTGTGGTTAAAGATTTACACAGTTCAATGACAAAATAAAACGAGACCTAGATGTTACACGCAAAAAAGAAAATACTGCATATTCATGATATTGCTTTAATTTTGAATACTGTGCCTACCTACATGTCCTCTTTATGACCTAAAATTTGAATATATGGTCCATTGGATTGTATTACATTTGCATTCAAATGAGTTCTACATTTCTTTTAGTAGTACTGGAAAGCCTTCAACAATATAACTGACGTTTTGTTTATTAATAAGTAAATTTAAGTATTTAAATTGTAAAATAACTTTTAGTGGTTCAAATTTTAAAACTAATATTTTTATTCCACGGATTTTTTGATGTATATTATTTGATGTAAATATTTGTTTATTATGTTATTTACACAATATGTGATTTAAAAAACTATAATTATTACTGTTATTTTGGAAATATTGCAAACTACCTTACTTCTACTAATAAAGGATATATATATATATATATATATATATATATATATATATACACTCATTTGTATGAATGGATAATTGCAATTATATTGCTATTCTAGACGCTCTATTCACTCATTTCCATAAATAATATAAAAATATGTTACCATATAATATATACCAGCTGTTCAAAAATATAAGATCCCTTCCCTAACTTTTAGACAACAGAAATTAGAAACATGAAATTTTGGAAAATTAGTAACCGGGAGAGGGGGTAGGATTCTCAAAAATTTTAAACGTAAACATAGGGCTTGATACACATCATTTTTTTGTTCTTAAACCACAAAGATTTTTATACCAAGGAGAGTAAAGTACGACAACCCTATCCAAAATTACGGCTGAAAAACTAGCACAGTATATCCATTAGCAATATCTGCATAGTTTTATGTTGGATGCAGTTAACTCAAAAACTGGGCTAACAAATAAACCCTTAAAGTCTTGGTGTTTCGATTTTTTGATGCTATTTAGTGAATTTTTATTTTTTTTAAACTGAACGAATTTACAGTTTAGTTATATATACAATTTTTACCTCAAGTCACCCTAATTATATTAGTTTAGTGTGTGGATGTGTCTTTTATCTGTATCCCTACGTTGTTGACATGTTGGGTAACTAATTTTTTCAGCCAGTTATTTGATTTTTTAACTTCCATACCTTATACAATGTCCAACAAAAATTGATTATGTTTTTGTTTCATCAAAAACATAAATACCTCGTCGGAAGCTGAATCATAATCGACATATTTCTTACTTTTTATATATACATCTATCTCAGATTTACAATATAAACGTTCAGTAGAATAGTTACGTCAACTTTGAACACGCCGAACAAATTCAATGGAGAATGTAACCAATTTATCACCTCCTCGATAGAATATTGTTTCCAAGAAACTGAATAGAATATTATGTTTTACGATTACTTCTAGAAGAGTCTGATTTTATATTCTTTCCAAGTAAAGTTTTTATTGTATTTCTGTAGCATAAAATACGATATTCTTGATAAAACCTATTTCGTGTCTACGATAAATGTAATTTAATAATATTGTATTAGATCTATAAAAGCGTTGTAGGAAACTGAAACCGATCTTTAGAGATTGTGTTTAATTATGATGGAATTATAAATGAAAAATATGCTCCCGATTATAATATATGCACTTTTAAAAAAAGATCATTTAAATCAGGTTTACAAATGTTTAAAATATTTAATCTGTTAATAGCCAAATAATTCAAATAATCCACAACGCTCCTTAATTATATTCAAACATCAAATAAAATAATTACAATAACTTTTTTTTTAATGTTCTTGATTGTTTATCTGTATGTTTGATTATATGTTATTGAATGGGATCTGTTATACTCGTAGATACCTAATCCTCTACAGGTAATTAATTTAATAAGGAAAAATAATAATAACGTAGTAGTAGTTCATTTTTTAAACTATGTTTAAAACATAGTTCCGAAAACAATTGATTTTTCCCCTCCTACGAGTAAAATATTTGAAAGTTTAAGAAAAACTGAAGTCGATGTTACAAAAGCTACTATAAGAAGAAGGATACGTGAAACTTATGTAATGAAGAAAAACTTTCCAACTGCAAAATAAATTTTTTCTACTCTCGAGGTAGGAGAAATTCTGAAACGTGTGAAAAATTATATAAAACATGTATTAAAAGAGTTGGGATTTAGAAGGGTACATTGCTATCTCGTCGTAAATTGTAAACTGACCAGTAGGAAATTGGCGAACACAATACTTAAAGGAAAGGAAGCGTACAGATTTATAGGGACTCCTACTATTTACATAGACGAAACATATGTAAATGTTAAAGGGACTCCCACTATTTACATAGACGAAACATATGTAAATGTTAAAGGGACTCCCACTATTTACATAGATGAAACATATGTAAATGTTAAAGGGACTACCACTATTTACATAGATGAAACTTATGTAAATGTTAAAGGGACTCCCACTATTTACATAGACGAAACATATGTAAATGTTAAAGGGACTCCCACTATTTACATAGATGAAACATATGTAAATGTTAAAGGGACTACCACTATTTACATAGATGAAACATATGTAAATGTTAAAGGGACTACCACTATTTACATAGATGAAACATATGTAAATGTTAAAGGGACTACCACTATTTACATAGATGAAACATATGTAAATGTTAAAGGGACTCCCACTATTTACATAGATGAAACATATGTAAATGTTAAAGGGACTACCACTATTTACATAGATGAAACATATGTAAATGTTAAAGGGACTACCACTATTTACATAGATGAAACATATGTAAATGTTAAAGGGACTCCCACTATTTACATAGATGAAACATATGTAAATGTTAAAGGGACTACCACTATTTACATAGATGAAACATATGTAAATGTTAAAGGGACTCCCACTATTTACATAGACGAAACATATGTAAATGTTAAAGGGACTCCCACTATTTACATAGATGAAACATATGTAAATGTTAAAGGGACTACCACTATTTACATAGATGAAACATATGTAAATGTTAAAGGGACTCCCACTATTTACATAGACGAAACATATGTAAATGTTAAAGGGACTCCCACTATTTACATAGACGAAACATATGTAAATGTTAAAGGGACTCCCACTATTTACATAGATGAAACATATGTAAATGTTAAAGGGACTCCCACTATTTACATAGACGAAACATGTGTAAATGTTAAAGGGACTACCACTATTTACATAGACGAAACATATGTAAATGTTAAAGGGACTCCCACTATTTACATAGACGAAACATATGTAAATGTTAAAGGGGCTCTCACTATTTACATAGACGAAACATATGTAAGTGCTAAATAATTAACTGGCAAATTTTGTCACAGTCCCGAAAAAAATAAGCAATACCCAGCCCATAGTACATAGCTGAGGAGAAGATGGGTTCTTAAGAGATGGATTAGGCTATTGATTTTCAAACCCAACAAAAAACTGGCGACTACATAGATTCTATGAATTTTGAAAACTGTTATAAAACGACTATTACCAAGCATTGAAGAACCAATTGTATATATGATTGCACATGGTTCGTTGACTTTATATGTCCTGCCCAAACAGGTGTATTTATATTTATATCACACTATTCATAAAAACGAGAAACATTTACTTTTATATCAACATTAGTCATAGCAATATTTTTATTCTGCATCTCTATTACCTTATATGTAGATTTGAAACTTCATTAATAAAGATAGAAAAAGTATTAGGATCAGAATTTTAATATATTTATCAATTTGCAAATTTTTATCATCCAACCTTGTTTACTATTTTTATGAATCTGATTTATTTTTCTTGAAATAACATTTTTTGCTGCCAAAATCTATGAATTTTATTATTTGAAACCTAATCTTGCATTTCGAGTTTAGTTACATAATACATTTTCTCTAATATATTCAAGTCTCTGAGTAATTAAATGAGCCACTCGCCCTAGTAAATATAAGGACAAGTGGCAATCGTCCAGAAAGTTGCCTTTTGCAGTGGTCTTCTGAGTTATATATTAAGTGAAGAGTATTCCGGGAAAATACTATTTACCTTATACACTTCACATTACAGTCTAGAGCTTCAATTCTTTCGTCCACTCACCGATGGCACATTTTGCTTCAAGTTATGTTTACTACTTCCATATTTTTCTTCTTTTGGGGAGGGAGGGGATAATTGTATTAACATACTTGTTTACAATTACAGTGACTTTTCCAGCACATAATAGAACTTTGGCATTTTGTAAATTTCATTTTCCATATATCAAATATTAATCATTTCAAATTGTATAAAATTTTTTTCATTAATTAAATAAAACTAAATAATATTTACTCTCATCGTTTATTGTATTTTAGGTCGCCACTACTATACAATCCAATGTTTACTTTAACATTAATATTATTTTTCTCAGTTATATAAATTTCTAAAAAGTTAATTAACATCAAATTACACATAATTGTTTTCAACAAAATTATTATTCCACTATGAAATAATTAAACTCTAATTTGTTATATTATGATTCAACAATATTTTCCATAATATTGTATCGTTTATTATCTTTTAGGTCGTGACCACTAACCAAACCAAGCTGAATACAACTGATCAATCTTTAGCCTCAAATTTTTAGTTTAGTTTAAATGTCTATATTATTTATTATAACAATGCCATCAACCAAACTATTTATTTCTTAAATATTGTCTTCAAACAGAGCTATTTTAAATTTGAGGACAATTGTTATAAGCAGATTGAAAGCTTAAGAATAGGATCCCCACTAATTTCTCCACTAATTTTTTTACATTCGGGGATACTTTTGAATAATTTTGAAAATTAGTTTTTGTAGTCAAGTAAACATAAATAATACAACTAAATATACTTAAATTTATTAAGAAATATGTCGACGACACTTTTTAATATTATTCGTCAGTTGGACTGATTACACAACTACCTCAACAGTTTACAATGAAAAGTGAATCCAATGGCAGGATTAACAACCTCGACCCGACCATTTAAAAAAAGCACAAATCTTATGAAATTCATATTATATAGAAAACCAACTACAACCGATGTAGTATTCACGCTGATTCGTTTAATCCATAGTTACACAAAATGGGCTACATTAAATTAATTTCTATAACAGTTAGTAACTACACTGATTTGCCTACGTTGAGAAATTACAAATATTAAATATATTGCAAGCAGAAACAGTTTTAACGCAAAAAATGTTGATAACCAAATGAACAAACACTTAACAAAAGTATAAATGGAAATAATAAAGTAAAACCTATGAAATTTATTTCGGCGTACTACACTAATGTATTGCCCCACTTAATAATTTATCTTTCGTCAAAAATAACCACAATATTCCTGTCTCAATTATATGTTTTGGGGTTCATTATCACTTAGAATCCACTTGTATAAGAAGCAATCAGGAGACACTTCCTGTTAGAAATTCAGCTTTATCTTACTTCACAGATGTAATCAAAATCTAATATGGTGTGTATTCCTTTTCGATTACAAAATATCACTTACAATATACAATGAATGAAAGTTGTTATGGAATTTATATTTAATATTATGTTAAATAGCAGTTCTAAAAGTTACATTTTATGTTGACATTTTAACTACATTTTAGGGAACTTTTTTCTATTCGTGAAATATAAAACTCGTTCAATATCAGTAAAAAATTAAACTTGTAAAATACTATATAATGTGGAACAGGAAAACATTATGTAATTCCCCTCCTATTTTGTAATCACTTTGGTTATTTCACTGTACACTTCTTATTACTACCACTCGTAGATATCTCTGGTACATTACTGAAAAGTTGTAAGGGCAAAATCAAAAATAAAACCATAATTAATTTAAAATACTATCGAAATTTAGTGTTTAACATTTAGTAATACATCAACAATGAATTCAATGCTTTATTTATAATCAAGAAACAATATATTATTATTGTCGTATTTAAAACAATTTTAAAATTGTAAACTAAGCAATTATTCTCTGTAAACACACTATAAAAAAGATTTAAAGAGTCTTATGTATCCTGATAGACGGATTATCACATTCTTCTTCAAAGCAGAGCTCATCCATCTTTTCCAATACTAATCTTGAACATTTTTCACCTTCAATAATTTGATGCATCGTTTGCACCTTTTTGAAAGCATTTGATTCATCTTTATCAATCATCCTTTAATCTTTCTCATTCCTCTACAATAGTGAGAGATTACAGATACCAAATACGTTTGTTAAATTTTACAATTAACCAAAATAGCTTCAAATGAACTGGTTATAGAGCTTATTCCTACAATATATATATATATATATATATATATATATATATATATATATATATATATATATATATATATATATATATATATGTATATATATACTGTACTCTGCTAAGTTTGAATAAAACTGTCCTAAAACTACAAGTAGTACATGATATCAATTTCTTGACATATTTTACCATACGGTTTATTATATAACATTTATAAAAAACTTATAATGGTTAAAAAAATCTAAATAATAAAAAAAAAACCAATATACCTATGCTAAATACACATCAAATTAAGTTAAAATTTGACATAACAAAGCTTTAATTATTTTTATAATTTGTATTCAATAATTTCTATCAAAACATATTGATAAACATTCGGTTATACTCAACGTTAGGCATATTAAAATTTGAATTTTAATTGATTATATTATATATTCAATTCAAATGCTAAATTTTTGCTTGATAGCAATATTTATGAAACCAGATTCTTCTTTTAAAACAAGCATTGCTGAAATCCTATTAATAATTTCTATCTAGTATTATTTTATGAGAGTTAAATTATGAATAGCAATAACGATTAACAACACTATTACCACTCACTACAACCTGATAGTGTTCCTCAAGGGGAACGTATAACCTCGTTTATGCTAACCTAGGACAAGTCTATCTGTAGTCACCTTTATTCCATGAGATCATAATAACCTAACCCAGTCGTATCAAACATCAATATTGTATAACCAAGTCATAATGACTTTATTTCCCAATTTTAATTTGGAAAACTCTTAGATTAAATTGTTTAATAACTACACACAACACCAATTGTAATATTAATATTGAATGTATTATTTCGGACCCAAATCTACGCACCTCATAAAATATGTAGCATAATTACTAAATAACTACAGACAACATAAATGGTAGTATTTGCTGTGAAACTAACCCCGCCAACCAAGTCCATACACCATATGAAATGAATAGCGTAATCACGACCAAACATGGTTCACCGTCGATTCTACGATTCTCTTAATAACCATTTACCCAAATTTTGAACGATATTTACTTTTGAAAAGTCTCATTCAAATAAATAAAACTGAGAGGACTGCACTAAAGCCGTATTAAGCTATCGAATACATACTACATACACCACCTTCTACACGCCCTGTGTTATAGGCTATTAGTCTCAGGAATGACAGATGTGAGGTTGTTCGTAATCTGGTAGGCAACAGCAGTTGTAGCCGGCTGCAACCATGATACCTCACTTCGCAGCCAAGAGCTCAAACACGATGACAGCAATAGGTGTCGATAAATTTCTGTGGCAACATATTAATTTTTATTTCATTTTAATTAATAGAAAATATGTTATAGCTACAATAAAAAATGCAAATAATCCGATTAGCTGACAATTAATCGTATTATTATCCTCTATGAAACGAATACTTGTAAACGTTAATAACAGTAATAATCTGTTTAATATTTCAGGCTCTCTTAAAGTTCAATTTATGTTTCCTAAAATAACTCATTTTAATATAAGCATATAGCAAGTATCATTTAACACAAATAGAACAGGCTGTACTGAAACTTCTAAGTTATTATTCCAAAAAGAAAAAGAAAGAAGGATTTATCCATTTGTGTTAAATTAATTATTAAATATTGTAGAGCTTTAGTTAGAGTTTATTAGTGACTATTCTTTGAGTTTTTGTTGTGGATTTTGCTCGTTATTTCAAAGTTATACAGTTTTTAAATATCCCAAACTCTATTAAATTGAACACATAATAATGAACAAACAAAAAAATTAGCCTAAAAGGAATAACGGTAATAAGAAATTGTTTATGAAATTCAGAACATTCTGCATAGGGTTTAGGTGTGTCATTTAATTTGAACACATATAGAAATCTTGATTTTTCATTTAATATCCTTATGAAAGAGATATGTACATATATTGAGTAGACTATTTCATACACAAAGAACAGATATATTTTACTATAATTCTCTACAATTTCTTGAGATACTTTAAAATCTAAGCAAAGAAAATGAATTTAAAAACAGTCAGAACGATAGTAGGTAAGGAGGAGAGGTCGTTACACAGAAGCAATTTAGAGCTAAATGTTTGGGGACGAAACACTAACCCATTTATTTCCAAATAATCTCTAAACTTTCTGCGTTTCTTTGAAATAAATGTCTTCAAGATGAAAGCCACGAGGTGAGATAGCAATGAGACTACAAATTGCTATAACTTTATTTTCACCCTTTTGCTTCTTTTAAAGTAAACGAATTCCAGTTTTTACTTTAATTGGAGGGCTTTATAAAATACGTGGATTATTTGTATTATTAAAATTTGTTAATTTACAAACAGTGGGTAACATAATATAATTAAAATTTTACCCTAAATTTAGTATGTTCTTTGACAGTATATTTTAGAGTATATAGCCATAATTTTCTTTTTATAAAGTAAGATTTATTGCTTGTACTTACAATTAGTTAGATCTGAGCATAATTTTATAATATTATATATCCATTTGTTAAAATAAATAAATTAGTAACTATCGTGAAGATTGAATGTAATTAGGTAAATAAAATGTTAAAATTTTCTTATTTACGTTATTACCTAAAATACACCTTAAGCAGTATTAGTTATGACCCGTAATGTCTGGGGAAAAAAATGTACATTTGAAAATGACGTCAAATTTTTTTACAGTGAAAAGCTGTCTTTATATTATATTAGCCGTAATATTAGTATTAATTAAATTTTCTAAGTTTGACAATATCAACCACCGATATTAGGAATATCCCTACCCAAGACGTTGTCATTTTTAATATGCTGTGAAATTATTTGTTTTATTTCATATTTTTTTCTTATCATGTAAATATACGAAATTCAAAAATGAGACAAAAATTACAATATCTTATATAATTTTTAACAGACATTTATTATTCTCACATTATAAATACGTTAAAATTTTAACAGAAATAACAAAATTTAAGTACAAAGGTCATAGATAATATATATATTTATATATTGTCTTTAAATCTAAAACTAATATGAAAAAGGTAGGAGCTTCAATATATTATGATGAGATTCCTTTTTATTGTTAAATATTCTTTTTGCACAGTAGGCCTACAAGAATAAAAACTATTTTTAAAATTTGGAAATATCAGACAAATTGGAACTTCATTAAACAAATAAATAAATAATTGGTGCATTAAGTTATGTACAAAATTTAAAAAATAAATAAATCTGTATACATACGTTAAAATACTCAAATGTATTATGTAAATTTTCATAAGACAACAATTTAAAAATTATACACTTAATACAAAATAATTAGACACTCATACAAAATGTCATTTAATATATACAAAAATAAAAGTCATTTTAGATTGACCAAAACTAAAAAAACCTTCTTTTCCATTCAGGCACATAAATAGGTATTAAATTAAGTAATTAGATTATGCATTAGTGATTATACAAAATTTAAAAAAGTAATAATAAAACCAATTCAAGTATATTTCTCCCTGTTTATTTTACAATAAACAACATTTTTCTAAAGCATTGATGGTTGTTTACACTTGAAAAAAATAAAAAATTGGACAAATAAAGGGACCCTCAGTACAGAATAGAGCGTCCTCTACTGTTGATGATTGTCCGTATTCTTATCTACAAGCGCTGGATGATGTATTAAGGGAGCGCAAGGAAGTGCTATTGGAGTAGATTTCTACAGAGTTGTGGACAAGCCCCATATGAGGAGTTACACTTCTTTGAAGCATGTCACACCCATGTTCGTTGGAATATAGGTTTGGAGACTGTGCTAGTCAGAGCAAGACGTAAATATCCTCCTTATTAAGTTGGTCGATAACCTAACATGAAATGTCTGAAGTGGCGTTGTCGTGTATAAGACGGAACAATCGCACCAGTATGTAGATGCAACACAGGTTCAAGAATGTTTTTACAGTACATTTGTTCTTTTACCAACTAATCTGTGAAAAGGATATCACTTGTTCCAACGACTTAGATGCCCCCAAACACAATAATGGTATTGCCTCTGTACGGGTTAAGCTAATGAGGAGTTCTGAGCCTTATTCTGTTCACAATCTGCCTAAAGGTTCTTACTGACAGGGTAAAAATCCAAAGCGGTTGTGTGAATAGCATTTTAGACCAATATTCCAAACGAATTTCCACCCAAGTCTCTCAGCGGTATTTCCGTGAAGCAAAGCTAGGACTCTAATTATATCCATAAATGTCTGCTTTATATAGACACACTAAAACAATATCAGGATGAACAGTGATGTTACTTTAGTCTCGTGATCACTGCTTCGGGCACAATAATATTAGTCTGACGATTGGCTTGTGGTAACAATGAGCGGTTCTGTGTGGCTATTTAAAAACGTCCGTAACTGTGATGCTGCTGTTTTGAAGGGCGAGCTATACTTATACTGGTGTTGAAAAACTTCATCAAGCTGTAATTGAGTACGTCTAGTGGAAGCATTACTACATCCAAATTCATTTCGTAGGAGAATATAAAAATAGATTTTGAAGATCTATAGCAGAAAACAACATAAAAAGGATGTAATCTTGTTTATTACTTGTCCGTGCGTAAGACTAATGAGAGTAAAACTGGGATCGTAAATATCACCATATAATTATAAATGATATAAAACGACAATAAAGAAATGGAATTCAGGGAATTCAAATGGTACCACGGCAACTAATAAAGAGTTCAAGTTTAGAACTCTACGGATGACCGATCGTTATAAACGGTAGATAAGATTTTATTTAGACCAGTTTCAAAGCAATAAAAAATGTTCATATTTTAAATTTTAACGTGTGAATTTTAATGTGTGTATGTTAATTGTTACATTCACAACAAATTATAATTCACTCGATGCTGATAAATAATTCTAGACAAAGACGTTTAAGATTTACGTTTTCTAAATTATAATGAAAGGAAATATTTCAAGGCTTGTTACTGCATTGTAAATTCATTGATGTTTGTGCATTCACGTCGATGTTTACATCAATTATAATTAAACTTTTATAGAATTAAATTTTTTTTTTAAACAAAAATTAATTATTTCTTTTAGCTCACCACTTGAATTTGTATGTAATTTTATTATTTTCTAACATTTTCAGTACATTTAAGTTGGTAGTTAATAACATTAAATAGATTGGAAATAAAAACAAATAAATAATAAAATAAATTTGAAAAAAAAATGTAGATACTAGAAACAATATATCCACAAATTAATCAAAATCGTATTCTAATTTAATATAAATAAATTAAAAATCAAACTGCCAAAGCAAAATACAAATTTGAGTTTCTCTTACGTAGTTAAAAATTATTATTATTTTAACTTTCACTGTTTTTGCATTTGGTAGTATATATTAGTGTAAATATTTTTGTATAATTGATTAGTATTTTAGCGTTGCAGGTTTCACCCCCCCCCCTCATTTTAGCGTCAAAGTATCAGGGTTGAGACTACCGGATCAAAAGAAATTTATTCGAAAGTATAGACCTGAAGAGCTTTGAGTACAAAGTTACCAAAAATTACAAGATCCGAAAATGTTTATAATAGGGAATGTTGTCATTTTCCGCATTTTATACATTAAATAAAGTTTCAAATTTAACTCATCAGTCGATATTATCTCGGCTGTTTATAGGTATTTATATATATATATATATATATATATATATATATATATATATATATATATATATATACTATATTATTATTATATTCCATTTCCATTAGGAAAATACATGTGTAAGAGGTTTAAAGTGAGATTACATAAAACTATTTTTGCGCACTAGCCAAGTAATTGCGTGTACGTAATTGTGATAATAAAGTGTATAGAAGATACAATTAAAAATTTGGAATTGACAATATTGTAACATAGGTTGCGATTATTAATAAAATCAAGGATTCATTTTATTTTATTTTTTTAAATAGAAAAAGAGATTCTTATTTAAAAAAAAAAAGGCATTAGTGGTCAAAAATATACTATACTGTACCATATTCCCAACACAATTTAACAGCTTAAATGAAAACTGTATTAATTCACTTAAATTAGACTGGAATAAAGAGAAACGTCTTTGAATAGTTGTAAACTAATTTTTACAATTAAATAAAAGTTGAAATAAATCTTTTTTTGCAAATGTGAGTTTTTTTATTTTAAGGGGGGGGGATTATCATCGTTATAAATCCTAAAATATTTCTTATAACTTGTAGTTTGGTAAGGAAATGTCACCTTAAACTAGTTTTATTATTTTATATTTTTGGATCTGTACAAAGAAGGTACATTATTAATATACAAAGTTGTATCTGTGTTTACGTTTATGGGACACAATTAATTATCCTTTAAATATATAAACACATTCCTAAAGGACAATATTTTAATAAAAAAACTAGTTTCGAATTACAGAGAGCTCAAAATAGCTTTACGATAGTTTCTAAGGGCTTAGTTTTTAGCCAGCAATGACGCAATCAAAATTGTTAAAATAAATTTATTTATTAGACAAGTTACCTGTGCATGTTAATGACATATTTTCTTATCAAACAATTTATAATTTGAAATCCTGCAGAGAAATTACTATAAATGTCATTTAACGTCAATAAATCATCTATCAAATGTCCATAATTTACTATTAAATAAAAATATAAATTACCTCCATTGTACTTATAAATATGTAACATGTCAAGTGCTAAAACATTTAATACAAATCAAGCCATCACACAGTTGATCCAGTCGCACACCCTCTGACGATGAGCCGTTGTAAACCGAACTAAACAGTGATAATTTAAATTGTAATTATAACAAATATTGAATAACAGATAATTATTCTAAAGTGCTATTGTTTTACTAGCAACTATTTAGAAGTATCTTGTTAAATTATTTATGTAGAGTTTAAAAAGCTCTAAATACGAAAGTAAAAAGTTTCTGAGTGGACGTAAGCTGCCATGAAGTTCAAAAATTTGGACAGGCCATTTACATTTGTTATAAATTAATGTATACCAAAACTTTATTTCTAGTCATTAAATTGCGTGTCTCTTGTCTATTCTAGATATTCTCAAAGAATAAATAAATATCCTGTTTTTTTTTCTTTACCAACTGTAAAATTTTAAATTATTATTTAAATATTGTTCCACGGTATCGGAAAAACAATTAACAAGAGTAAATTACTTGGTCCAATATAAATGTTTTATATTTTGTGCTTGCGTTTATTCTTATTGTTATACATTTTAAATTTTAAGAAAATGGTCTGAGAAGAAAATAGGTGGCGAGTGACGGTTTACTTATTAAACACATATAACTGTTGTTTCTGAACATAATTAGTGTAAAGATCAAGAAGGTCGCTTCGCAAGGCCAGAAATGCTGAAATTGCCCCGAGCGCAATTTCGGTAGTGTGTGTTTAAATTTAACCTCAATCAAGCATATAAACCTGTAAGGTTAGGTTAGGTCCCGTAGCGTAACGTAAAATAAAATTTTCAATATTATTTGGGCGCTCGGGGGAATTTCAGCATTTCTAGTCTTGCGAGGCGACCCTTCCTAATCCTCTTTAATGGGCGGGGCAGTATTATCGTTTCAAAAGTACACGAAATGTCGGGGCAGTTTCACTACGCCCGAGACAACCAGATGTGGGTAGTGAGTGGTGGTAGGGGACCTTCGGAAGGTGATTGATCTGTTGAAAGACATCTCGATATAGTTGACCATTAGGAATATAGATCATAAAGTAATTTAGTGATTGAGTGTTTGGTTTACAAATAAATTCCCTTGGAAGTTACCTCGAACTGAATATCAAGTTAGAATCCAAGAATCCTGGTCCTGGTAGGCTTTGCGTGATTCTCTTTTAAGTTAGGTATAAGACGTGTGCTCTTAGTAGGTAATGAGAAAGGTCACACAGTTCTCTATGCTTAAGTTATATTTATACAGTAAAGCACAATAGTATTTGTGAACAATACTCGGGACATGTAAAATAATTCACTTTTTTTTTCTAAGTTGGGGTTGATTCAATTATATTATATTTATTGTAAATGTCTTCCTCATTTTTATGATTCTAAACGAACAGATTAAGGATTTTAGGTTGGTTTATTTAATTTGATAAATGTAGCATATTTCTTTCACCAAATTATGCATACTAATGTTATTACTATACAATAAATATTTCTTGAATGTATGAAATTTCAAATAAAGAGTTTTTTTAAAGTAGATTGTAGAGTTTAATAAAGACTTCCTAGATTGTAGCTGTAAGAGTGTTGATTTCATTACTTGCCTCTATCATAAAAATATTATAATGACATAACTATTCATTAGCAAACCGTGACATGCGAATATTCCGTAATGAAATCAAGGTGATTTACTCGAAAATGTATGTTAAGGTATCGACCAATATATTCTAATGAACGTTTTTCATCCCGTTGGAAAAAGTTATGAAAAAATTTACATAATAATACTTGGAAAAACACTTTTGTTCAGCACTAATTTCACTTCAGTAAATTTTAGCTAAAACTGTTAGTGAAACAGATTGACATTACTTCTATAAATTATGCGAGACCAATTAATAATGTATTAACCATTCCTTGTTTAAATGAAAAAAAAACAATATTTACAATATTACCACCAATTAACATTGTTCCATAGTCGTTGATTTTTAAATCTAATAAAATTTAATAAATTACGTAATCAAATTTTGAGCGTAGAGTTTGTAAGTTGAATTTATGATTGATTCCAATTTAAATTAAATGAACTAACTTTGTAGTTGTGTTACTGAATGAAGCTAATATTCTTTTTTTACGTTATATTATAAAAAAAATTAAAGAGGTAAAGCAGTTGTATTTAGTAAATTATAACAATTTCCTAAAGAGTTTTAGACATAAGCTGAAATATTTTTTTTCAAAAAATGTGTTTGATTATATCGCTAATGAAACAAATAAAAACAACAACATGTCATAATTCATTTAAATATTTTCTATTCACTACATCCTATGAATCTCTTAAGGGTGTTTTAAAGCTCTTCCAGTAAGCTTGTTGAAGTTATTGATTCGTAGAACACTAGAGAGAATGAATTGCCAAAGTAACTTTAGAGGTAGATTTTCAATCATGATTTGTTACATACTTCAGTCGTTCTTTTTGTCATGGTTTCTACAAACTTTACATGCGGGAAAGATTCATTGGTACATTTGGTATTACACGGAGTTTCCATGTACACAATTATAAATTAACCTGTTACTATGATAAATAAAACTGATATTTTAAAAGTATATTTATTCGGAAAAATTAAATAAATATCACTATTATAGGGTTACATTTTTTTTATAAAAGGGTGTCACAAAATCTTTATTTTTACTTGACGTTCCGATATTTATTACCAGCAAACATATCATCAAATTGAAACGTTATAACTAGTTTTGTGTTTAAGGAATCCTGTAGAGAGAGAAGCTGAGCAAGTGATGGGATGGGCTAGAACTATGCGAAAGTTATGAATATCACCACTTGCGGGTAACGGTTTCCCTGCTGCAGTCAGACTTCTTCCGATAGCAAATGGGTTTCACGGTCTTATTGAAAATTGTTTGCATTGTTGCAGATCCACTGTCCACCTTTTATCCCTCTATCTGCCTTTAATATGCAATATACTTTAAAACGGTGAATTGATCAAGTAATTCGTGTTTGATACGTTTATAGAATCATAGATGTCCGCCGCCGTCATCCAAAGGTGAAGTCATCCTGTTGCTGTTAGTGATTAAAGTTAAAGCTACTATAATGATAACACGATATGTTGATTCAAGATATGCTTTTTTCACCACGTCACCTTGTGTTCGTGTTTTGGACAGCGCCTACAGATCTCTATCCTGCATCGCACAGTTTCTACTATTATTAAACATTATCACTTTGTCTCTACATCATTAGGGAAGCATGTAGCTTATCCCGTAACAATGTTTCTTAAATGAGAGAGTATTGCGCTGCATAGGTACCATTATCTCGGAAATATTAGGTCTAATGACTTCAATTTTTTCATGCACCTACGTAAATCTTTCTTTATTATTTTTAATAAAATAATCAAATTTTTAAATACACACAAAAATAATGTAATTTTATATTATTTAAATAAATTTTAAATAGGCATTAACTAAACATAGAACCATAGAAACGCATGTTTGTGCTTACCTTCTAGTCAGGATAACTGTGTCAAATTTCAATTGTGTGTGTTTAATAGTTAACTCACAACTTGTACCTAAATTTTACAAAACACTACATCCGGGAAATTGAATTATAGTACTCTAACCCTTACTGCAACACTAGCATTAAAACCCACAAGGGGCCAAAACCAGTTACTTCACTTTCCTCATTTTTCTCTTCCATAGAAGCCTTTTTATTCTTTTATTCTTATTCTCCAACTGAACTTCTTTTTCTGCCCTTTTTATTCTATTTATATCAATTTCGCCCAGTCCTTCAACCATAAACTATAAAGGTCATTAAACACATGATAGAATGAGTTTACCTTCTCTTTCTTCATAATAACTTTTTCTACAGCACCCTCTTTGACACATAAAATTGCATCACCTACTCCTAATTTCAGTGTTTGTATGCCTTTAAAAGTAGTTTTAGGTTGCCTATTCCATATAACACTATTTATGTATGCTCTCATTAGGTTTCTGTGTTTTGTCGTGTAGAGCTTTGTCTGACTAGTCCTTATATTATATAGGTTTGATTACTTTCATGATTGCTTCAGGTATTGAATGATTGTGTTTAAAATCCCCTAGCTTATTATTTCCTTCAGTTTTTATGAAACCATAATTTATAAAATATAATAAGGTAACCGTTTTTTACCGGCAAGGACGGCTGGATTTTACAATTATTTAATGTCTTCAAATGTATAAAGTTGTATACATTTTCTGAATGAGCATATAATTTAGATTTAGTTTTAAACGGTTTATTAAAAATCGATTTTTTTTTTCAATGGAAAAGCTACATGCTCCCCTTAATTAACTGCCTAATTGCAATGCATCCAATAGCCTCCTTACCCAATATTTTATCTTGTAGCCTACATTGTGTTTTAACCATTAGAACTTTTTTTTTTTTTTTTTTTTACGTTCAGAACTATCAATATTTAATGAGTAACAACTAAACTTGTGGAGAATCATTGAGTTATTGTGTATTGCTTTTTGTATTTCCACTTCCATTAGTTCTTCGATAATAGAAATAATCTCATTAGCGTGTTTGCCTTGCATCATTAGATGCCAAAATATTTTCCAAGCAGCTTATTCTTATCGTAAAAAAAAAAACTTTTTTCAGTTGGAGTGAACTAACATTTTAAATGATTTATATTTCAAAAATGTGTTACGATTAAATTGTTTGTTCGGATTATGTAAACGTCTCTGCGCACTGGTTCCTAAACAAACGAACGCTTGCAAATCGGTCTCAGACTTGTGGTTTTCAATTAAAATATTTATTATTTAAAAGAATCTAAGTGACCTAAACAGTTGAAATTACAATTATTAAAAATGTTAAATATGAACAAATTATAAAATTTTATTGGGAAATAAAACTGATTTTGAACTTTACTAAAGCTTAAGTGCATACTTTTAAAAGAACTTTATAAAACATAATAAATTCTTCTTACAGTTTTGTGCAAAGAAAGCTTCTGATACGAGGTGATGGAGTGGAAATAGTCTTTGTGCAATATGTTCAGTTTTTCAAAAGGAATAAAAGTTTCATTTCGTTCAATGTGGGACAGTGGTAAATAAAGAAAATCTAAAAAGCAAGCAAAGATGTTTCTTTTGATCAGATAGTGGATATCTTTTGTGCTGACATTCACTTTACAAATATATATATATATATATATATATATATATATATATATATATATATATATATATATAATAAACAATAAATCAATTAGATCCTTCTTAAATGCCATCAATATATAACATAAATTGCTATAGTTTATGCACTTTAATTTACAGTTATCTAACACTCGGTAACACAATAAATCATGAAATATATTTAAATAAAATAAAATGAACATAAAGTGTTTATATACAATGTTTCAAATAAAATTTCATTACTCTACAATTGGTTGCGTTGTAAATAGAAGTTGTTTATACCTCCTATCAAAGAAATATAAGGAAAATATCAGTGAAGAATATATTATTATTTACGTGTTTTATGGTGCGTCTAGTATTAAATATAACGTATTTTAGGGGGAATATTCAGTTTTTGTTCTAATAAGGTACTTAATTAAAGATAAAATTTAACATTTTCATAAATCAAAAGTTGTAGTTTAATTAAAATAACTTTAATTTTCACGCAATATAAGAGACAAGTGAGTGTTTCAAACATGAGTTTACATCTTTGATATCCCGTTATAAAAGGTTTTTCTAACCATTATTATATTATCCAAATAAATAAATAATTTAATTAAAATATTTTTGCTTTAATTACAGAGGTATAAAAAATTATCAGACTAAAGTAGATGTTTCTAAAAAATACAACTAATTCATTTTAAACATTGCTAAATGATAACAAATATTCATCTTTTACACGTACAAAATTTCCTAATATTCATATTGTCGTTTTGATATGATTGTATGGTATCAGTAAATGTAAGTGTGGCAGAAAACAACAACTGATTACTATTGATTGTTGTTTAACTGTCATTCCAGTTAACGTATAAAGTATTTCTCTGTTTATTTGCTTTGGTACCGTAATATTTCAAATAAATAAACGTTTTATTGTTGTTTTAAGTGTTTTGTAGTTCTTAATACGTGGTTCAAAGTAATATTTCTAAACCATATTTCACAAGGTGCGTATCTTCAAATTTTGATGTTATGAGGCGGAAAAATGACATTGAAAAAAGAAAAACTGCTAAGCAAAGGTTGTTTTTAGAAGAAGATAGATGTATCCAGAGTGAAATAGCAGCAAGCATAAATATATCTCAAAATCTGTCAGCAGAATTATAAGAAGTCTAGAAATGAATGGTGTTCTTGGACCGAATCAAGTTTTGAAAATGTGGATGAAAGAACAAAATTGATGACAGAATGAGAAGAACACCTAATAAAATTGTTCTTACTGAAAGGAGGATTAAAAAAATGCTAGCTGAAGATTTGAAAGATTACGGGGTCACAGTTTCCACAAGAATAATAGGAGAACGCTAGAGAATTCATCTTTATGCAAGACGTAGCTCCTTGTCATAATGGCAAAGTTAAAAATGAGTTTTTTTTTTTTTTTTTCAAAAAATAATAGCTAAGTGTTGTGCCATGATCTGGAAACAGTCCTGACATGAACCTAATTGAGAAACAAGAAATGCGAAAAACCATCATAACAAAAAAAAGTTCAGCTTAATGAAACTCTTATTCAAATTTGGTATCTCAATGACTAAATTCAAAATAAATGGTCAAATCTTTTTACTAGTATGGCAAACAGATTAAAAAATCTAATTAAGAATCAGGAAATGCATACCAAGTACTAAAACCATAAGTTTGTTAGACATTTTCTATGAAGTTTTAAAGATGTATGAAATATGCTGAAACAATTAGCTTAGTCTAACAATTTGTCCCTCTTCTGTGGATATTAAAATCTCTCTAAAGAAAAATGTAATTATAATACTAAATAAATTTTCAAAATAGTTTTTCATTTACAAAAGTTATGAATTAAATATATTTACATTGGGCAGTTATAAAATTAAAAAACGACATACAACTTTACAAATGTGTAGAAATTGCAAAAAGGTTTTATATCGATCGAAAAACTTTTAATTGTTTTATATTTTTATATTTTTACTATTTTAAGGGTGACTATCTTCCAAACAATAATAGATATTACACTAAATATAACCATCCAATTAGTTATACCTAATTAGTTATTATAAGTCCAATTATTACCCAATCCATGAAACGAATTTTTGTTTGATTTTCAAACTAAACAAAGGTAGAAGAAGAAACATACTTCATTAAGAGACTTGTAGAATATCATTTTTGAAATGAAACTCGTAACAAAATATTCATACCATCGATATTTATTTGCTACTCATTATTTGGAACCTCATATTAGTCATAAAATAAAATAATGAATAATTTAGGTAACATGAAAAGTTAAATAGTCTTTAATTAAGTGTGAAAAGTATCATTTCCTATTTTTATCAATGCTTATTTGTTGTTTTTGTCATTAAAGGGTTATTTAAATTCCTGTAAAAGCATCTATTTTATAAAATCATATTAATTACAAAATTAAGGTATTTGTCATTTAGATGTCCCCAATGATTTATATTTATATTCTTTAAATATTTCTCTAGAGGGTATCTTAGTATTAAAAAAAAAAACGATGTTGTAGTTTTTAATGACTAAACCTTAAGTGGATATAAATGTTTTTTCATGTCATTATTAAATATAAACATTCTAATTCTTGAAAACAATTGGAAATATAAGAAATATTGTACATAGTGTCAAATAAAAACATGATCAGGTAATAAACAGTGTAATAAATAAATCAACATTATATACCAAGAGAGTAAAGTCTTACTAATTGTTAAAGGTTGTGTGGGGGGAGATATAATCTATGATATTCACTTAACCAGAGTCAAACTGTGAGCATAATAGATATTACATTACATAAACAAAGACTTGTGATGAGATTGTACTATGTAATAGAGACTAATACACATGAAATATTTAACGAAATTTAAAACTGTCTTCAATGGTTTATTGATTAAATACATTTATCTTTATTTATTTAAATAATGTAAAAACACATTACATTTTGTTCTGTTCGCTATATGATATATTAGAAGGAAATAGGAAATAACTGAGTATTTTGTTATAATCTTTACAGCCTATAAGAGAAATAAAAACGAAATGTACGAGTTTTTTGTTGTAGTCTCTATATGGTAAAATAAAAAGGAAATAGCTAAGCCGTATTATGTTGTTGCTTTTACAGGATATAGTTGTAACAAATATGAAATATCTAGGTATTTTCTTGCAATCTCCATTAGAAAATTATATTACAAATGGGAATTACCTGAGCTTAATGTTGTTTAGTGTATAGTACAAAAACGTGAGAAATAGTAACGTATTTTGTTATATTCTCTATTCGATATCAATTATAAAGAAATAGGAAATACGTAGGCACTTTGTTGTATTCAGAGGGTAAAGTAGAGGTCAATAAAAAACAGTTACGCAATTTGTTACAGTCTCTATTAGTAGAGGGAAATTAGAATATAAAAGTGATGTAACTGGGAAGTTGAATTTTGGTTTAGTGTTTTTTTTTCTCTTTAATACATGCAACTGAGTGAAAAACTCAAACTATTAGTAAAATCTGACTGGATTCACAAGATAAGTGCATAAAAGTGTAATTTAAAATAGTATATTTCATCACTAGGACCAAATGTGAAGATTTTCGATACAAGCTCAAGTTAACCATGTTTATATTGAAGTTATTATATGTTCAACCTAACGCTGTGGTGATCGCCAGTAATATATTTAATAATAATAAAAAGATAATAATAATAATTTCAAATTGATTTGAGTAAAAGTTTTAAATACGTCAGACGTTTATCTTTTATTCTGACATTATATTTTGTTTTATGAATCTATCTGGAGAAACTTGTGAAGCGGCTGTATCACAAATGGGTTAGATGTTTGCAACCGTTATACAAGGATTTTCAGATTGAATTAGAAAAAGTGGTTATATTGTTTTGGCAATAGTGAAATCTTAAGACATTTGGTTATTTTTTTTATATTTTAATATCTATGATGGGGCGACCAACACACACACATATAATTTTTACATGTTTTGGTTGATTTATTTGCGATAGTTAAATTTGTTTGAGTGAAAGTTAAGTTATAGTCCGATTTAAAATTAAGTAGGGAAGAAAGGAGGTTGTAAAATACACTTAGCAATTTGTGTATTATACTATAAATAATACAGATTATAGGCCTAAATGATTATGCCGATTAGAAGTATACCGGTCATTGTTAATTTAGATAAGTTACATTTAAAGGAAGTTGCGGGCTGTTTTTCCTTTAGTTAAATGTAATTATGGAAATGAGTCATAAAATGACGAGTGAAAAGATTAACGATACCTATTAGTATCATGAGAGGTTAACGAGGATGAATGGATTAAGAAGTCCATAGAAGAGGGAAAATAAGGATAATGAGGCGAGGTTGAAGCTGGAATGGAAATTGATACGTCGATGAACCTAAATTACCGAGGGAAATTCCAGTGATATATATATAGGGTATGGCGGTCCTACCAAAACGGTCCGGTAGTTAGTTTTCAGACGAAAACTAATGATTTAAGGTTTTAGATTCCATAAAATCTATAAAATTTAAGCACGACGAGGACTATTGACGTCAGAAAAAAGTGGAAATAATTCGTAGTCACCTATGGGGTTAATTGCAAGTTATAAATGATAATAGTAACAAGTTATATATATATATATATATATATATATATAGGCGGTAACATTGTTACGTTCATTGAGTTAATAACATGTTTAGGGGTAGATAGTTTAAGGTTTATTTTATATATATAACAATAAATAAATGTTTGTTTTTGAGAAATAGCTTATGTTAGTAGTATTGGAAACGGATTATAAAAATTCCTTTAACAGAAGATAGGCTCGGATATAAGCGGTGGAAATCATATTACAGTCTTGCCTACACGCATAAAACACAAAGATTACCACGTGCACGAGTACAAGTTATCATTCCCTCTTGCTGAGAACTTGGTTTTAGTTTGAGAACACATAACTGTTGATAAGTAACTTGAGATAAGGTAGAAGCAACATATCCAGGAAATACTAGGTAACACTATCAATAGATAAAACGTTAAAAGATTATAGACTCTATTTATAAGATGGCACATTTTTTATTTTATATAGTAATATTCCTAATTCCAAAAGTAAATTTGCTAAATACACAGGGGGTAGTCTTCGAAATACTCACTGACGTGTTAATTTCTTATATATCCTTATTAGTTTTATAGACATAATTTTCATAATCTTATTTTGATATATTTTATTTTTCACCTGTAAAGTATGTGTTTTAAATATTTATTTCCATTTCATATATTCGTTCTTATACAAGTAAAATATTTTAAAGACGATATTATACGCAACAAGTTGAAAGGAGAAGTATTAATGAAAAATGCGTGATTTTAACATGTTAATTAAGCAGAAAAAATCTGAAAACATTAATGTTTTAGAAACGAAATTGTCTGCAGAATGTAGTATAACTTTATTTCAATAAAACACTTCGAAACAAGTGTCACATTCTATTCATTATTTTACCACTTAAACATGGAATTCATTTGATTTGTATTAGAAAAGCTTGTGTAATGTGTTTATGGTACATCCAATGTCTGATTCTGTTTTCATTCATTTATTTTTATTGTTAAATGAATGACTCCAATAAATACTCTTTTGGCTATCATTTCCACTCCCTCAGTCTTGCATCACTGTCTAATTTATTAACTAATTCTTGTAATAACTAAACATATAATCATTGACATTTATCAGGTAATATTTATTTAAGAATTTTTCAGATTGAACTGTTATATATATATATATATATATATATATATATATAACGATATTTAAATGACTTTCTTTAGTATAAAACATTCCACCCAGGCTATCAATAAAATAACAATATACTAAATGATCAGAGTTTACTTTATTCAATAAATCATAATTTGGAAACTGAGAGGTAATTTTTATTTGAACCAGTTCAAATCATAGCTTACATTTTTTTAAATAATTTAGAAACATACTTTTATATCTCATGTTTTTCATGTTATTTCTTACCGTATACTAAATTCTATGTCTTGGTTGTTAAATCGCAAGGAATTATAATATTTATTAGATTTTCACAACCATCATAGTTACTTATTTTTAGAGCGGTAGCAAAAAAGTTAAATAAATAAAGTCAAGCAATAAACAAATATTGAAACGATATATATTTCCATCACATAATATAATACAAAATCGTTTTAGTAAAATTGATTTAACTGTATGGATCGTTAAAGGTAATGGTTAAAAATTGTAAGGTTTTATGAATATATTATTATTAATTATCACGCTTTGTGTATAATTCTTTTTAAAGCACAATATCGTCATAGTGTTTGACATATTTTTGCTTTAGAAAGTGAGATCTGTTATTGATTACAATTATTGTTGATCTTACAATGAGTCTCATTTTTTTTTTTCGATTTCATTTTTCGATTTAGTCCGTCATGTACTCTCATGAAATGGTTTCTTTTTTTTTTATTATTATTTTCTTTTTTATATTTTACAAAAACGAAATACAAACACAAAGTGAGGGGGAAAAAATGAAAAACACTCCCTAAAAAAACCAAACAAAAATACTATCAACAACAGAAAAATACTTTAAAAATATAAATAAATTTAAAATCTATATAAGAAACATACACACGTAAAACAAAAATACACTGTGTCAAGAAAATAAACGTAACTTGTTTACCTTACCATTTTATTTCTGAAAATATTTGTAGTCTTTTTATGAATTGTTTAATAAATTATTAAATATGTCCAAATATACTACAACAGTTTCTAAATTACAAGCTCCATAATATTATTTATAATATTTAAAAGATAATACAACATACGGTACCTTTTCTTTCATTCTTGTTGTTTAAAGGGAGAGTAACCACTAGATCATAATTTCTATATAATAAAATGAAGAAAAGATTATAAAGTAAAACATGTAGATCTCTAAAGACTTTAGTACCATCAGGAATGGAAGAAAATAAGAGTTGGTCTAGAGAGACCTGTTAGGAATAATGAAAGAGAATGATACCCCAAATATACTAACCCAAACCTATTTGAAAAAAATGTGAATATCTAGGAAGGTTCCCTCGGGATTGGCATGCCCGTACTCGGTAAAGTCGGCCCTTGGGGATTACAGACGATACAGTTTTGCTAACTAAAGTACTAAGTAAAAACAGGTATAAACGTCGTTTTATATTACCATATTAGTTTTCTAGGTAAAATATAACAATACTTAAAAATTTTAAACCATCATTGTAAACATGTCATTTGACGTAACGTTACTTATTTTAAGTATTACAATAAATTTGTTGTAAACAAATGAAAATACACAATATTAATTAAACAATGAATGTTGGCCAAATCCTGATATGTTATCGATTGATTCCATATACCATTAACATTCAATAATTGCTTTATTTTAATAACAATACTAATAAATATCACATAAAACATTTATGTTAATATCATTAAAATAATTTCTTCCAAAACTTGTTATAATTGTATGTACTTCAAAGTTCAATGATTAATATTACCAGATTTAATTCATAGCTCGTTACCTATATGTAGGCCTACTATAAAAAATTATCATTGTTAAGCCTAATTTTTTTTGTATTGAGACAAGACTATTGTTTCAGTTCTAATTTTAAAACCGAAGTTTTAGCTAAATATCTTCTCTTCTTTTTCAACTTAACTGATTTTTTGCCTTCTACGTTACCACGGTGCTTGATGATCAAATCCCTTTCTAAATTGTTAATATTGTACAATATATCAGTGTCACTAATGAATCGCTCAGTTTCTAATAGCTATTCATTTGTTCTGTGTACAAATAAATTTCTGATATCTTTAACATATTTTGAATTATTAACGCATGGCTTTTTGTGTTTTATGACAGCAATGTAGTTAAAAATTGCTCGTTTATTTATAAAGTTAATTTACTTTAGTCAGGTGTATCAAAGTGTTCTAAATCAACTTTCCTCTCAAATAGGTTAAACATATTTTGATTCTATCGTTAGCCTACGTTGTTTTAACAGACGGTGTTGAAACCTTTTGTAATAAAAAAAAGAAGATATAAGTTAATTAATTAAGGTAAAAGACAGAAATAAGTATATATGAAACAACGTGGTTGCAGTTTCATTGCACATTTATGAGATGTCATATATAGATCAAAAATGTAGTTATAGATAAAATTTGATTAAAATAACAAAATACGCTTTTCTTCATAACACTTGGATCAAAGATATTATATATTATACACAAACAGATAAAATTACTCATGTAGGAAAATGAGTTAAGGTGTGCACAGACTGTTCTATAGCAATCTTTGTTATAGCACTCCTAGCTGATATTACCAATACGCATTTTACATTTAAACAATATGTAAACGTTTATTTAAAAAAAAACATCAATCAATTTAAATATAACAACTTTAATTTTTCAACAGTTACAACCATAGGGCACAATATCCTGTAGATTAACTTTTTTTTTAAATTATGTTACTAATATATTTAAATTATAGTGATATCTTTTATTTAAATATGTTTTCTTAGTGTTGTACCTAATATTCGTATCCAAAACCTTTTAAATAAAATTATTTTATTTTATGTCAATTGTAAGTAGTAAAAGAAATAAATTAGTAACCAATACAATTTTCCCCAAGGTTTTGGAAAGAAGAATGTTCTAACTGACAATAAAATGGTCGGACATATAAAAAAGTAGAAATTTCTTCTTACATATGTTTTAAACACTTACATTCACAAAATGGATAATTAATAAATAATTAATCCACAATTGTTTTCATCAGATAATTTTCTACTTTTAACTCCAAAGAAAAGTAATCTTGAAAGTACACTTCAAAAACCACTCAGAAATTAAATGGTATTTTAGGGGAACTAAGAGGGTGAAGGGCGCATTAGATAGTAGAAGGCGTTGTTGAAAGGGATGTTTTTAAGGAGGGAAATGTACTAGATCATAACAATGGGGAAGTAATTACGTTTCACTATTGGTAAATCACTCGCCAATGAGGTGTTGTACACTAGTGTCAGGACGTAGGCAATTCTGTGTAATCGATGTCTTCTACATTATTTTCGCATTACATAATAAAAACTCTAACCAAGAAATTAAAATTATTTTATCGTGTAATAGAATATTTATATAATTTTAAGTTATACTTCACATTCAAACAACTAATCACATAGAGAAACATACCTCATTATTTACACAACTTTCTCAACATCTACTCTTTGAAACGGTGTTTATTGTTGCAGATTATTATCATTTTCGTTACTTTAACTTCAAATATGCCACGAAATGTACATTCATGTTAAAGATGGCTTAAATATAATTTGTTTTTGTAATTATGACGCAGTAAAGTTATGAATGATTTACAATATATTACCTTTTCTTTTTTTATATAAATGTATTAAGTTGACTTATGTCTATGAAAGGCTAAATCCACAAACAAAATGGAGATTGACAGTTCAAATTATTTAGATTCCCAATAGCTGAACACATTGCATCTAGCCGTTTTTACTCAGCTGTTTCGTGCAAGTAGGATTTTAGATTTGTGTAACCAGACAAAAGTGTATAACAGTAAGTATTGCAACATTTTGCGGTTCTATCATAAGAAATATATTTGAATATACTCAGTGATTAAACATATTTCGTTTACATTTTATAAGGCATATTATCTATGTGACAGATAATTTACTAAGGAAACATTTATCAACAACGTCATCCATTTTATTCATTTGGTAAATAAAACCATAAGGTAGTACTTTAATTATAACTTCTTTCTTGAGTAATACCGTTTCATATATGTCATGAAAAGACTAAGTAATATCATAATTTATGGAGAAGGTGATTTCTTGTGGTGAAGATTTTCTCTTTATGGAGAATATCACATAACTTAATTCGTATCCGAATAAAAATAAACCAATGTGCCAAGCAATTGGTAATTGTAAATGCGGTATATACATATATATATAAACACTGCACACACACACATATATATATATATATATATATATATATATATATATATATATACATACTTAATTGGTAATATATCAGTTTGATCTAAGTTACTTAATACTTACTCCGACTTGTGACTTATTTTGTAAAATATGTTACGCGTTTCAGAACGTATGTTCCATCTTCAGACTCGCTCCTGAGTGGTCGTAAAAACATTAAAACACTACAAAACTTACACAACAATTACAATAAACAAATAACTCTCAAATGCGCGACAGGTGTAAACTAACGGTTCAAGAAGGGATCTTTTAATGTTTTAACAACCTTAACGATTCTTTTAACGACGTATCAGGAGAGAGTCTGAAGATGGAACATAGTTCTGAATACGGAGTAAGTATTAACTCTTAAATGACTTAGATTAAAATCTGAGACTTGGATAGTATAACTCAAAAATGAGTTTTAATAACTTTAAATATCAGTTTGTATTATTTATAAAACTATAACAGCTTTCACACAATTACCAATAGTATGTTATCAATGAGTTTTATTTCGTCGATACAGATAATTTCACTTGTGACGTATATTTTTGGAAATTTAACCTAAATTATATACAGAGCGTATATATCCCATATAAAACGCTACACGTTAATCAGCTTTTTTTTTTTACTTTGAATTGATTACAATTCTCCCTTAGATTTTACTGGAATAGACTCCTCCAACATCTGAACATTTCCATTACAAATCTAGAAGACTACTCTCCTGATAGCCATAACGAAGTTATCATAACGTTAAGTGTAATGTTATGAGAGAAGATGGACGTGTTTTCACAAGACGAACGTGTTTTTTATTATTGAGTCGTACTTCAGTAAGGAGTCAGTAGTTTCAGTGCAAGATTTGTTTTGCCCAAAAGTACCGAGATAAACCAGCTCCTAACAAGTATTGAGGTTAATGGCTAAATTTATAGAGACAGGCTCTGTTAGTAGTAAGGAACTAAAAGATCTATGATAGTGTTGGTCACTGAAATAGTCGCTGAAATTAAAGACCGAATAACTGGTTCGCCAAAACAACAATTAAACACTTGTGAGATGAAATTATTTTGTCCAAATCAACCTATTCATCGGGCAACCAAAAAATTAAAATTACAACCGTATCGAATTCAAACAGTTCACCGACTTCTAGATCCCCACAAATAAAAACGGCAAGAATATTGTACATGATACATGAATAGTTTAGTTATTGTAGCTCATGTATTTACTGAGGATGGAGACTTTGTCATTGAAACGCGTTTGAGATCTTGTGTTCGAGTTTTATTATAAAACACGAATATTAAAGTATTTAATTGTAACCAACGTAATTGCTCAATCAAGATACAGTTTGGAATATGACATACAAACAATTTAAAACATCACACTTTTTAAGTAGTAGGCTATAATAAAAGAAATTTTATATTTATAAATATATGATATTGGTTTTTATTTAAGTGAAAGTGAGCTATCCATTTTCTTCAAAACCACTTAAATACAAATAATTCTTTAAAAAAATTAAAAGAAATTAGTTTTTAATCGGTTACAGTGTATATGTCTCCTTTAAAATTTGCATTTTGAGGTATTTTATGGTAATTTGATGGAATCTTCAAGGGAATTAACTTCCATATATACATTATACAGTGTGTCCCACGTAGGTATTCACATTTTTAAATCACCACAAAGTACATATGCATCAATCAAATTATAAGATATGTTTCACACATATTGGAAACATATCAAAAAGTATACGAACAAATCTTTACTCTGATATCTGCATATCTTATAATCTGTTAACAGCGATGTATGGTTTAAATGATAGCAAGCAATAAAATAAATTTTCATTCTTTTATAGACTGTAACAACTTTTTAATTTAAGTACCACAATATAATAAATAATAAAGATTCTTTTTTGATAAATAATGTTTTAAAAAAATCATTAAATTGAAACCCGTCTTCTGTTAACATCGATGAACATAAGCTTCAAAGGGATTCCAGAAGAATTCCCTAAGAATGGTAAGCATTTCGTCTTCGATTGGCCTTTTTTAATCCTCTTAGGTTTCTATGTCGTGGGTGTACCATTTCTTTTAGCTACCCCCACAGAAAAAAAGTCACAAACTGTTTAGTCCGGTAATCTAGGCGGCCAGTCCATAAAATCGCTTCCTCTTTAAATCCAACGACCAGTTGAATTCTTAGCTAGAACAACCTAGGTTATATTTTTTGCCTAAATGAAAACAATAAATTTTGTCAACAATGCAACGATCTAAAATAAAAGAAACAGCTGTTTGTTTAAAAAAACCCCCAGCTTTTTAAACATTTGGAGCTTTTATATTGTTTTCTTCTCAGGTAACATGAGCTGTCGTTTAAACTGCCGCCATTTTATTTCTATTGCAGATATCAACGTAACAATTTGTAGGTACACTTATGGATATTTGTACAATAAGTATGAAATAAATCTTACAGTTTGTTAGACGCATATGTAGTTGGTGGTTGTTTAAAAATGTAAATGCCTTCGAGGGACACGCTGTACAATGAAGTCAGTTTTTTACAATGCAGATCGGAAAATATTTATAAAAAAAAATTCCATTAATATTTGTATAACATAAATAGTTATTTCAAAAAATAATTAATATATATTAAGAGTAAAGGAATAGGTTTAGTTCTGCACTTGTCATTTTACCCGTATTCTATTTTATGACGTTTAAAACGCATTTTTTACAACAATACTATAACCAATTTGATTATAAAAATAAACCACATTATATTCAACAAGATGTAAAATAATTTACATTTTAAAACATGATCTCATTTAAAAATAAATTCAATTAACGTTGTGGTATTAAAGCTTTCCGACATTGTTTTGTATACACACCCCAGCACATACGAATCAAATAGCCTTAACGTAATAGCATTAAAGTGAACTTGTACTATTCAAACCTTCTCTCTAGACTTAGGAAGGTTACGTGATTCAATTAAACTACCTCCCAAGTTTGTAGTAATATTAACTTGAGCCATGTAACTTAAAATCTACTTACATTGGGATTATAGATTAGTGATTTAAAATATAGTGACGAATTATAGTAATTTTATAATTTACAAGTGGCAATAGTCACTACATAATAAATATGTTTTTATTAAAAAAATCATAATAACTAGAAATAACCTTCTGCACTATTGTCATATTGTAGAATTTACAGTTAATTTTTATTGCACAAATATATATTAATAATTTTTGTTCACAATAAAATTTACATCATTATATAAGTTCTAATTTCATGTGATACTACTATCAAAATTAGAGTATAATGGTATTGATACAAATGAATAGACGGCATGTACTAGATATTTATGTAATACCACAACATCCACCATAGAAGAGTCACCGATAATAGTTTTAACTATAATTAAATATGAAAAACGTGAGAATTGTGATGATTGAATTATTTAGAAAATGTAGTGAGTGTATATCCTAAATTTTGTAGATGATATAATTAATGAACATATTTAAAATCACTGAATAATTGTGTGATCTATCGTTTATTTTCCCGTGCTATCTAACAATAATTTCAATTTCAAAATTTATATAGAGTAATGTTAATTAAACTTAACTTCAATTTATATATTGCAATATCGAAAGCAATATTTAAATAAAAATACATTGAATGTACACGTTACTATATTTTAAAAGTTGTGTATTACTTGACTAAAGCTATATAATGTTGTTGTTTTTTACCTTTGATGTGAAGAGTTAAACATTTGTTACACGCGTGTATTTATTAAAAACTAAAATTAACTTCAAAAAAGTTAGTCAAGAAGTTTATTAGTGTTGTAACAGTGTCAATAAAATGGGTGGATTTTGTTTTGTAATATCGATATTAGCCATTAATAACTTTGGCTATATATAAATTTTAAAATGCGTAGATATATAGATGATAACAGAATAGGATACTGTCAATAGTCCTGGCATATCTATAGCTCGTTTGTAGTATTAATTCTAGTAGACTAGTCGAATTTCTTACAATAATACAGCATTACTGAGCGAGGTTAACGACAACATTACAATAACAGATCAATGTTATATTGCATATAATCGTAAAATAATGTAAACATAAATTATTATTGAATATTGATAAACCCTAATAGTACAATTCTCATTTAAAAAATTGCCATTTGTATTTAATGGACAAATAGTAATGTAGTTTTATTTGCTACATTAATATAAAGTTCATGAAAACAATCAGGACGTCCCAATTCTAATGAAATAAATAAACAGAGAATGGCGATGGTACTTTCAATCAATCCTCAATAGTGAGTAAGATCGATATCCTTTTAGTGTAGTTTCATCAGGTGTATATTTTAGGACAAAAAGCAAGATATCTGCAAACATTAAACCATAAAAGATACAATTTGTGGCAAAACGTTTGGACTGCGACAAAGGAATTAATTTTGTAATATAACAATAGATAAACTTAGTGGAGACAAAATTTCTATTGTTTATCAAAATGTAGTTGATTTATAATAATTTTTAAGGAACCAAATGGAATAATATGGTTGCAAATAAATTTCTAACACAAACGTCCATGTACAAAATTAAATTTAATATAAAGAGTGCAAAATATTGGAAAATATTTACTTCTACGATGTAAAAATTATTTTGTTGTTTCATTTTATCATATTGAAAAATATAAATTAAAGAAGTAATAACAAAACGTGTTAAGACACATATAAATTAGATAATTATATGTCATAGAAACTCTCGTGTCACAAATGAACAGTACATTTACATAAACATTGCATTTTCCTCTTGCAGTATTTCATAAAGTCTCATTTTAGAGATTTTTTAAAGATTTGTGAATAATTTGAAATAGGTGAAATATAAGAAGAAAAAACTATTGTTTCCGTGACTTAAACAATATGAAATAATTTGTATTATTTAATACCTGATTCTATTACTATTTTATATTAAACAATTAAATCACAGATTGTTACCAAAACAACGTAGAATTAGTGATCAGTAGTGTATTGCATTTGTTCTCAAGTTTTTGAATTAAATTGTTGAAATAAGTAGGAGAGAAAAAAGGAAGCTTGGGATGTTTATACCCACGATTATATATACGTATTTTTACATATTTGAAAGTTATATACTGCCCATAAAAGTACTGTTTGGATTTAATATATTTTTTACTTTTTTTTTAACAATTTCGAATCTAAGTGAACAAACAATTGTATTTTAATTTAGTATGAACAAACTTTGTCAGAGTTGAAACAAAGCTTGAATGACGATATTGGCAGATAAATGACCCCAGGACAAATGAAGTTGATGGTTGATCCAGACGGTTCAATAATGTATTGGGGATGGGAGGTAAAGGAACTCTCATGTAATAACGTAAATAATTTGAAATATCGTTTCAACAGAAATTCAGAAAGCTAACACCATAATCTTTTTTCAGTAAAACTTTTCACAATTAATTATGTTAGAGCTTATCGGAAACATTTCAAAAATATTAATTAGACTTCACAGTGTCCGTGTAAGTGTAGGTTTAAACTACTAAGTATTATTCCACAAGCTTATGAATACTTATTTAAATAATATATTTCGCAACAAGTATTCAAATATAATTGTACAAAAAGTATATTTCCTTATACTTTTCTTAGTTCTCTGTATAGATATGTGTGTTATAATGATAATTAATTGGCTTAATTATAAATACAATGGCTTCTATACTTAATAATTTATTGGACTAATGCCTATAAAAATTGAAATTCTTTATAAGACTGATATTTTTTAGCATTAGCGGCCTATAAATAGCGCATATTTAGCAATAACTATAGATTTTACACTCAATTCGTGCAAATTTACCTCAAATTTAGGTTACGGTTTTAAATGATAAACATTAAACAGTGCATAAATAATATTACTACCATTTTCAAAGTACCTAATTTTCAAATAATGTGTGTTTTAATTTTTAATTATCTCTTTATAATAATATTAGTTTAACTCTTTTTTTGTCAATATATTAACATACAGAGGTTATTAACAACAACAAAAACTTTTTTACATATTAGTTATATTAAAAATTCTTACTTATGATTTACGTTAATATCTCAAAAACATTGATCAAAATTATATTATACAATTTAGAAGTTATCTTTGATTTTATATCGTATTTTGGGGTAGAGTACACTCATAATCTATCTCAACTAAGTGCACAAGTTATGTTTCAGCCTCAACAGTTATTAGCCCCTGGACTATCATTTGAAAAGCTCTGGGTAGAAAGAGCCATTGTTGCATCACTATTGTTTATAATTGTATAGTGAGTTGGATCATCACTATTGTTGAAGCTTACCACATTAATGGTTTACTAAATAGGTGTTTTCATTAATTTAAAAAATGAAAGAAAGAGTCCTTCTTTAAACCGTGTTCAATTGACTGTAGTACCATGTTGCAAAAATATTATGTTAGATGAATTTGCGTACAACTAAAACAATCACAAAAGCGATTTATACGTTATATTGAATAAAATAATGTTCCTTTGATACATCACTCATTTAATTGTAAATTGATTATAACTTTAATTTTGACGTTTGGTAATACTGAATTTACATACAAAAATACACACACATATATATATGTAGCATATTCGTCAATTACTATCACGAAAACAACATGATACACTGAAACATGTTAAAACCAGTAATCTGACTTAGGGATTGCTTTATTACCAATTTAAAATTTGCAAATGTAAAAACTGTCAACATCAAACCTAACATATGTAATAGTTGTTTGTTCTATATATGAATTTTAATGTCCACGTATTCAAAATATAAAATGATAATGATGAATGTCGACATGTTCATTATTGAATAATCGTGAACTAAATGATGTTGTATAACTTTTAAAAATATGTTTCATGTTTCATTGCAGTTTAAATATCTCTTTATTTTACAATATTCTAGTAAACCTTAAGAGAGGCAGTAACTGATGGAATTTTATTACTCAACTATCTTTTAAAAATCAATTTTTTTTATCCGAATTATTGCAAATTTTAAATAAACCAAACAATACGTAACAATTTAAACATACTTATTGCAAGGAATTAAATTGCAGTAAGTAAAAAACTCTAAGTTTAAATTATCCCCACAGGAAACACTTGCGAAAACAACATACTCATTGAAAGATAGCGAAAAACCAAAGTCAGTATTTTAGTGATTAAAAATAAATTAAAACTTGTATATGATATTGGTTTATCAACCAATTATTACAATTAATTTATATTCCCATGTATATTAGTATACAAAACACATACTAAATTATTATGGGATAGTCATTACTAAATAAATACTATACTAATTTGTAATTTGAATTTTAAATCACTTTAAAGGTTTTACAATTATTGTACAAGTGAATTAAATGTCAGGAAATACCATTTATTTTACACACAGTTAGAGTTGAAAACAGATACAGACAAAGAGAGGAGTAAACTGGGAGAGGAAGACTAAACTTAGAATCCAAGGCGTGTGAACTCACCAAAGGGACACCCTCAGGGTAATCCTAAGTGGACATAAGTCCCGCCTAAAACACAGTAGGTACTAGCAGTAGCAAAAGTATGCAGTAATATAAGAACATGGAAATAAAAGAGAGTTGTCATATCATTTATTGGTAAACTAATTATTCAGAGAATCTTACTTAGTAAACTCATTTGTTTGTAATTATTGTTTATAATGTCTGTCAAACAATCTTACTCACCCATTGTTTCTTTTTATATTTTTTTACATAAAGGGTTTTATCTTAATAATCTCCAGGCATTGTCATGTAATTTTAATGAAACGATGTCTATAAATAAGCTCAAACTCATTAACATTTGCACGTTTCAAATGTCATTTACAGTCACGTTTAAATATTCTCGTGGTCTGCGAACTTATTGTATAGTGAATTTCAAACTTGTACTGATTAGAAAGTCGGAATTATATAGACTGCATCATTAACAGCTATTTGATATTAGGTAGGCAATTCAGTAACGCTACACTTATAAATTATGTAATTTATTTGCGAGATTTCATGGTGGCACTAATTATTAATATTGTTTCCTTGTACCATTGGCATTTGAAGATCTCATAAAAATAATGTATTATCTTGAAGTAGCTATCGTGCAAAAAAATAGGAATAATAATTCGATCCAAATTGATTTAACCTATACAAGTAATTAATTACAAATGAACTTTTTACAACTGAATTCAAAATGTCTGTTTCTCTTTTTGGTACGCGAAGATACTTTTATTGGGGTTGATTTCTATTTTTATTTAGTAAACAATTTTGTGAGACATGTTTATATATTTTTTCATTTGATTTCGCTATTTAAACCCTAATACTGTTTTACAACTACTTATCAAGCCTAAGTATGTACGTACAGTCTATATTTATTATATTATATTGTTAAACACATATGAAACAAATTTCGTAATATCAACTGGTATTCAAGTCAATCTTTCACTCACAACGCTGGAGTTGACAGCTCGTCCCTCGTGGACCATGTTGCTGGACATCGTTATTTTTTATCTCTAATAGTCAAGCTTATAATTGGGAATTTATATTTCCTTGGATTCACAGTTAGGTGACAGTAATTATGTAGAAGATATTTCAACTTTTTAGAAGGTAATTAAAATAAAACTATATTCTCGTATTTTCATAATAATTTATGTAAATACTTGGTATGAGGAAAGTATTGCAATTAGAATGGGGCAATATTTGGTGGTTTAAAAATTATTGTTTACATCTTGGTAATGAGTAGAGAATAAGTAAAAATTTATATTTATATAATTTTTGACATTCCATGATTTCTTTATGACAATTTAGGTAATTAATTGAAGTAATTAAAACAATAACGTTTTTCATAATTAAAACTGTTTGTATTATTTCGAAAAACTAATCCACTGACACATAATATTAAATAATTAAATATATTTACAGAAATTTAAACAAACGACTTCCTATTTCAGTTTGAGGTTTTACAGAAATACCATATATATATATATACCTAACCCTCATCTCAGTTGCACCGTCTGTTGTAACTGCTAAAGCTTTTACCTGATTAAGGTTCATTAGGCGTTTTTCGCATTATTGTTATCTTTCCAGTGTTACGGGATTTATTGAGAAAAGGTTGTAATCGAAGTTCCTAACCTAAGATGTTATATAAATACCAAAACCTTCAATAAGCTAATTTATTTACTCTGTCGAAGAGGCTCACTCCTGGCATTCCTTCTTTCTTGATACGTTAGTCTGTAGCAAGACTTCCTCGCTTCCAACATTACGTTGATATACATGAAATTAAGAAAATATTACGATATATATAAAAATAATTATGAATTCACGTAGCCTTTAAATTACCACACAGTAAAACAAAATGAAGTTTATTTATTTATTTTGGCAATATAGTCATTTATTACGGTAAAAGATATATATTTAATCAAAACGACAGATGTTCATTTTATAATGATTTTAGGAATATTTTCAGGTTTCTCAATTTATTCCATCATAAATTATGTAACAACCCTCAGATTCATATAAATGCATGGTAAATAATTCATGACAAAGTGTTCAATGAAGGTAACATAGACTTCGACTTTTTATACTTGAATGCCAGATATTTGAACAAAGAGTTAAGGATTTATCTTATATACATAGCAAGAAGCCACCATTTTCTCTTCTACTATCATAAAAGAGTAATTCATAAAAAAGAATGATTGATTTTCTAGAACATTTTGTTAGTTTACAAAAAAATGGGATCACTTGAAATGTTTTTGAAAGAAGAGGAGCTCACCGAAAGTTTGTAAAACGAATGCTACTTTCTTAATTAAGAGATTTTTTTATAAATTATAAACGTTTTTAGTTGTTTATCCCACACGATATAAAGTTGTTAGATATAACAGCATAGCCATTTATTCGTTAACTAAAGAAACTTCTGACCTTACGGAGTAATATTTTACAGCCGTCTTTATTTACTTTGAGTTTTAAGATTGTAAATCACGGCAATAATTTTATATGTGGAACAATGCATCGTTTTTACTCTGAAATTATGAAGAACGTAATATATAATATAGTTTTATAGAGTTTTTAAAACGACTAGGTTCTACTAAAAAAGTAAACGAATGTGTAGTTAATATGTATCTTTTATGGAAATAAATATATTTAAACGAAAGGAAATTATAATTATTAAAAATTCACAAATTAGGGTTTTGGATTGTGTCAAAGTTTTCTAATAAAAAATTTAATTATACAACTTAAATGTTTAAATACATTATTATATCCATATGAAAAACAATATATACATCAATTGAACTAACAAAATGTAACTCCAAATAAGAATTTGAAATTTAGGCATATTATAACTGCAAATGTTATTACTGGAAATTAACAACCTTTTCCATACAAAACAGAAGGTAACATGTTTTTAAATATTGAGTATATTAAAAGTTTATTTTTTAACTTTATAATATCTAAGGAAGTAAATATTCACGAAAAACCCTTAACTCTTTTTATACCAAGTAAGAAATATAATGCATATTTACAATCAAAATATATATGCCACACTTGCGCCAGTGTAAGGGAATATAGGAGCTATTTGTTATGAATTCAATTAGTTATCGAATTCATCAACAATAGTAATAACAAATTATTTATACCATACTATTCACACTTATAACATGCACAACATTGTGATTGAAATGGAAGAGAGTATGCAAAAAAAAAATTGTTTTCAATAAATGTTAAAAAATATCTTTTGTTTTTCCACTATGATTTCATATTCCGTAAAATAATCAGGTCAATTTCTGTCTTTATGAATACAGTACATACAATTATATATTAAAGCGTAATTATGTTTCTAATGATCTAGGTAAAAAATATAAATCAACTCTAAATGATCAATAATAACATTATATGCCTTATTTCTCACAGTCAGTCAATATCAGTAACTAAAAAATATTAATACAAAATTTAAAAAAATTACCTTTCAAATGTGGTATTTAGAAGTCGTTAAAATTGATTTATTACAAAATGGCCAGTCCTCTTTATTGTGGAATATCTATATATGATATTGTAAATGGTGCAAATTTGGCAACAATTCAAAGTGATTATATCATTGGCCAAATCTCATTCCATTTGCTTTATAGTGCACTATGTATCAAATTGATTTGCGTCATCCTTACAGTTTTATTAGTTTTTTTTTTTATCATTTAAATATTTTTCGTATACATTTAAATTTTTTAAATTTAAATTTTAACCCTCAAATGAGGTTAACTTTATGCTTTCGTATAGATTCGCCTTACATATTACATCTTTTCTAACAAACAAATTATTCACGATGTTTATTACAATCTTAAAATACGCATTATTGCGGTTTAATTACGATATAAATGGTTAAACAAATGTTTCTACAAAATTAAAACATTGTTTTTGAATTTGACAAATTTGGAATTGAATATTTAGTCTCGAAACGTCATTAAGATTCGATAAAGTATTTATAGTAAAATAAATAAAAAATATATCAGTTGCACGATTAAAGGAACTACACATTACAACGAAATTTATATAAAAGAAAGTATAATTTCTCCAAGTGAAATAACAAAATTTATTTACAAGTAACTTTGCAAATAATAGTATATTATTTCATATAAACATTAAAATTTAGAGGAGTAAAAAATATACAAATTTATAACTTGCCATGCTGATGAAATAAATAGTCAAACTGATAGATTTTAAATTTAAATAATATTACGGGTAACTGTTTAAGATATCGTTACTATATATTGTTGTACTTTAGAAATACAGAATGTGCCAAATCATGTAACAATGGTTATCCTATTTATATTCTGCAAATGTTGTTTTTCATCCTAATTTCAATTTTGGTGTTATTATTAGTTATAATCTAAATTGTATTCACTATATTGTAAATTTTTTAACGGCTATTCTTATACTTTACGTATTTAACAAATGGTAACGAGCTCACTATCGTCAATATTACACTAGCCTCTCTGTTCTAATTTACATAATAAAATCATATAGCCACATATTTTTATTTTAACTAATGTAACCCAGAGACAAACTTCGTATTAATATTTTGTGATTCTTCAGACTAAAAAAGAAATCAGTAACAAAAGCACAATTTTTTATATTCATATGAATAATTAAACACTAAACAATAATAATAATAACAAAATAATAATAATAATGATGGTAAAAATAAAATTTGCGTAATCCGAAAACATGTACTTCCTTGTAGGTTTTAGAGAAATTACGTTATATCAATTTACTTCTCTGCTATAAAACTAAAAAGAAAAAGGTTATACACACTTAACTGAATAAGTCAGTTACTGATTAATTAGTAGTATGTTTGTTAATAATTTCGTAACTAATTTGAAGAGATAATTGCCCTCCATAAGGAGATTGAAGACATTTTTTGAATGGAAGTAATTGATAATATAAGGGAATTGCCAACACAATTATTTCCAGCTATTAAGTAATTAAACAAATGTTTAAAAATAAATCATATCAAATCTTTAATTCTGCTTGTAATTTAACGTTAGAAATCAAAAAAAAAACATTTAAAGTGTTTAATAATAACTGAACTATATCAGATATGGTAAAGATTATATTTCCAGGGGTTGTCTTTTACCACTGTTTCTAAAGTATATTATTTAGTCAGACTCATTTTCATTCCTGAACGAATGAAAGCTAAGTAGTTTTAAATATACATTTCACAAAACATAATAAATTTGTAACAACATTTAAGACTCCTAACAAAAATGTACGTAAATAATATATGTAAGGACATTAAAAATCAATTAAAAAGCATTAACTCTATATTTATATTGTTATAAGTTCCTCAAAATATTAGCACACTTTTTTAAACGAAATATTTAAGTAAACACAAATAAAATCTTCATTTTGTTCCTAAAATATATTTACATTTTATAATTTGTAAGAATCATTTGGATTAGTAATGTTGAAGTATATTATACAGGATTTATTTCATATATAAAAATAGTAATGATTTAAACAATCACCTAATTCAACACATATATTTGTATTACACGTATTACTAAAACTGTTCACTTTGTTCACAAATTATCTTAGGTAGGTACGATTTCGCAAATTATTTAAAAACATGTGAAACTGAATAGGGACTATGGTATTAGAGTTATTTAAATACATGAATTCTTAATGCAGAAAATCACCATCTTCCATCTTTGAAAGTTATTAAATTATTTTTAGGTCACACAATGTTTCACGTTAACAAGAGAATGTTGAGACCTAGAAGAAATTTAAAACCAATGAAATTCAATTTATTTTCAATCGTTCTAAGCAGAGTGATTAACGTGAACATAACTAAACTATATTATTTTTGTTTGATAAATATGGTAGTTATTTTAAAAAGTGATAACGATTGATACGCATGTTTATCCGTAACTAAGTATGGAACAAACAAACAATCAAATTTTGTATTAACAAGTAATAGAGTTATCAAAATATTTTGGTCCGCGCAATAACTAATTACATACTTTCATATCAATATTTCAGGTTAGCAATTATGATACTATATTTATCACATAAAAACTTTTGGAATTTTCTGACACCAACAAATCTCTCTCTTTCAAAACCAAGCTCATTCATCTTTTACAAACTAATCTGTTACAATATTCCTTTCAATTTTGAAATCTTCTTGAAAGCATTTGAAATATAAATATCAATCATCCAGCACCACTTCTGCGACAGAAGAGAAAGTTGACTATTTAACGTGTATCTTTATAAATAAGAATCATAGATAAATACATTGAAGATTTGTGTTGTTAAAAAATATTTTAAATAAAAATTTGTAAGTTCTTCAAAAATATTTAATTTAGTTATTTTTCCAAAGATAAATCCAATTTATTTATTTGTAAAAATTATTACATTCAATTTGTAGAAAATGTGTTTTTAAAAATATAAAACAATAGAATATATTCCTTTATGTTTTTCATATTTTTTATATTATTATTTAATTTACATTTCGGTAACAGCTACTATCCTCAGAGGGATGTAAACCAATTATCAATTCTATGGTTACGGAAATGTACGTAAGGATGATTTAAACCTGCTAACGTTACATTTGTTGGTGTTTTATTTGTGCTTTGGGGATATTTTTTCTTCTTTTGTATAGATAAGTTATTATTGATTGTAGTTTCAATAAGGTAATGTTTGCACATTTAGTTAAAGTATAAATTGGTCTGAAATAACATAAGCAGGGATGTTAATAATAACATGTTATTTAAAAAAATCTATGTATTCAAGAAATCGTCAATCTAAATTAAAACATGCATACAACATATTGTTATTCCAACTCTTATGATAGTAATATTATTATCAAAAAAAGGTTCTCTAAATATTAATATTGTCTTTTGAATGAATGGGAATTAATGTGTGGATGATAATTAGTGGTGACGGTAAAGATGGTATAATTATATTTACATTACAACATTTCTTATGTACAGTATAAAGACACCATTTTAGAATCGCTATTAAAAAATTTGACTTCTTATATATCCAAATACCCCCTCTTTTAATTTTAAATAAATTACATAAAATAATATTATCTGAGACATTGAAAGAAAAATTAATCAAAGTAAGAAATAAGAATTGTTTTTGTTTGCAAAAGGTAACTTCATATTTTTGTACATATACAGAAAATTGGCTATAATTTCTGCAATAAAAGTGAACGTATATTGATACAAAATGACGTTAAAATATTCCGTAGAATATTGGCCCATGTTGATGGCGATTATACAATTGGATTAACTCAATTAGTAAAATGGAATGGAATTGAGTTCAAGATATCTATAATCAGACAGATCCTAATTGAATTTTAATTACGAAACGATATCAAATAACAGCCGAGCCTATTCCATTACAAGGATCATTAACTAATGTGACAATCAGCTTCAGTTTTAACGTAAGTTAAATTAGATTAAACAATTTTGTTGACGTTTATTTTATGTTTTATAAAGGCTATATTATTGAAACCTTGTTTGAAATGAAACTGATAAAACATTTTAATCATTGGAGAAGGTATTCCAATTTAAAAATACCTTTTTTCAGGCTTCAGTGATATTGCAACCAATACTTTCGATTTACTGTAAAGTGGTAGAGTGGAAAAAAATCTTAATAGTATTTAATTTGTTGAATTGTTCAAAATCAATTTATTCAGTACATCTAAACTTTATTTTATTTATTGCTAGAAACAATATAATTAAAGGATGCCTCAAGAAAAGTTGGGAGAATTTATTAAAGTTTGAGAAACAGTTATATCAGATTCAGTCATTTCTCTACTTCCCATATCATTAAAAATATCTCCTCTCGGTATCTCAAATAAGTCGTCTTCAACCTTTGCAACATTTGACGGGCATTAATCAATTGCAACAATTCTCCATTTACAAGACTGCTTAATCTTCTCAACTATTTCACAGCCCTCTTTTTTAATTCTAATCAACAGAGGGCATCTTTGTGTCCCTATTCAGATTTGTATTGTTAACATATCACAGAGCCTTCCTTACAATTAATTCGTATACACAGTTTTGGAATCACTGTATTATATTCATGTTTGTATTATTGGTACAATCTCCGTAGGTTCTCACAGGTTTTATGTTCTTGTAAATTAGCTATTTATTATCAAGATTTTTTGAGAATGTGAACTGGAAAACCTCCGAAACTTTATGACTTTAAGTTCATCCATTTTCATCCATCATTAATTTCCACGTTAATTTAGCTTCAAGTTTTATGCGAATTTTTTTAGATTTCACGATTTCAGAAGTATATATATGTTGACTTGGACTCATTCTCGGATTCAGGACTCATTAATTTTTGCACAATAATGATGATCTCTATATTATTTGTAAACAACATAATTTATTTATCGACAGCGGAAATTGTTATAATGGCTGTGGGGTGTCTAACGTGTAAAATCAAATGTAGTACTGAACCCAGAACACTTCCTTGTGGCAACACTTTAAGAATTTGTTACAGCTTAGAAAAATCATCCTCAATTCATACCCTAAAGTGTCAAATAATATAATTTATGAGATAAGTATTAATTTTTTTTGTAGAACCTTGTGCAACTTTAACTTGAGGCCCTGAAACCAAACTTTATCGAAACCCTGTGAAAAAAATTCTTGTAACCGTAAGAACACACTTCTTTCTTTTTAAGAGGTTTCTGAATACTATGTGTTCAATCTATTCTTGAATTAATGGTTTTAAAATCGCACAGATGTCAAGGAATGCGTTTATTAGAAGTAGAGGGATTCATCTACAACTTTTTTTATTATTTTACGTGCTTTAGCAGGTTTTGGTTACATTATAACCTCAGTAAATTTCCATTGACGGCCAACTTATTGTAGGTCGTTATTGCTAGGTAAGGCACGAACCGGCCGTTCAACGATATATTTAGATGATGGGAATAGCCCATTTGTAAAGTAACAATGGAAAACTGAAACAAAGGTTTTTATTTGGAATTCGTATATTTGTAAATCTCTCCAGATATTCGCAATTTACCTGTTCTACATTTCCATTACAAAAAATACCCGTACACAAAAATAATATCAGCGTATTCTTTATTCGTAAATTTGAATGCCACATTTTATTTCAAGATTAACATGCCTGTTTCAGATACTAAGCTGAAAGGAATATCCAAACTACTCATCATTTGAAAAGTTTGTTAAAAGTTTCATTGTTGATTAGCTCTTAGTATTGCCGAGAAATTTTAATTTCCCATTTTTCTTCATTGTTATTATAGACAACATTATATTATAGACAACTACTAAAATACCAATTTGTTAGTTTTAAACCAATAACTCAAATATCTTTTATTTTACAGAGAAAATACAAAACAGTTTTGTTTGTCATTAAAAAGCGTTTTCTTTGAAAATATTTTGTAATGTTAGCGGTTTTCGAGATATTTGACACTAAAAATTTTAAGTGGCAGCTATTTTGAAAATAGATTAATGGAAGTTTTGTTTTTATGTACATGGGTAAAAGAAATTATACGAAAAAAAATCACAAAATTTGAGTTCAATATATTTCTTACATCCAAATAAAAATGTTTTTTTTGTAAAAAAAAAGAAGATAACTGGAAAACGAAGGTATTTCCTCATTATGAATTTTTTTTCTTTTGTTTTCACTAGTAGAACACGTTCTGAAAGATTCTCCGTTTTTGCCCGATTTGGTATTAGAGATAATTAATGTAGACAAATTTACTTTATGAAACTAATAGATTTATACCGAGGTTAGAAAAAAGAAAGAAAGTACACTTACTTTTTACATTAAATTACCCTTCAATATACTATAGTCTTAAGGGAAAGGAAAATCCTTGTTAATTCATTCTTTGTTTTAGTGAAAAATAAAATTCCTTTTCCTTCCTTAACAGGATTTACCAAAGCTAAATCGATGTGCATTATTTTACATTTAATATTTCTATATTTAAAAATAATAATAACAATGAAGCTCAAAAAATCTCCATTTTTACCTCTACCTTATATTTATTTGTTTATATTACAAAAAAATCGTAATCTGTGCTTTCTAGAGGGTGGTAAAAAGTTTAGTGATATATGCAGGGTGTTTATAATTAACAAAGCGTGTTATTTAACTTTTTTAAATGTGAAACTAACTAATATTACAGTACTCTATTACATATTCTATTGGATCAATTTAGGACACGTAAAAAGAAATTTTAATTTATTTTTAACAACTGAGTTATGGCGTTTTAAAATTAACAATTTAATAAACAAAATACTACACGTTCTCTGAAATGCTGAGAGAATAATGTTATATAATTTGGTTATTGTGATCTAAAGTAAGTCAACATGTAATAAATATCACAGTTCACACAAAGAAGAATATCAGTTATACTAACATATTAACTGCAAACCTAGGACATAAATTAATGTAGTTTAATTCCATATAAAGGTTGTCCAAAATATATTAAAATGTTTTTCATACGCAATTTTTAAATTGATTTTTTTTTTGTATTAATAGTATTTACTTACAGTGTTTACAAAAGCACCTCCTAGTATATGGTGGCTAAATCACATTGAATATAACTTTCAGTGAACGATAAAACTACTATAACTTTTCAAACTGCATCCCTTCTAGTGTTACAGTGAGTCAATATGTCATTAAAACCTTCTAACATTTTTTTAAATCTCTCTGGCGTTATCCACTCGGGTTCAGCATGTATACAGGAATTATGTGCAATTATGACTACGTACATGATATTTAGAATGACAGTAGCTTCTAAATTAGTGTAGAGTTGAAGAAATTGAGTTCTTCATATTATTTGGCCAATATATAATCACGAAACTGCAATCATAATAATTGTCATCAGAAATTTCGTGAACTGGAATACCGTTGTAAGAGAGGTAGCTACGTTTCCGAGAAGATATTGTGAACCCCGTGATGCAGTGCGCATTTTTCTAGAGGTCTGCCGTCTTCAACAAAATGTTTGAAGAACATGAAACGCGGTTTCATCACATGTACCAAACATAGATTTCCGCTCTAATGTTCTTGTACATTGCATTTTCCTCTAACATTTGTACCGCCTTTATTACGGTTGATTTGGCTCTAGGATTATCTTTGGGACAATTTGTTAAACAAGTTAAAAACTTGTTGAGATAAGCACACGCGGTTTGCATATGCCACCATCAAATAAATTCACGTTTCTCTCTTTCATTCAGAGACATGATCGAAATAAGTAATACAAATAATTTAGCCTCAACCCCTTCCAACTAAATCAGAACGACACTGCCACAAGACACACAAACCAGTCTAGACTAAATATTTTGGAAATTCCAAAAGATAGAAATAATAGGACTAGATAACATTAGATAAATGTTGTTCAATCAGGTAACATTTCAAAATCTATATGGCGTAAATCAATCTAATAGAAAAATTAGTTTTTGTTGTGACGCTGTAACTTTATATTTTTTAAAGTAAGATAAAACTAAACATTCAAACGAAGAGGGTTGACAAGACCTACGAGAATAAATAAAATAAATTAATATTATTATATTTAAAATTCTGTAAAAGATCACACTCTTTTTTTTTTTTTTTTTTTTTTTATTTGGAATATTCTCTATATGAAATAACACTTTGATCATACTTTATTAATTTACGTCCCAGACATTTTATTGATATTATAATAATTTTGTGTACTGTAATTAAGATATATGTAGGGTTACATTTTGCTTTGTAGAACATCCTGTACCCGATACGTAATTTTAAATATATATATAGGCCTATTTTATGTAACAATAACGAATGAATGTCTAACTATTTACTTAGCCCTGCAGAGAATGTTTACTATTGTGTTAAGAAAATTGCGAATTTTAAAGGCCATAACACATTTTTTGTTAAAGATATATTAAAAATAAAAATTCCTCTTACGTACCTTACTTGACATATAATAATTGGAATATGAAATAATAGTAATCAATACATGTAAAAAGTGGAAAAAATCGCGTATTGTTAATTTTTACACATCTGTATTTCTTACTAAACCTTTGTACCACCACGTGGATAGCTCACGTTGAGAGCATTAAAATGAGCGATAGTAATTATTCCACATAAAGCATTTCTTGAACTAACATATGCTCTGAAATCGTTTCATTTATAGTGGCGGTATTTAAAGGGTAAATTTGTTGTATTTAGAGAAAATATATTTAAAAGAAAATTCGATTTTTGTTTGCCTAAAGATTTACCAAATTTGTATAGTAAACTTATTTGTAGTATGTAAAAAGTGTAAAACAGTTTTAATAATTGTTACATAAAGGGAATTTCGGAAATAAATCTCATACTCAAATGTTTAAAGTTATAAAATACAATCACATAATAACTCAATAACAACACGAAATTCAACACTTATTTTGAATAATAATTCATTATTTGGTCATTACGCTCTCAATGTTATTAATATGATTTACACTTAGAAAAAATTGCTACCGAGAAATCATTTTTGGATTTTTCCGGTATGTCTAATCCTGTATAGGTGGGTCTGTTAACATCATGCCTTATTTGTGGTACATTTTTAATATTCGGCATTGAATCTTATGTTTTGATAGTAAGAAATTCAAATGCCATAAACAATAAATCATTATTCACTGTTTTCGATTAGACTATTAAATACTATTTCATATTTTGTTTTTAACATATATGGTATAATATATCCAGTATGCAATATTTTGTTTGTATATGTCCATTATATCGCCTAGAACCTTGAATGGGTTATTGTCATTCCTGGCTTTTAAAATTGCTTCTTATAATATCTTACCCTATGAAATATTCTGATTATAGTTCTACTGTAAGCTATTTGTTTTATGAACACCTGAGAAATTAAATTTTTCCTTATAGATGCGACTATATTACTAGACGTTAAACAATATTAGCTGTTTTTTGTTAAATAAGGCAACATTATGTTTTTATTGTACACTTTTATATTTTACAGTAACAATATCTCGATATTATAAATACATATTTTTTAATATAACAAATAGTAAAAATTAGGGTTGCAAAATTACATTTTAAAGATGTTTTACTTTATTTGCTAAAATAATTCCATCATTAACGTAGAATAATAAAATTATATCAAAAAACCGAAGCAACATTTTTTTTTGTATATTATTAGAAACATTCAAAAATAAATAAATAAATAAATAAATATATATATATATATATGTAAGTATGTATATAGAATATAATCCACTTAATTATTTCAATAACTAAATAATAATTTCACTCTTGGCTTACTAACAAGTTTAAGCTTTCAACTGTCATCCAGAGAATAAAATGCTTTAAAAGGGATTCTGACATTCTGATATGTTCATTTCATATTGATATAAAAGTGGATTTACTAAGGTCAAATTGACTTATTAAACCCCTGTCCTTGGATTTCCAGACTAAATATTTGTCAATTCCCTTTATTTTATTGTTATTTAATTTTGTGATATTTCAGTTTTTTATAAATAACCAAAATAATAGTAGCCGGTCGGAATCGTAATAGAAGTATGTGTTTTATGTTCCAGCTTATGAGTGAAATATATATCAAATCAAATACAATGAGTTGTAAACAATAATTATCAGAAGATAGAGTTGTAGCTATTACATCTATATTCAGTATAAGGTAACTTTATATAAGATATATGAACGTATACAGTTTAGGAGATTACTATATTTTGTGCAATTATATTTTAAAATAATAAATGTAATAATTAAAATATGATTAGCTTTTGTCTGTTTCACTATTAACTTGAAGACATATAATTACATTATCCAATAAATAGACTTCAAATTTATGTTAAAGATATTTTCATTTTTATACAGATGAGAAGTTTATTGAGTCGATGTATATTGTAAAATTGTATTTACTTTATTTCAAATATTTGACTAAATATACAAAAAAATATATATAAAACCATAAATGTTTGCATGTTTAGATTTTGGAAATTTAGCAACTTACGGTTTACCTTTTATTGTATATGTACAATCACAATATATGTATTTATTTGTTTCTTCAATAAAAAAAAAGTAAATGTATATCTATTTCCTTAATGAAAAAATAAATAAAACAAAATATCAAGATAAATTAGCTAGGTGCTATAGCTATTTTTACAACTCTCATAGTGAATGTTCAAATTTAAAACAAAAAATCCGACATCCTTGTATGATTTTACTTTATAATAACATTCTAGTGAAAAACTTGTAATATACAACAACTAAATCAATATACTTGAGGTTTAACATTTATCATGTATAAGTGTGATTATATAATATGGATTTACAGAGGAAGTGTTTATGTATTTCAAAATAAAATAAAGTTTTTAATTTGTTAAATGTAGGTCGAAGTCATGTAAAATGAAGTTACGTGATCGAGAACGCTTTAACTTTGACCCTTGGTAACGTTACACGACTTCAAACAAATCAATTAACGTTCGTTTACTTGGAACAATGGTATCCCTTTGTCAGCAATCAAGTTTTCCTTTGTTCACATCATGTGCTTGCCAATAATCATTAGTTTGTTTTGAAGTTGTGTAATTATATCACATTACCATTTACCATTTAAAATAAGTCGTTCAAATAAACATGTATTTTCATATGGTCGTGAATATAGGAATTATGAGTATTGAATATTCAAGAATAGTTTTGACATATGTTCTTATTTAAATAAATATTTACCTCAATAAATCAATTCACTAAGCCATTTAAAAATATAAAACACATTTGGTTTTAAATATATAAAATAGTTAACTAATAATAAATATAATAATTGAAGTGTACTGCTTCGATTAGCATAAAACTAAACTATTATGCTATCGATCAGCATAAAACGATTAGGAATGTTCTAATAAAATTAAATAAAGTAATGTTATTTGATAATCTATAATTATGTTTTACTTCCAACATTATATTATGTACTTTCTCCAAATATACTATGTGACAATGTGATGTCCCTCTTAAAAATTCTAAATAAAAGGCTCTTTTAAAAACCAGATGCAGTTATTTTTGTATGTTGTTTATATTACATTTTGTCTGATATAATAAATATCATTTTGGAAACTTCTTGGACGTATTCGTTTCCTCTATATCTTTCATTCCTTCTGTTTTTATAGGATCTCTAAAAAAAGAAGATAAAAATCAAAGTGAAGAGAGTTGCGTTAGAATACATTTGCGACCAATCCTATATCACGAAGAAAATTATTTAGAGTTTTAAGAGGAAAATTATTTCTTGTACACGTAATATAAATAATTTAGTTATGATTTTGTGATACATATGACCAAATTATGTTAATTTACTATGGAAATATTCCAGTTTCAATTTTTCCAAGACAGATGCCCGATCAATAAAAAACAGTGTTATACATTTTTAACCATAATGAACCTTTAGGTATATTCCTTTATAACAGTGAGTTTAAGTGGGGTGTAAGTAAGAATGTCTTGAAAATATTGACCCTAATTTCACCTGGCTATTCAATAGGTGAAATTAAGAGTAAAAAGTTCCAATAAATATCCAAATAAAAAGTCCGGAAATGCTTTGTTTTCGAATTATCCCACTTTTTTTTCTTTACTAAACACTAAATAACTTTGGAAATAGAAAAGATATTGAGCTCAAATTTGGTGTAAATATTTGTTACGCAAACTTTAAAAACCAGAATTTTCTTTTGTATATTTTTAAAATGGTGGCCACTTGAAATTTTTAATGTCAAATATCTTTAAAATCGCTAAATTTATATAAACATTTCAAGGAAAAAACTTTTTAATGACAAACAAAACTAGTATTTATTTTTTCCGTAGTTCAAAAGATAATCGAGTTATAGGCTAAAAACTAAAAACTAAATTTCCTTGCAGTCGTCTATAAGACACGAACTTCCTATAGAACCAATATATATAAAAAAAAAAAAAAGAATATAATAATAATCAAAGTCATTAGAATTGCTCAAAAACCCTAAATGTTATGAGAAATTAGTAATAAATAATAAATTTGTACAATGTAATGATAAATCTAAATAGCTCTTGATTATTATTTTGTTCATAAACGACAGAGAAATACCTATATTAACGGTACTAATAATAGGCATTCTCTGTTAGAAATCATTTTAATAAGCACCTATTCAAGTCACATGTTAAGCACCATTGTTGAATTTTTCGATATCAGTTGAAGAAGTAATAACTAAACAGCTAATTTTTGTCTATTTTTCATCATTGAATTTTTTGAATGATTATTATGTTGGTGCCTAATTGTTGACAATTCAGTTAACTATAAACCATTTAGAGAGTGTAAGTTAAGTTATTTCATGAGTGATTTTTAAGAAACGTAGGTCCGTAATTGTATTTATTTCATTGTTGTAAACATTATGTCAGATAACAATCATGCTTTCACAAACGCTGAAATGACCGATATGCATTTAATGTATGGTCTTGCGGGATCTAATAGTCGTGAAGCTAAACAGTGGTGTGAGCAACGTTTTCTAACAGAAGAAACAGCATCTTTGGCCATAACATATTCAAAAAGTGCAATTCCTCTTGTCAGAAGATCATCCTCGTAGGGTAGATTTTGTCAGTGGATTATTCGAAAATATGTGAACAGGAAGTTTTAAATATAGTGTTATTTACAGTGAGGCGAAGTTCCCTCGAAAAGGCTTTCTAAACTTGCACAGTACGTACATTTGGGTGGATGAGAACCCAGATCCCATAGTACAATACCGCCAAAAACAAAAAAAAAATTGTTAAATGTTTAGGACGGTATTCTTGGAGACCACTTGTTTTCAGGTTTTCTAATGGTAAGCATTACTTGCACTTATTGACAACTGGTCTGCTACCCTTATTCTACGATGTCCTGGATGTCCCACTCAATGAGCGTTTGGATTCATGGTTCATGATGGATAGGCCTTCAGTCCATTTTAGTGTGGATGATAGAACCCATGTTGGTAATATCAAACAAGAAAATTGGATTGACCGAGGAGGCTTAGTCCTTTGGCCTGCAAGGTCATCTGCCCATAATCCCCTTTATTTATTTCTGTGGGGACACCTGAACATCATAGTGTATAAATATCCAGTAGCTTCAATACAAAATATCAGACAACGCAATGAGAATGGTATTGAGAGCATTCGGCATGGAGGCTCCTAAAGAGTGTGGAAATCTATAAGGAGGCGCTTAGATGCATGTGTGCTAAACAGGAACCGAAACATTGAACAATTCCTTTAGTTTGTTTATAAATAACACTGCTAAATTTTGTAAAGTTAACGGTTTTAGAGATATTTTACATTAAAAGGTTGAAATGGACGCCATTTTGAAAATATACAAAATAACATTCTGGTTTTATGTACAGGATAAGTAACAAACATTTACACCAAATTTAAGCACAATATCTTCTTCTATATCCAAATATATTAAGTGTATATTACAAAAAAATGGCGGATAATTCGAAAACTATGCATTTCTGGAATTATGTTCATTTGAACTTTTTTCTTATATTCATCTATGATATCCCTGGTGAAATTTTAGACAATATTTTCTAAACATTCTGTATATGATTACATTTATTTGAAAATTCACTTTAAATACAATTATTATTTAGCTACTGAATCAGTTCTTTGAAGAAAAAAGAACACATGACAAAAAACTAATTTATATTACGTAAAAATGATTTTAAAATATCTAATAATGTATTATTTTTTGGTTAACAAATAATAATTATATAATCGCTATGTAATTTAGTTATCTATTATGTGTCCTAAGCTAAATAATATTAACATCCACGAAGGCAATTTACATCACATTATCTCACCAAGTTTCACAATCTTGTTAAGACTAGAGAGAATTTGCCGTCAAATACACCTTGACTTTAATGGTATTACAAAGCTTTGAGTGTATACATAAATGGGTATATTTAGAACAGATACAAACAATAATTTAATGGTTATTGGATTAACAATCAAAACTTAACACTACAAAAAATCTATCTTATATTAAAAGCAAATAAAATAAAACGTTGCAATTATATATTTCAAAGTCGGTTGTGTAATATTACGTCAAGAAATATAAAACAAAAAATTATTTTTCATTTAACACTAAAAATTTTAATTACAAATTAAGGAACAATATCCAAATATCAGAACAACCTAATATCTCGGCTTTTAATTTATGTAGAGTTATGAATGAAACGGAATTTTGTAGAAATTTAATTCCTCCATTAAAAAAGTTAACCGAAAATAAGTTATTACTCACATTTTGCCAAAAGTACACAATATGTGATTTTTTCCGCCCTATATTGAACCTTGCAACGGAGAAAATGATACATTTTGGAGATTATCTCGTTGTTTTTCAATTGAATAAATGTTCACTGAAAGATAAACTTTTTTATGCAATTTAAAGTTTGTATGATAAATATTTTTTAATATCTGAAATTAATATGTTAACTGATATTTAAATCATCAATAATCATAATTTTAAACTTTTTTTTCCCTATATGCAACCATTTGTAACTAGATACGGGTTATTAATAACATTAACTTCCATAACCACGCAAAGCCTTGTGTCATAGGAAAACAAAACCATTACAACGGAATTGAAACTCAAATAGTATCACATTGATTTGCTCTTTTACAAAGAAAATAATTGCATTGAAAATGTATATTTTTCCATTTCTAAAAAAATACACTATTTAACTTTAGGGCAAATTTCAAAATTTTCTTAAAAAGTAGTTATATTAATTATTGTAGTACTGTAGTAATAAAAAAGTAGTAATATTAATTATTGTAGTAGTAATAAAAAAGTAGTAATAAAAGTAGTAATATTAATGTGATTGTTAAAAAACATACGTTGTTGAGCCAAATATCGTCGATTGCATGACAGATTTTTATCAAATTCGATACTTCTTTAAATTTTGGCAATACGAGAGGAATACCTATTCTTACACCAGAGCCAAATTATTTTGGTGGATAATTCGTGAGTACCTACTTTAACTATTCAAGCAATATCTCACGAACTAAGATTAGCTCTATAAGAGTTCCTGATTAAGCTCAAATAAGATCAACTGCAAATAGTTAGTTGCTTAATAATCGAACAAAAGTGTGTCTCTTCTACTGCCACTAAAACTGTCGTTCGTGTGGCTAGCACGCGAGTCTTCAAAGCACGCCTTCACACACCTTGTGGCTAACTAGAGTATCAAAGGCGGAGACTCATTGAAATCTTGTAGTCGAGGTATGAAATAATCCCAAAATAATGTGGAAAAGGCAAAAAGATCACGGAATTATCCAAAGGTACGAAAGTCAATCACACTGGCTAGATCTAAGGTTAGCACAACATACATCTGGTTGACGTGCACAAGGCATCACCTTCCTGAACCCCGATGAAAATTATAAATAGAGCAGTTTTCGTAGGAGAGGTGGAAAATCTCGAAATGACCAAATATATGAACAATATAAAAAAAGAATACAATAGAAACAAAATCATAAATTCACTGCACAATCCAATACTAACAAAACACATTGCGCAGCAAAAAATATATAATAGAATCAAGAACACAGTGGATAGTTCGTAGTTTAATGTACTGTACTAACAAAAAACTGTATGAGAAAATATAGGAAGAAGAAGTAAAAATATAAAATAAAACACGGGGAACAGTCAATGGTTCAGTATTTTATTACAATACGTCTGCAAAACTGAAAATATGCACGATGTCAAAAATAACAGTATTGACTACAAACTGATATCCGAGATATCGCAACCTTGCCTATTGGTAGGTAGGGGTCTCCTCTGAGGAGAAGATAGAGGAATAAACCAGTCTAACAACTACACCAAAAGTCTGTCTTATGTTCTGATAGATTAGATTTAGGAAAACATTCATTTTGTGCATTAATTAAAACAGCTAATTATAATTGAGTAATATGTTGTGAGAATTTGTAAAAAAAAAAAAAAAAAAAAAAAAAAAAAAAAAAAAAAAAAAAATCATCATAGTTTCCCTCTATGAACAATAATTCTTTATTATCAAAATGTGAGAGATAAACTAAAAATAATAAATTTATAGGCAAAACCCATTACTTGATTTGAATACAGCAATATTATATCCACAAAATGAACCAACATTCTGTATAGACAGGCAAATATGAATCAGACAATTGTTCAACGAAATCATGATAAGGTATATAAGATCAGGTAAAGCAAGCTGTAATACAAAGTGTTTAAGTCTGAGATTATCTTAAAATATACACTTGAGTAACTTCAAAGGGAGGTTGTAAAGTTATTAATTAATTGTGTTATAGTTTCAAGGATCTTGTATGGCAGTATATATGGTAAGTTGCTTCCAATAATGTGTGTAGTCTGAGAGCAATACACGTTGTTGCGCATTTTATAACAGTTTATTTTTTGAGTAATTATTCAAATCTTATTACAATTTTAAAAAAGTTTTATAATGATGTTTACTTATAATTAACAACTATAAAAGCTTGATATTTATTTACTTTGTAATAGATACAGCGAATTAGTTATATAAAAAGGTATCCTAATAAACGAACTCCTAACCATGAAATTTGTCAATTGTTAGCTACACATTTAAGAAGTTTTAGATCATTCTGAAAAACGGAACATTAACACTCCACTGTTCTTAATGAGGAGCTAGAAAAGCAAAATTTTGGGATATTTTGAAGCTTGTCCTACTTCTTTAGTTAAAAGTGAAAGTGTTAATGAAACATTTAGTTCCGTAAGCAGTAAATACACAACGATAAATACTATCCTTACAAAGCCAATATCTTAAACAAATTCCTACTAGGTGATGAAGAGAGTGTTTTGTATTTTTTTAAGGGTGGAAATTTGTGTGTGGCAAATCAAAACAGGATCACTATATATGACCGTGAAATATTTACGAAGATCATTTGGACATAAATAATATAAACAATCATTGCTGTTCAACTGTAAACCCCCTGAAGGTTACAGAATGACAAACAAATAAATATTTTATTTTATGTGTTGCAGTGTAAATAATAATAACAAGAGTTATTGCTGTTTACTTTTACTTTGTGGGGCTGGGTAATTTACTTTTTACTATAAATTATTGATTACGTAACCATAACGTTACCTAAATGGAACTGATATATCCGTAGGATGATGCTCCACAATACAATGGTAATATTGGGGTATAGTTTTTAAACATGCATATTTCATATTGAATATAACAGCAGATAATACTTGTTGAAACTCCATATTCAAAGATTAAACATATTTAACACATATTTCAGATAAATAAATCGACACAATCGGTCTGCATACGTTTCCTCCAAGATTTTCGGATTGGCCCAGTTGGACTGCTCTTATGGGGTTATTTGACGAACAAAATTTACAAACAACACAGTACAACTGTTGAGGAGTTGACGAATACGTACACAATTTATTCATCAACAATAATAATGGGTCATACTAACCTGATGGTACCATCGTACCTGACCTGCTATTTCTACCTGAAGAAGTGTCACCGAAACCCTTCTATTGTCTATCTTTACTGCTCCTACACATCACGTCTATTGTTAGATGTCTTGGGAATTACCCAGGCGTGGTGGCACCATCCAGTTTAGGGAGGAACATTTTCAATATTTCAGTTGATGGACACTGGACAGTAGAAGTACATATCAGTCGACTCTATCCGGTTCATTTCATTTCAGTTCATTTCTATCTGGATCATGGTTAACCTAACCTAACCTTTCTCTAATAGTTATCAAGTAGGAAATAAGTTGAGAATCTTTTATTTTTTCATTTATTGCAAAAAACAGTCTGTCTACCTTGCCGGATTGAATAAGAAGTGAATGAAGTGATCATCAAAAACTAAATAGTTGCTAGATTTTATAGTTGGAGAGCAGAGATCAAAAATGGCCCTTAAACAATCTGGTAGTGCCATCGAAATGTTTACCTCCGATATTCACAGCTATTGTTTTGTGTAACAATGAGTGACCCTTTTCGAGTCGAAAAAAGGAATCGGCCAGACCTTCATTCCTAGAATTAACCACCAGGTTATAACACATAATAATAGTTCGATATCCATAGTGTGATATATATATATATATATATATATATATATATTCCTAATAACTCAAAAATGTATAGTAAATATAATTGATCTTATCTTGTTTGGGCACTTGTTATGAATAATAACTGCTATTTTTAAGAATGGTTATTTGACATATTGCTTGTTTATTTACTTAGCTTACAATTACAATATATTCTAGTAAATTTTTATGTGTTCTACAAATTATTGTAATTTTTTATTTTAGTCAAAACAAACATATCCTAAACTATGCATACTTACATTTTTATCTATGTTCGACTAATGGAATTATTTATAATCTCTATGTTCAAATCTATTCCATAGTATTTAAGTAATAATATGTTACTTAGCACCAAACAAAATATTTCATACTTTTTAATTATCTATTCAAAAAATAGGCTTTTGAGTTTTTAAAAAAATATAAGGAATATTTCTAATTGCGTATCTCTGTTATTCTCGCATATTCTAAGATTATCAAAATGGTATATTAATGGTATTATATTGTCATTTCAGTATATGTGTGTTATTTAGAACTAATGAAACACTGCAACAAAGTATAAATAGAGTGTAAAAATGTTTGTTTTTTAATAATTGTTATTCAAATATTCAGAGTAAAACATAACCTTTATTTAGTCTATTTTCCAGTATAAACATCAATATGCAATAAATGTTAAAACAAAGTGTCAAATATTAAAACAATTATAAAAAGGTTTTTTTTTATAATTTCATGACTCAATGGAAAAAGATAATTTTCTACTATAACTTATATTAAATATTATAAATAATAGTAATGAAATAAATTCAACATTTCTACCGACTTCATTTATAAGGTAATTTAGAAATGCTAATTTAGTGTCTATAGTGTTAAATTAGTCACAGTGGAGATAGAGGTGTATATAGAGGATTAGCATTCCTTTATCAATGTGAGAATCCACTCATTGTGTCATTGTATATGAAACAAAATTTGATTTGATAAACAAAATAATAAGTAACCTTCATTTGTTCATAATTACTTATGTTATATACCTGTAAATTATATTATTCATAATACTAACTCTAATATTTTAAAAAGTTTCATGAATATTACTTAAACAAACGAATTTATTCATCAATTTAGTGTTCTAAATGCAACTAAATAACTATAACCTCTGAAATTCACCTACAATATATTTTCATGACCAACAATATATTTTCGTCATATTAATTCACTTTTGTTAATCTTAATCACTTTCATCATGTTTTTTTGTATATTGTCCATAATGTACAATCCAGCCATTTATTTATTGGGAAGTTTTTATAAAACTAGAAATCTAATATTATATTCTACTTATAAAGTATGTCTTTATCATGAAAACAAATACTTTAATTTTTTGTTATTATGTTGATAGTTTATTCAGTATAGATTTAATGTGTTATTATTATTAATCAAAAATTATTTATTTTTAAACAAAATTATTTTATTACATGTGCTAGATAGTATAGGTACGTAGAAAAGTGCAATAACTGTTAAACCTGGTTTTGATGGTTATATAAACATACATGAAATTATCTAAATATTTGTGTGGCAAACAAAAGCAGATAAACCATTGGTTAGTTTGGTATCATGTCATAGGTAAATATAAGAAGGGATTGTGTAAGTTATTACACACACAAACAATAACGTATATGCACACTGATATGATTAATTTGTCATAGAACAGTTTCTGTTTAATTATAGGCGAACGATATATACGAGTATATCATCATACTGGATAATTTATAATGGTAATGAAGTTTAATTAGGCTAACATTTTTTGGACGTAATATATTTATACAAATAACGAAAAATCCACCTAATTGATACGTTTACCAGATTACCATTTACGTTGCATATCCAAAACAGGTTCAAAGGTTTAAATGTTCATCTGTAGTAATTCTTCCTTCTTTATGTATTAAGGTATAACTAGATAAATGCTATAAATTGAATTCTACTTATATACAATACAAATAATCTTTTCAGAATCGAATTCAACCAAAGTTTCATTGCTAGAAGTTATTTTTGTTTTATTGGCAGTTTACCTCACATTTCGTAAATAAATACGACCATCGAGAGGAAATTATACAATTAATAATATATCTCAATTAGATTTCAAGATGACAATTTATATATAAACGTTTCAATCTCAATTCATGATGTCTTGTATAAATAAATATAAATATAGTTATCCCTAAACACAAAACGTCTAAAGTAAATATAAAATAGATCGCTAGTAACTTGATTCCAGATGAATGTAATAATTAAATACTAGACAATCAAATAAAAATGTTTGCGAAAATAACACCTTACACCTAATAATTCATATATACAGATTTGACAAGCAACGATGATGTCACATAATTTGTTTAAGTGATGTAATAAATTAATTTCCTCCTAATTGGTTTACAGTTTATTGACGGTTTTAGAGAGATATGTTCAAGTCAAACTACAAGTTGTGTTTGGAATTGCACTTTGGTGTATGTAGTTTCCTACTAAACATTTTATTCATACTTATCGGCCCAATTCAGAGTCAGATCATAATTAATAACAGAGTTGTTTAATATTAATGAAATTTTTATTCTTTGTTCATATTATTTCAATTTCAAATAAACTCTAACTAAGAGATTATTAATGAATAAATTATAATTAATAATCAAGAGATTAACAACGATGACTGAGCAATCAGTACACTAGGAGAACATAACACAACCAACCACTTAACGTTTGACTATTCACTATTCCTCACTGAGGTAATATATTCCCCACTATTTTCTCTGTAGATACAGAGAACGGCTGTAGATAAGGACGAACAAACAGCCATTTAAGATAATAGAATAAATGGAATAACTTATAACAAAGACAAAGAGAGGTACATAATCCGATATTGTTTGAATATGGAACGTGACAAGAAAGTAAAGTTCATTTAGCTCCAAAATACCCCAAGGAACGCATTCTCTTGTTTTTGAATACTTATCACTGAGTACGGTTAAATATTTCCTTGATAACTCAGATATACTATAGCCTACTACGCTATTCATAATTGCATTCATTGAACTATTGCTGTTGTTTAAAATAGTTGTGTCAATACTGTAAAGGCTCAGATGTATTACATAAATCAAAAGACTCTTTTAATTACAGTCTTTGAATTATTATTGTAGCTTCACATTACTGTATTAACATTGTTATAAAATTCAGTTTTAAGTGAATGGAAAAAAAATTATTAACGATATTCTTCTGATACCATAAACTTCCACCAGATAGAAAAACAAAATACGAATAAGAAATGATAAATAGATACTTACTGAATATTTTAAATAAACCATAACTACAAAATGACATACTGAGGTTACCTAGCTGAATCTTCCGTTTTGTCATGCAATCTTGGGTTAAATACCTCTATTTCATCTTTTCAATAGATACTCTTTTAACCAAGTTTTATTTCTTCCTGCCCTAACTTTATTAGAGGATTCAAAGACTAAACCTCCTTATTTAATTTTAGTTTCTTCATTTTTTCATAAGGTAATGACCGATGAATTTTTGCTTTTGAAAAAAGTAAAACTAATGCATTTTGAACATTTTGCAAATTCTTATAAAATGATAAATAGTTAGGAGGACTAATAAGTTTCCTCATTTATAATAATAAATATTTATTTTTTAAAAAACGTATTTATTCTTGAAAAATTCAAGTAATTTAAAAACTCATTTTCAAATTGATTTAAGTATGAATATTTTTTTTAGGGGTGGGTTAATATTTTCGTAATATTACTTACTGAATTCGCATACACAAGATTCCGTTGTACATACCAAAGGAATTTTCAATTTCATCGTTTTACCTTGGAACTGTTATGTACAACACTATTTGTAGGTTTCCGTATTTTTGCATTAATCTAAATCACTGTTTGGCCGACAAACTGGTCGATCTTTTAAAACGAGATTCAAGGAACATCTCCCTAACCACATGACCTAAGTGTTGTGTAGACAAACCTAAAAACCACGCAGACTATTCAATTATAGAAAACCACACATACAGAGACATAGAAACAAATTTACAAATAGTACATTATGGTAAAAAGGGCGCCACAATGAATATATTAGACGAATTCCAGATCTGCATGGTGTACAAGAACAACACGTGCAACATGTTAAACGATAAATTGAACTTTTTTTACATTCGCATGTATGAAGAAGTCGCCAATATTAACAATAATAAAACAACAAAAAACTGCATAATGATCAGACTTTGAACATAACAATTGTTAAAATAAATAAATAAAACACTTTTATTTTTTAGTAAACCACAAATTTATTGAAACTTTCCGACCATGATTTCGTTAGATACAGCATTGTCAAAGTGTTTTAAAAGAATAAAGAAAAAGGTACGGTACACATTACAAACTATAGCAGGGTTTTAGGTCCCCATTGTAACCTAATTTGGAATGTAGAGACCTGACTATGACCTTGCTAAAGGTTTAAGGAGTGGGGAGTTATTTAATTATAATTACTCATTTAAAACTAACACATTTTTATCCTTAACTATTCTATTAATTTTAAATGATTCTAGAAAATTTATGTTTTAGATTTATTAGATATATGCAAAATATCAAACTTTATGTTAGAATGAAAATCTGGAACAATATGTATTTTTAAGTAATTAGCAAAACTAGAGTCATCACGTGCTAGCCTCCAGCTTCTATCATGTTCCCCTAATCTAATTTTAAAACTTCTCCTAGTTTAACCAATTACATTTGAATAATACATTTTACAAACCCCCATATTTTTTCATTGGTATTTTATCTTTACTCTTAATTAACAACTCCCCCCCCCACTCTATGAATTCCAATTTAGGTTACAATTGGGAATACCCAGCTATTGTTGTAATGTGTAGTCTTCCTTTTTCCTTATTGTTGTAAAATACCTTAAGAATGCTGTAACTATAGAAAACTAGATTACTATAGAAAATAATTTTGTATATAAATTTTAATATTTTCTAGTTTACGAAAACTAGCCTATCTTTATTCAGGTACGTTTAGGAATTGATAAAATCAGCAAACTGTAATTTTATAATTTACTATATTCTGTGTAAAATAAATATTGTTTCACGATAATCTTTAGTGAACATTTTTAATTTATATAATATAACCACTCAATACTTTTTCTTTCACACGCTATTTAACTAAGTACACACAGTGTACATACACTGTTATGCAGTGACAAGTATTTTTAAAATTGAACATATCTACGGTTAAACTAAATATACAAAGATTTTCTCTTTTATTAAAGCAAAGTGAATAGTTAGTTTTATTCAAAATGAATGGTGCGTGAATTTTTTTAATGTAAATGAAACTAGTAATTTTTCTGGTACAGTATTACTGTAAAAAATTAACTTAAGTATTTATTATCTTCATATTCGCCTAATATGACTTATATGTGTATCTACAAATTTCTTTTAAGATTATTCAGCCTAATTATATTATTTTTAGTTAGCTGGTGTGTTTTTTTACCTGTGATCTTGTGTAAAAGGAATATTTGTTGAATAAATTTCTCTGGCAATTGTTTGATTTTTAATCTTACAATTCCTATACGAGTACACATCCGCAAAAAAAAAATTAATTATGTTACAGTTACATCAAAAAGATAAACACCACTTCAGAAGCAGAACAATCAATGGTCGTCATATGTCCTGATTTTTATATTTACTTTACTTATATCTGTGTCAGATTGAACAATATAAACTTTTAGTTGAGTGGTTACATCCCTTTTGAACATGCGAACAAATTCAATAGAGGATATATCCACCCTATCACGTCCTCGAGGGAACATTGTTTGCAAGAGTCTGAAAAGGAACATTTTGTTTTACGACTACTTCTAGAAGATATCTGGTTTTATTTTATATTATTTCCAAGTGTAGTTTTTATTAAAATTCAATAGTAGAAAATAATATATATTTGAAAAAATATATTCTTCTCTAATACAATATTTTATTACTACTGCAACAGCTTGGAGTAGGAGACTAAAACCAATCCTTAGATTATTTTTTTTATTGAGGTGGCAATAATTATCAATGCAAATTTACTTCCGTTGACATGAAATTTAAAGTAAAAGACAATTTCAACGAGGTTGATTAATGATAATAAATATTTAATCTTGTAATATACAAAAAAATTTAAAAGCACGAGGCTTTTTGAATATGGTAACAAAATTTTAAAAAACAACCAAAAAACAATAATGTACTAAAATATTTTTCTATATTTCCGATTGTAATAAATTTATTTATAAATTATTGAAATGGAAACAGATATAGAGACCCAATCCTCTTAAGTCAATATATTTAATAAAAACGAAAAAAATATATATTGTAGTACTTCTGTTTTTAAAACTATCTTTATTTTATACAACTAAACGTTCTACTGTGACAAAGGCATGCCAAATGTTCATATAGGATATTTATTTTTTGTTTATTTTTTTCCATAATTTACACGGATGTTTATACATATAAATTTTTTTTTGTGCGAAATCTAAAATTGTATAATTTATTTAAAAGTTGCAGTGGTAATTCAATACCATTCAAAATAATTCACTTTTAAAATTGAAAAAACATACCGTTATTTTACTTGTTTAGAATCCATACAATACAATTTATGAATATTTTAGTATTTATTATTGCCATATATGATTATTTATATAGTTATGTTTATAATTTATAATAGACTTATAATTGTTTTTGTTTTTGCTAGATTTTTTTATCGTTCTTCACATCAATGATGTATGAAAATATATTTTCCTACTATCATTCTTTGTCTCTATCCAAGCTGTAACTTAAACCATAATCTGAATACGTCGATGCGAGAAAAAAATTTAACTTTCAATAACTTAGATTGTTTATTTTACCAAAATCAATTAAATTACATTATATAATATCACTTTTAAATTTACCAAATGCTATGTTAGGAATGTACAAGAAAATTTTGAAGTTTGTTATATATAACATATTTTGACTATTAAACCTTTATTTCCCTTGTCTTATTTAATAATCATTATTACATTTTCATCATATAACATAGACATTGATAGACAACGTGTTATATATGTTACCTAACTCGAAGTACAGCGTAATGTTAAAATTAGAATATATAGCTTGAGTAAACCAATCCAAAATAACAATTTAACAACTTCTACAAGACATTTGAGTTTAACAGTTCTTAGACAACAGGAGATACCCTCCTCGTGCATTTCTTACAATATTGTTATGTTCTCCAGAAGTTAGTGATCTACCTGTTTTAGAGTAGCAAATGTAGTGCTATGGATTTATTTATTTTAAGACTGTTAGTGCTTTAAGACGGTTATATTTAATAAAGTTACTTTTCTATTGTAATTGCTCAGTATCATGTTACATAGGTCATTTTCTATATAATATGTTTCAAAACATAGCAATAAACAAAAGCATTCTTTATATCTAGTGAGATGAAAATATGAGTTTATAAAACCAACTGTCAAAAATAAAGTTTTAGCGAAACAATAAATAAACAACAATTTTCTAAATATATGCCTTTTCGTAAAAGGTGAAATAAACTAAATAATTGAAAAACAATTTGTAATAATATGTCAAATAATCCTATATATAACTTTAATTACTAGAACAATGTATTCTTTAATGTAGGAATAATAGTAAATTATCCTGTGACTTGAAAACTTGAATTAATGTAATAGCTCTAGACAAACCTGATTGAGATTTATTAATGGTAATTTGTATGGAAACAAAGGAGCCAAGGTCAGGTAACGGCACATAAATTCTCGGCAACATTTGGGCCCCCTCCACACGTGACACAGTTTCATTAATCTGCTACACAATTTATAACCCTTCTCTTTAATGCGGTGTCTATCCTTTAAAGTGGCATCTAAGGAAAAAATTTAACACTGTTATTTTCATTAAACATATATAAAACATTGGTTTTATAACAACTGTATTTATATAGTGATATCACTAATATTTAGATATTTAGAACTTTTGTTTGTTTGAGTATAATTATAATATACAACACTGAAACTGCTACCATAACGAATTCCCAATATTTCGATTGTATGAATCAACCTCTGTCATTAAATGCATCTAAAACCTGAAAAAACTAAACAAGTAAAGGTTAGTTGCCTATAGTGGAGTGGGAAACAAAACTTGTAATCTATGAATAGAACGACCACCTAAATCTAATCCTAAAGAGTAAATATAATTAATATTATATACAAAGGATTCAGGTGAAATCTAAACATAATTTATTTATTCTCGAGGATTGTCATATATTGATTGTATGTAATCAAACTATTACAAATGTTCAATTAATCCATATCAATGCATTAAAAAAATATCATCATAAAATAATTTCATAATCAGTTCTTAATTTAAGTTCTGAAATTAAAATTTCACAAACATTGTTCATTGTCGATTTTTCCTTTATAGAAAAAAATTCAAGGACCTTGATTTTTTTTAATATACTAATATTAAATTATTTAAGAAAAATAGAGGATTTTATAAATATTGATTATTAAATCAACCAGCAATATCGTATCTATAAAGGAGCTGCCTTTAATAAACTAAAGTCATTATGTACATGTCAATACATCGTTGCGTTTGACATTCTCATTTCGAAGGAAATGAATTTCACATGTGATCAGAAATGTAAATACAAATTTTCCTAAGAAATGATAACTCATTTATTTCATGTCACGTCCCATGAGGAACATGTTTTTAAAATATTTGCATTCATACATATAATATATAGATGTTATATTACTTAACGAGTTGATGTTATGGAGATTAAGGAGTCGATAATGATAGAAATTAATATTCATAAGTTTAAAAATATTTTCTATAATTTTTATCCAAATATACAATTTATAGAAAACTGTTTTAAACTAATTAAACGATTTAGATTATCAGTCAACACTGATTTTTTGGGGGTTTACAAAAATAATCGTCATTTACTTTATAAAATAACAGTAATTTAGAAGAATATATTTAAATTTCTATAAGCCAATTCGTTAGTGAAATAAATAGGTTTGAAAAAATACATAAATATTACATAACAAAATATAATTAATACATAAAACTAAGCACAATTCAATTTTATTTATCTCCACCTTTTTATATTTATGATTTATTTATTTATTTACGAAGTGATATAATGAGGCACCAAAACAAAATTATAGTCTCAAGCATGCTAATTGTGGTTTTAGTACGTGTTTCCAGGATTGACATAAATTTATTGTTTATTAGGCAAATTCCACAGTTATTACAGTACACGTAATAAAAATATGAAAAAAGTAATATAAAAACTCCACAGTAATATAAACTCCACGGTAATATAAAAAAGTAATATTAAAACAAATATTTCATTAAACATAATTATCATTCAAAAAATCGGAATATACTGAGCTCATAACTTTTTTACAGTAATGGATGGTAGAACATTTTCGTATGATTTTTGTTAATGAACCTGAAAATAAAAATATGAAATTGCTTGAAATTTACCGGTGTTTATGTATATCCGATTGTTTATTTTAACTAAAATAAATGTGAGATATAATTAGTGATTCAGTATAAATCCTCTTTATAAAATACAGATTAATAATTTCAGAAAAGAAAATTTGTGCATCTCCAGTATTTAAAAAGGGGTTTGTTTTTAATATTAAATATTTAATAGAGCAAATTATGTGAAGAGGAATAATAATAATATGTTTATTTATATAGAGTTATTATTTTGGTTTTAATGTGGATATAAATACACAATAATAATCTGCGTTCCTTAAACCATTAATTCTCTCTTTATTGTTTCTAATAAAGTTGACTTTGAACAAAATCAAGTTAAACTAATAATATCAAAATGAAAAGTTCGCGCAATATCTCGCGGAAAGAGAATCCATTTCAGAACAAAATTATGGAAGCAACGAACCATATACTGTCTTACTACACCCTTCAAAGTTAAACACAATTAATTTAACACCCTACTGAAGTTAACGAAGCTTGTAGTTTAAGTTAATTTCAAATTTAAACCATATATATTTTAAATGAAATTTATTTGATCTGTTGTATCTTATGTGGAAATATTGAAATACATGTGGTTGTAAAAGTCTGTTTTTTTTTTTATTTTTAAATTTATTTAAAATGATTAATTGTTCAAATTATAGAACTAATATGGTTTATTAGGACATTCAGTATCATTATTCAGTATATACAAAATAATACACTACGTTTCTGGAATACAAAACAATATCTCCCTAAAAATTAAAAACACCAATATATCATGGTATCCTAGGGCTATGTTGGAAACTGAAACTAAATCAATAAACGAAAAAAGGCACCCAGGTATAAAGCTAAGATTAAATACAACGTTATAAGGAAAAAAAACACGCGAGGCAGGACTGCGTTAAACAGATAATTGTAATCAAGCGGGAGTTAATAACGGAGTTTGACCAATTATTAACCAGCAAACTCCACATGATAACGGTGATGGTTTTATAGATCCCAAACCTCAAGTAGAAGTTTATATATGCATATATGATGGGAAATAACCCATTAAACTCTATTATTATCTGTATTCTAATTGCCGTATGTTTTACGATAGAAATTGTCTTCTCATAATCGAAGAAGTAAATATTTTCAAATACTTCCTGAACAATATTAAATAATCCACAATATTAAACAATATTTAATATTTTACATTGAATGTATAGATTCTCCCCAAAAATACTCCAAACGTTTTCTCTATAAATACTCCATGGTTAGAAGTATTAACAGCTATGTTTAACATAAGTAAAGCTATAATCATTAAAAGTAGATTTTAATGGAATGTAATATTTATGTTTACGTTTAATGAAAGGTCAGTAAAATTTGTGTTCCAACGGTTATATTGAATTTACAAGTCGGTCATAGAGACCATAGAAAAACCTTATTTCTTGAAAAACTGTTTTCAAAAACCTCAAAATAAGTAGGCCTATCATAAAAAAAAACATCAACAACTAACTCCCTCTCTCTTTCTTTCTCATTTTCATGGGAAATGAAACCTGAACGCAAATTGAACAATATTCACTATGTATTTGAGAGCTTAGAAATATTTAAATGTGAGTTGATCCACTTAAAGAAAGCCTTATACTATAATTGTAATTTCTCTTAAATAATTCAAAACAACAAATCTTACGTTATCTCTTTTTAATTAGCGACTACGTCCATTTCTTTATTTATTGATCGATGACATTTTGTTTTGTTTTTAAAATTACAAAAAAACTAAAATTACATTTTATTTTGAATACATATTATAAATAATGATTAAATGAATAGAAAGTAGTTATACTAATAATAACAGTAATGAAACCTAATTTGATATTTATTTAATCATTATTGCGAAATTACACTAGCAAATCGTTATATCTCTTGATATCCTCGCTCTAAGAGATAGGAATGGGATATGTAGAATATTTAAAGTCCCAAAGAAAGTAGGAATATAAACTGTGTGAATCCGTCGTATATAAGAGCGTGCTCTACTTACATTAATGTAAGGTGCTGTCAGATACAATAGCTTTAGAGTAAAAGACTTGTTTGCAGCTCAACAAATATTTATACCGTAATGTGATAAGTTTATACTCGTATGTTGAAAGCTAATTTAAGTTATTTACCTTAAATACGTATCAGATCTAGTCGCATTGTAATGTAATTTTGCAAAATTAATGTAGTCTGCTTTTTTAACAGGCACGCTTATTGTTTGATGCTGCTCCATAAAATATTGTTTTAAGTGGTTATTTCGGTACTCATTTTTAAATTTTATTCTTTACACAAACGAAAAATAAATATAAGAGCGAAATAATGTTTTAAATTTAATAATCATTTTAATGAATTGAATTTAAAGTGTGTATTATCATTTTATTGTTTATATTTGGTTTTAATTTATTTTTTTAAAGATAGTGACTTTGAGCTTATTTTTTATTCGAAGTTTTGTTCCTATATTTAGATTTTAAGGAAGATAGTGTTGAAAAACAAAACTCGCGGAGGTTTCTATTTAGAAAAGGTTACAACAGATTTCGAAGCGCTTTTGCTTCACAAGAGTTCACTTCAGATATAGGGTGATGAGTAATTCACAATATTTTATTTTATGTTTTCAAAAAAATCCATTTGTTGGTAACGTTATTTTCTTGGAGCCTAAGTGGTTAATATCAAATTGATGTAATATCCAATTCCATTCAAACATTTGAAAATATTTTTCTGCTTCAAAATATTCACTTAAATTGGTGATCAAGTTTTATAAACTTCCCTTCACCGTCTTAGAAATAGAAACGGTTTATAGATTTTCTTTAGGTTTTTTAATAACTATATATATATATATATATATATATTTATTTATTTATTTATTTTTTACAAAAAAGTTTACTCTTTCACTTAAATCAAATATACTTTCATCAATTCCCTGATGTTGAAGAGTAATTAAATACAATTTTTCGAAAATGTCTATTAAATAGAAAAACTTCAAAAATAAAACATTGTATAATTTTTGCATATTATTCAAGGACGTCTTTGTATTATTTCTTATTTTGCATACGTGCTCGAACACTTCTCTGCGTAAGAACCACCAGGATTAAGAATATCACAACATTGAAGTATGTTCGGTTTTTAGAGGTCTACTTTTAATGTAACTAGTTACAAGACGTACTGTCAAAAAGAAAATGAAACCCAGGACTTACGATATTGATTATATGGCTTTCCGTTGAATTACGTAGTATGTTAGATTATTCCTGGAGATTTTTCCATGCAAGTGGTTATAAGTTATATGATCTACCAGACATGGGCAGAGCTTTATCGGCGCAAATGTCAACAAAATATTTCCCCTCCATGCTTACGCTGACCATAGCATAATTTGTCATTCTGCACAAGTCGATAGCAGTTGGTTTTCCTTCTATGGGTTTGAAAAAGGAAAGTCTTCGACTATATATTATTATTTATTTGCATAATTAAAGCATGCATAGTGCAGCAGTGCTGCGGTATACATTTAAATTGTATACAAAAAATAAACAATTTACAATACAACAAATCCACAAAATAGAAATTTTATAAAATACAAACAAATTAAGACACAGCGAACCATGTATACATGTTATCTCATATTATTCAATTAATTGAGTCTCCATCCTAAGTACAAAATGCATCACAGGCACCTAGAGGTTATGAGCTGAGGTACTCCTCCAGAACTCTTACAGAATTAGATACAGAAAATATAATGGGAATTGTTACTACTGACAGCTTCTTCAAATTGTATGGCAACTAATTTTGAAACTATCTCAACTTCATGTTGTGCTGAATATCAAGTCATATCGTACATCGTTAATTTGCCAACATATTGTATCGTTCAATATATGAATATTCTTAAGTAACGTAACACCATGAACGATTGATTCTGCTTTGTCTATGCCAGTTAGTTGGTGAAATAAGTAGCTTGGAACAGTAAGTTGTTACGTTTAGGTATTTTATAAGCTTATTTTACGATGATAATGAATATCTCTCAAATCAAATATTATTAAAACTTTGTGGATATTTGACAAATTTTAATTACGCTTATCCATATTTTCGTTTTTTAAATTTTATAATAGGGTTAACAATGGTATGGGCGTTTTGGTGAAATAAAAACTTCTTCTTCTTTAAGCTTACGTTTAAATAAAATGTATCTATATTTACTACATATATAAAATACCATTGGAAATCCAAGTGAAAAACTCAAACACAGTTTCAATGGAACAACTCAAGCGCTGAAGTGCTAGTTTTATAGTCGCATATTTTCAATCCAGAAAGTTTGAGACATATCTGTAACAGCTGTCAAAATACGTGTGACAGTAAATGTAATCACAATACGACACCGCTCCATTACATCTGCAGCGATAGCCAGTGTTGCTAAATCGAGTTGAAAGTCAAATGTATTGACTTATTCTCGTCTAACTTTATATCTTACATTATGGAGAGGGGGGGGGGCAGAAATATCCAAAGCAACAAAAAAAATCTTGTTCGAAATACAAAATTTTGGGAACCGCTTTTCTAATGAATTTTACACTTTTGAACATGATCTATTTTACTTACATAAAACAAATATCTAAAGAAACAAAGACAGTAAATCTCTAGCAGTTGTTAGTTAATAACGCTATGAAGTATCTTTCCTTTTTGTTGATTTAAATTTGTCTCAAAATATCAACACTCCTTCTGACAAATTAGTAACAAGCGATTTACTTCAGTTTTATTTAAACATGAATAACATTTGTTCCTTAAGACAAATGCGCAAAATTTTAGGTTAAATATTTGTACAGAATAGTGTCGATATAATTTATTTTAAAATTAAACCTCGACCATTTAAAACAAAAAACAAAACAAAAGGAAAACAAAGACAATAAACAATGAATCACTGATTAAATTGTTCTAATTTGAATACGATGCGTACCTTCATGTCCTTTTGTGCTCCTAAATTACAATATATCGCCCTTGGTATTGTTTTAAATTTGCATCATAATGAGATATACGTTACTATTTGCAATAAAGGTCACCATATCAACAATATAACTGGACGTTTATTTTTAATAACCATTATTTATCAAACTTATTGATGAAATTAAGCTTTATTTTCATATTTTTATATTACATTTTATATTCCATTTACGCTGTAATACATAAATATATTATTAATTCCTGCTATTTTTATAAAATTTATTTACTAGTAATGCCGAATAAAATTATTTTTAAATATTTAGTTGTATACCAACAATTATAAATCTATTATATATATATATATATATATATATATATATATATATATAGGATTTACAAATATATATTATGTAAAAGACACTTTCCATTGTCTATTTGTCATAATAATTATTTAAAATATTTTAGCAATTATTTTGTCAAGCCAGCGTAATTTCTTCCACAACGTCAAAATAATTTACTGTTTACTTTTAATAAAATAATGCCTTGCCTGTAAACAGTTAAGAATTTATGTTTACTATTACTCTGTGTCATATATTGAAAATGTACTAGGTCTCATAAGGTATGAAATCCAAAAAATAGTGATGGAGAAGACTGTACTTGTACATTTATTGTTGGTGAGGAATAGAAGCGTGAGGGGGCTACGAATCATCCCTATATAAACTAATGCATCCCAATAACTACAAAACTGAAATAAGTGAACTGTGGTTAGTGAAACAAACTAGTTACAAATATGCTATTTTTGTATACTTAAATATATTATACGTTGTAATAAATAAGAGCTAACGATGCGTGATGAAAAAGTGTAAAAATAGTTTACATTCTGTGAATGTAAAAGACCCTCCTGATCTCATTGCTGTTGTGTCTAATCTCGTTACTTTATATATGAAGTAATTATTTACTCATTTGGCTTATGTCCATAAATTCATCAGTAGAACATATGGTAGAAAGGAAGGACGCCATCACCTTATCCCTCCCAACGTGTCACTAGCCAATTGCAACACACTTTCTACTTTTACCCTTAATTTCATCTAGGCTGTCCACCCCTATGTAACCCTGAAAATTTCTTTTGCAAAGCCTACTTCACAACCTCACCTTTCCCCTTTCACAAAATATGGTTAAACCGCCTGCACTTATCTTTTCCTGATATTTTCTTTAAGTGGAATTGCGTTAACTCATTGTTAAAGATGAACAGAAATACGTGTTAAGTTAAAATATTTATAAATATTATTTAAGTTATTACAAGTTATAAATTAATACATGTTATTGTATTAATGGTTGAAATCATATTTTCTCAAATTACGCCTCATTTTACCATATCCTAAAGCCTTGTGTGTGGCTATACGTTTTATCAATATGGGAACAGTATTTGGTTTTTTATAGTGATATAATTTTAGTTATGAGATAATCACGAGGAACAATTATTTATTATGTTACATTTTATAATTGCATATAAAATAATCAATATTTTAGTAAGTGTGTTTATTGGTAATATCTTAAAAAATGTTAACGATAGTTATATTATTTGTAAAGATTACAACGATGTAACATTTTGATATTTCAATTATCTAAAAACCAACTTACTTTGTACATCATTTTATATTTATATTATTTCGTTGTAACACCGTTTCCTTTACATGAATTAACAGTATTAATAATATTCAGGATATATGAATATTATACAATCTTGTTGAGCACAGTGGTGAAATTCAAAATAATGATTCGAATTTACCCCTAACCACACAGATAAATTGGAATAATTATTATGAATTATTAGTTGTTACAATTATGTAAAAATTTAGATGATCGTATCATGGTTAATATTAAATAAATCGTTAGTTGTCATAGTTGTAGTGTGCTCTTCATACCAGTATGTCAATACATTAAGAAAGCTTAAAAGATTTAAACTAAACATTGTAGTCGTCTATTGCACATTATTGGGGGTAATTGACAAAGTAAATCGTTGACGTCAACATCAATAAAACACTTTTCAAAATCATTCACGGTGGTCTGTTAAATTGTTGGTAAAAAAAACAACTTAATTTAAGACGAAAAACAACGTGATTATTAAGTGTATGTAATGAGCACATGTAAATAAACGTTAGGAACCTAGATGTTTATTTGTATAATAATTAAATAAATCTGAATGTGCACAAGTTAATCGCCTTTAGTAAGTTTCTTAAAGTTAAACGTATATAATCCTAAGAATCTATTTAATCAATATTTAAATGTGTTTGATGGTCCTCAGGTTAGAGTATAACCTTTAATAAGTTTGCAAAAGTTACATTATAATATGATATTCCACAGTTAATATTTTTAGTATTTTAACTATCCTGTCTACATCTAAAACTGAAGAAATTATTTTATTCTCTAACTTAAAATATTAACTTATACCCCCATTTATGGAAGTCGGTGTCAAAATGTGGATGGTGGGGGTAGGTAATTTTATTTTTCCTGTTCCTGTTTTATTATTTTAGTGTTTTTCATAGCTTTAGCTAATATATAACATGAATAATTCTGAGGTAAAACAAATACTAAATACATAATATATTAACTGGATAGCCCATTGTGTGACTTTTAAATACTGTTTCAAAACCCGTATTTTGATCGCAATTATATCTTCAGTTAAACATTACTCGCTTGAGGTAATCGATTGAATAAAAACATCAAAAAACACTAACAAAAGAGATAGAAACACTCAAACACAAATAAACACTTATAAGTCTTAACTCGTCTGTGTACAAAATGTTATGTAACTTTAAGCACCTAGCGATAGAAGATGTACCACATGTCCTGTACTATCGTTTTCAGGTTGCAATAGCTGTGTCGTGTAAATCATTTGGTCATAAAATTTCATCGGAAAGTGTTCTTTCAATCACGCAACTACATTAGCTGTATTAAATAAAAATTTGCAAAAAACTTAACGAACGAAAACCATTCATATTCAAATTGTTTCCCAATTTGACAGATATTCATACTTTTAATAAAGAAATTCCCAAGAAGAATGCAACACATGAAATCTACTTGGAAAAATGCCAAGATGCATTCTGGGGAATATTTATGGTTCTCCCCATTGTCATTATGGTTATAGAATAATCATATTTAACCTAGCACATGTTTTTTTTATATCACGTTTCAAACATACAATTAGTAATTGAAGATTTTGAAAAGCAGCACATGTCTTTTTTAATGAAAATGAAAAGAATGTTAGAATGGATACATTAAAATTGTACGAGGTACAACATTTTGGGCTGATTTCTGTAATGCATTGCTATCATTTTACTAATATAGAGCTGTCAATTGTATGTACTCAATATTGTTTTTTTAATTTGGATTTTTAAGCTCTACTCTGCGTTTTTATTTTTATGATAATCTCACTTGACCTAAATTTCAATACATTCGATTTAAGTGTTTTGTAATAAGTCTAAAGAAGAGGGTTTTACATTATCTGAATATATTAAAATATTATAATAAATAATTTTATGTTTGGATTTACAATCAGAGACGATGTGATAATTGTACATTGTTATTACTCTGAATAAATTTCACATTTTTATATAAAGCCAGAGACATTATTTCGGTAATTTTTTAAATTGAATGGATTTGGCTATAATGCATGTATTTTATTGTTATTTGTTCCATGGATGATGTTTTTCGTGGTTTTATCGAGGTTTCTTATCGGTAACTATATGTACAAAAAACGTTTGAAACTTCTAAGAGATTTTGAATTTGATTGAAATTTCAGACGATGATCAATAGATATTTTGTATTAAATCTTTGTGCCATGTTTTCATATAACTTTTGTAGTTGCATGTAAATTATTCCAATTGGATGTATAATTCATGTAAATTCTTTTTGTACGATGTAAATTAACACTTTAAAAGTTTAAAAGTTTTTATTGTGTCAATAAATGGCATAAGACCACATAAGGGATTCTTTTAAATAAAAGAAACATTACCCTTTTATTGAGTAAAAATTCTCGAATTCATTCCTTCATTTAATACAAGCAATAATTTTCCTACTCCAAATAACAGCTACTAATAAATGACCAGCAGCAAAATCTGTTATAAAGAGCATTGTTCCAAGTGACTAGATTTATCCTAAGATCTCAACTTCTATACCTGGAAATCTGGCTAACTGGCGCAATCAGAAACACTCACACAAAAAAAAACTGTTATGATCATCTATGACAGCTACTTATTCTGTCTACCAATGTTCATACGGATGAATCGTTGACTAGTGTGGTGTAGTTGTGGGGTAGGATATTCATTTTCAAAATCAAAGGAGATATTTTACGTAACACTTATTACACTATTCTCTGTGGACTCAGAACTGCTTGTTATATCTGCTACAGGCTGTCTTATAATTTCAGAAGAGAAAATATGCATCCACTCCTGCTCCAACACGGGTTTTCAACTGATTGCTCAGTACAGCCCTACAAACCTTCTTTGAAATCAAGGAACTCTGGAAATGCTGAATTACATAAAGCTTTTCTCTCAGAATGTACGGGTCATATTGATATCTCTAGTAATGAATTTGATGATAAAATAGCAAAACATTATTACGTAAATGTACATGTATGTCGGGATTCCAAAAGTTAAAGAGTCAAATTAACTTACAATTTACTTTATGCAATAAATTTCCCAAAAACTTTATAGAACAGAAAACTTCCAATTATACTGTTTCCTAATCATGCATGTAATTATCTCACCTGATAAATATATACAGCAAAGCTATTTTAATAAAACATACAAAGTCATAACAATATAAATATTACTTCTCGCGTTTAAATTACATAATCGTTGATTGTAATCACTTAAAGAAATTATTATTGTCATATGTATGTGATTGTTTGGAAATTGTATTCTTGGAGAAATAATGAAGTGAAACCGTACTATAAATTATTTAAAGAAATTAATATTTTAATAAGCACGAAAATATTCCTATGTTTAAATTGAACTATTGGTCTCAATATGTCATCATAGAGATTTATTTACTATACTATCATTTGATTAATGACCTATTGTATTTTATGTCGTATGAGATTTTATATTTGAATATATTTTCAAAATGTATAATAAAATTGTTGTTGTAAATTGTTACTTTATTTAGTCAAAGTTAGTAACAAATATTTAGGTATAGAGTTCCACCTTATGTACGTATTAAATATGTAATATTGTCCTTTGTATAAAATCTATATTATAACTATAAAACTTAGTTATTAGTATTTAATTGAACTACATACACAATCTTTATTGTTTAATATATCATAACCCAAATAAAATTCCTGTTATTCCTATCTGCTCATATACGGATTAATGTTTGGTTGAAACAGCCCGGACAACAGAAATGGTTGTTTAGGTGATGGATATATAGACGCGTATGTCTGATTATTCATTTAGATAATGCATTGCACGTTTGCAACAAGCATCGGCATAAACACTTCTCTTATCGTCTTGTATTAAAACCGTTAACTCTTACCAATCATTTTAATGTTATTTGTACTGTCACTAAAATATATTCATAAGAATAACAAAATCTTACAACTGAAGTGAAAATAATAATACAAATATAAAATATTGTAGTTTGTTTACTCGTATTAGAGAAAAGTATAAGATTTAAAAACAATTTTCTACAAAGCTCTCAAAATTTTATTTTACTAAAGAAAATTTAACTTCTGATTATACACTGATTTCTTTTAACAATTTAAATTTTAACAACAAATTAATCAGTGTTTTTATCATTTAAATATTACATAGGTAAATCAATAACTTCGGGCCAGAGTTCAAATTTAATTAAAGAGTTTTTTTCTAAAAGTAATGTCTTCTTATGTAACTTACTTATATGGGTCAATCCATTGTTAACTCAATGTATTGCTACTTATTAAATTAAATTTATAATTTCCAGCTCATATTACGTAACGAAGTGACAATGTATTAAATTAAGATGAGTATTTATCAATAAAGACATATTTCGTAAATAAATCATCGTCTAAAATTTAAAGTAAAATGATACGGTTTCTTCTTTGACAAACCAATGGTAGTGAATTGACAACAGCAAACCGGACAGGCAGAGGAAGGTCCGAGCACAAGATGGGACGTAAAGTTCTTTTTCACTAAAGCATAATATTGTCTCCTTGTAAAACTGTCTTTGAACTTTATAGCTAGTGTGATTTTAATGACGACACAGACTTATCGATCCGTTACCTTTCGAAGGATAATTAATATTAAATTAGAGTAGTTTAATTATAAAATGAATTAGGAAAACATAAACATGTTTTTAAAAAAGTTAGAATTACCTTCGTAAGGAGATTAAATTGGAACGTATAATTCGAATAGTATCAAATGTCATTTTATTGTTATTTTTGTTTTAAAACAATACTTTTTCACAACCAATTGTTCTTCTTCCGGCCTTGGCTAAAAGAGAATCCCCTCCATTTATTATTCCTGTCTGCAACTGTTTGCCACATCCTGTTTGACAACATCCTGTTTGTCTATCTTCTAGGTTTTCCTCTCATCCTGGGTCCGTAGTCGTTCATACATTATTTTTTAAGCATTTCTCATGTTTTAGGCGAATTATATTCTCCGGATACCTTATTCTAATGAACTTAGAAATTCTAATGTCTATACACTTATATCATATAACAAACACCCTGTAATATATTCATTCTCGTCACGTATATATATATATATATATATATATATATATATATATATATATATATATATATATATATATATATATATATATATAACTCTCTCGCCCATATATTACGCATTAAGTAATAATGAACTAAAATAGAAAATATTGTTGTCATATATTTAGCCATTGGTTCAGTCTTCGAAACTTAACATTCTGTAAACATTCATACTTGCTAATGGTTACCTTAATACCTTTATATTGTTAGAAATTTAATATACGCAATTCATAAAATATACTGTATTTCTAAGTGCATTCAGTGTTCAAGGATATTCGTTTTAATACATTTGTTAAAACATTAATCAACTATCTTACATTAAAAACTATATTATTTTGGAGTTATTTCACATTAGAAATATGTATAGTTCAAGCAATAACTCCCCGATTCGTTGACCCTTTTACGCCTTCATTTTTGGAAGCAACAAACCATTTATTGTCCTACAACACCTATCAAACTAAAACCCAAATAATTAACACGGTCCTCTAAAGTTACCGTAGTGGAAAGTTTAGGATAACCTCAAATTAAAACAGTGTATATTTAAAGTTTGCTTTATTTTATTTTACATACCTCATATAACTTGAAATATCTCAATAAGATAAAATTTAGAAAATCATAGACTTAAAAGTGTATTCATATAGGATTACGTTTTTGGATACAGTTTGTTTTTTAATTCAAAGGCTGAATGTTAGTAAACTTTATAATGATTTTAAATTGTACATTAGAATATTGGATGGGAATCGTTCGTAACTGTTACTTTTGTACTATGTATGTCATAACTCTTAGAGTTGATTTTTATGATATTTTATTCGTTAGTTTAGGTGTTACGAAAGGTAATTTCATTTAATAGTATAACAATTATAATTATGTGGTAATTGTTAAGAGCACAAACGATATATCGACAAAATAAAACTATTCTAAAGTCTGAACTACAACAAAAAAAAACTATTGACATAAGGACCAGAAAGAGAAATTTCGTAATACACATACATTCTACTGAAGGAGGTGTATGCTAAAATAAAACTTACGTGTACACAAAAGTGTTAACATGTTAATATTCTTCTATCTATTTAAACTGACGCGTGAACTAAAACTGAATTACATAACGATATTGTAGCATCGTCCGATAATAATATCGCTCTCTTTCAGGTAAAAGCTTGGTTAGTAAATCCCTTCGCAGTATTCTACCCATTATGAACCACAAAAAACAGCAACTGCAAGTCTCACTTTTCTTTATGATGATTTATTACCGTCATATTATTTTTCAAATGTCATGAGAATATAAATCTTATGACACACAAAGCAGTAGCGCAAGCACTGAGGTAACAAGCGGCACACAAGTTTAGTTCTTTAATAGCCAATAATTCAATAACCCCCCCCCCCCAGTATTGTAAATTCTCTTAAATGACAACGATAAATTGACTTCCATAACTAGGTATGGCTGATATTTATCGCAACAACATCCCATTACTACAAAAGTTAGAAATATTATACAATTTATATCTTAAACAATGCCAAACATTTCCTGAATAATGTAATTTTTATTAGCGTTTTCTATATTTCATCAAATAGATCTAGATTCCTTACAAAATGCCATTTAAACATTGGAATAAAACATATGAATAAATATAAGTTGGTTTGTACATAAATAAAACTACTTTGAAGAAAGTTTGGAGTAATTCATCATTTTTAAATGCAATATAAACATTATACGTTATGAACACATGATGAAGTGTTTAGCTGGATGTTTTAATGACAATGGGCTGTGAAATCACTGAATACTTTTGGGATAACAGCTATAGGTAGCTTATAAATTTAAGATCGATTCAATTTGATTTTGTTTTGATGAGTGGTTTTGTTTCACGTCAGTAATTTATAACTTTCTTTTGATTTTTTTCTTCTTTTTTTTTACTGAAATCAGTCCGTATCCAATCTCAATCTGTGTCCGATACTTATATGACATTCTAATCAATTACTACCATCTTAATTACTTTTTTTGCATTATAGAAAATTAAAGCATGCTCTATCACATCAAATCAATTGTATAGTACAAAAAATATCCCAACTCAACATATACCTATCTCTGACGTTATCGACGAAAATTTATTTATCTTGTTTTTATTTATTTATTTATTTATTTTTTGAAGCAATTTCAGGGACTGGTTTTTATTTATTTATGCAGTTTGTCTTGATGATAAAAGTAAGAAGAAACTAAGAAAGCAGTTATTTTATAAATTGTACTGTATTGTGTTCCGTTTATAATTTGAGTAAAAATATATATTTAAAAAATATTACTCATTAATAATGCCCCCCAACTTTACTAAAGTTACATCCCATGTCTTGACCTGTTAACGTGGTATTTCTAAATAATTTTAACGTTATACAGTTGATATAAATGTTGTTTTTAATGATACTGTTCATTTGTATTGACATTTTTTAAATATTTGTTCTAGAGATCAATATTGAATTAAGTTCTAAAACCCATAACTAGATATATTATTGGAACGATATAACGTTTAGAAACAAGGCAGATGAAACTATCCACAATATTTAATTAATCCAAAAGACCATATATGTGTAATAATATATTTAATTGATATGTATTATATTATTACTTTCTTTATAACATCATAATGGCAAATACTTTTACTGTTTGGTAATAGTTTAAAACCTAATTGCATTTCCCTAAATCTAAATCCAATTCTAAAAGATTGGAGGACACATTAATTAGTTTGTGAAAGGTGGATAAATTGTATAGTAGCTTAATGAATGGTATCAATGTGTGGAAGGGGCGTGAATGTAGTTGAGAATTTATGATGTTGTTACTTACCCCAGGCTCCTTTGTTTCTTTACAAATTACCTTTAGTAAATCTTAATCAACCTTTTCTAAAGATCTTCCGTTAACGACAATTACATGTTAAATTAACAATTATACTCAGGACTAACCTATATCTGTAATTGTAGAAACGTAATTAACAGATATTTTTTTTTTTATTATCGAACTCAATTAACGTGTTGCTAATTACAGGTAATAAGGAAATAATTTAATTTAAATTGATATTAGGTGTTTGTAACTGTTTACTTGAACAAAATACGGTTTACTATTTATTCGAATTATATAATATAACCTTGTTTATACCGAATATACATTTAAATACATAAACAACACTAAAGAAAAGTGTGTGTTTCCATTATAAATTAAAGTTAGGAGATTATTATTATATATATATATATATATATATTAAACCATCTATATTATGTACATATTCCAATAATTATATCCTTCTCGTAACTAATAATTATAATGTTGTTTTAAACTACCGAATATATTAAACTCAAATTGATTTGGAAATATAAACTCAAATATTTAAATTTTGATTTACTATATTTGTGACATTTGTGATATTTGTAATGACGTAATAATGATTTCAGTAAGATGATTTTATCATCGGAATTAAAAAAATGTAAAATTTAAAGGAATTATGACATTTTGTAAACAACAATTCTCATTTCTAATAATTAAATTAAAGTTATTATTATATGAGTTCCAAAGAAGGAAAACTTTTTTTTATCACAAATATCAAGCTAACTTGTTCCATAAAACCAGAAAATAGCCTACCAAGTTATTAAAGTGGTGGTGGTGGTCACCCAATAAACAAAATAAACTATTCCATTATATTAGTAGTATCTCATATACATTTGAATAATGTGCCTAAATCAATTACTTACTGTCACAATGAAATGTTCGACGTTACTCATTCCAGTTAAACTTTATTACCACTATCACTATTATAAACAATCGAATCACTTTCCCAACTATTATATCTCATATTTTCTCAAACTGTGTATTTATTTAAGATTAACTTATTTAAAAACACATACACAACATATCTACAATAACGTAACATGCATCTGAAAATCTAAATTTGCCAGCAATGTAATTTAACTCAATATTTGGGAAACAATATCTATATACTGTCTATCTGTACTTTAAACAATTTACTCTTAATGCCAATATTTAAACGGCCTACCAAAACTATAAAATAAACTTTTAATTTCATTATAAAGTAAATGCTTAAGCATAGTAAATAATCTGGAAATCGTTACTCTTAATATCCCATGATAAATGTCATTTATCAATATCATTTATCATTTATCATTTATCAATATCAATTTTATCATTTAATATATTTCCATAATATTAATTAGATAATATTTCCAATAGATATTAATTATACTTAATCTTTCGAGATATACTTAGATAATGTTCACAACTCTCAAATATCTCGCTCTAAGTTGTTATCATGTTTCTACTCTCTCACATAACAAACTTAGAAAAGAAACTAAGTTAAATGATAGATTGTACTACTGTCTTTACTAGGAATATATAATTTTGACGTAAGGCATACAATATTAATTCAATTATATTGTTTTCACACTGTATAGCCTCATGATTTATGGAATTCAGAAGAACTCCATTTTAAACCAGAGAGATTTTGAAAATGAAGTTTTCGAAACCAGTTAGCACAAGTTATGACAATACCATGATTGGTAGGAGATGTATTTAAATTATATATTCGGCTGCTTGTAAAAGTAAATAAACACATTCCACATACATAGAAGTAGAAATAACATAATTATTTCGATTAGTATTTAAATTTTATTCCAAAGTCATCAAATAACTATATAATGCGAACCCTAATTTACTGTTACTTGCAATAATCATACAATTATCGTTTTTACTGAAGATTGAATAGATACCATGTTATGGTTATGGAGACAAAATTGTGAGTAATTGTTACACTTTTTGACCAATATCTTCATATCTACCAATAATGGTAAGGTGGTGATGAATATTTATAGCAAGGTTAAATTTTAGTTTTTGTGTGAATAATAAAGCATTGTTGGTGAACGCTTTTAATAACAATACTTTTGATGGTTTTGTTCTTTATTGAATTCATAATCATCAAAGTAAATGATACAAATTTTAAGGTTATCCTTTTTTGATTATTTACTGTTAAGTGCAAATTCTCTTTAATCGATATTCTTCACAGGAATGAATTAATTATTAATAAGATAAACTAATAATAAAATATAATATTTGCAAATAATAATAAATATTATTAGGTTTATTAATTTCCTTTAAAAAGTTCAATAAAGCTCTAAAACCTAATTTCGCTTCTCGGATATCTTTGATATTAATTTAGCTGTTTAAGAGAAATACCAATTATTTTAACGAGTTTGAACTCTTAACAAAAGTTAGAAGAAAGAAAGACTAAGTACTATCCAGATTTATTAATTGGATAAAATCTTGGATGGGAAAGTCTATAAGCAGGCAAGTTTATCTCCCTAAGATGTGCCTGAATAAATCTTCATTAAAATCTAAGCTCTAAGCCTGTACTTTGTGTATAATTAATTATTCTAGCAAAGAATTAAGTCTGAGATTAATAAATCCTTTTAAGAAACTTTTCTTTTACAGCTTTTTGAAATTAAAAGTAGAATGAAATAATACACACATAAATATTTATGCACTGGATTTACATTCAAATTAATATAAATGTAATAATAGTCACAAGCTATAACCAACTGCGTATTTACGTAAATGTATTGTTTGTATACAAAAAGTCTTATCCTAAACAAACTATACTTTGACGGCTAGACAAAGATATGATGAATTAATCTTATGATAATTAAGTTAATGTTTTAATTGCTAGACGACATAGGAGAAAATTTCATAAAGGCGAGATATTATCCTTCCTGGATTTAAATGTTCTACTTAAACGATCATTAGTAGAAGAAACAGACTTCATGAATATTAATAATACAACTAACGTTTATGTTTATTCAGGACTACATAATTTACAAATCGAGTTAAGTGACAAAAATATACTTCGAGACACAAAGTTTGATTTACACTAATTATTGCAGATTTACAAAGTAGATTTAAAAATTGGCAATTATTTAGAAGATAAAAATGAAGTGTGTTATTTGCAACAAGTATTTCTTTAACTATATTTTAATATGTTACTTAAGGTGCAAATTGAAAAGTAAATTTAAATGCTTAAATATGGAAACCATAACACTTTTGGTGTTTATAATCATTTAGTTTTATTTTATTGTCCGCTAAAGGTGAAACTAATAAAAAAATAAATATTACACGTTGAAGCCGAATGTTTTTTAGTCTAATATTATTTCAAGTAAGTTAATTTAAACTTCCCACACTACAAAGTAATTATGATAAATCAGTGTACAAACATAGATGTCAGCACCTTATGGTAAAATAAGTCAAATTGATGCAGGAAGTGTAAATTGTGCATTACATTTTCAACTATAGGTAGCAGCACATTACGCTCTTACCAGTATATACACATATCGGTAATGCAGATTTAGCAACGTACTATAACGGAGAAGATATTAACCATTATCAGAATGACAAATGGAAACTGTGATGGAGAACTACGACTATTAATAATGTCGGTTATGTTTCAAATTTAACATTGTAGCCAACGGATTAGTAAATTTATGAATAAGTAAATGAATTACTTTATCGGTACGTCAAATAATCCTTCCGTTGATTTACAGATTACTGCAGTTTCGGGCTTCGTGAGTCCATCTTCAGATCGTATAGAGTATTTAGTTTATGTTAAATCGTTCCATGCTGAGCTACGTAACACAATGTTTTGTGTTATTGTGTATGTACTGTGTGTATTCTATTGACAAGCTCCACATGGAACGATTTAAATAAACTAAATACTTTATACGATCTAAAGATGGACTCACGAAGCCCGAAACTGCAGTAATGAGTAAATCATCGGTAGGATTAGTTGTCGTACCGATAAAGTAATTCATTTACGTCGGTTATGTGTTTGCACATTTTTTTAAAATTTATTTTTGTGTCAAAATATGACCATTCATTGCGAGAAACGATAATTAGACAAGGTAGCCTAATATAGCTCAAACAAAACGGTAGATATGTTAAAATATTTATTTTGAATCGAATACAAAAAGTGCTTTATTTTAAATACACTTTTTTCGAAATAATCATTATTTAAATTAGTTCAAAATAATATCGCCATTAATATCATCAAATAAGATATTTTAAGGTAAGTTAAAATTGTTTTAATTATTTAATTTATTATATATTGAGTAATTCACAAGAGAGTAATTACAAAATAATAATGTTAATTATTAAATTTAAATATTTTTTTTAGTTCTGATATCTATCATATTTTTTCCGAAAATGCCAGGAATCTCTTATTTATAAGTTGACTATTTTATTATTGTTAAACTTATGAAATAACTAGTCATAGCATATTGCTACCTAAGGAATTATATTCAGTGCTGCTACGTTGCGTACAATACTTAAACTTTTAGTTTACTGTAGAGAGAACAATTATCTCCACTAAAATTTACACTGCCTTGAATTTCTTACACGATAATATGTATAATTTAAACAATTTGTCTAAAACATGTTTCTATATAAATACTGTGTGTAGATTTTCGAAGTGATTATTTTCTTGGTAAATAAGGAGATATTTAAAATGTATTTGTTAAGTATAGTATATTAACAAAGTCAAACTAATGAAAATAGTTCATGTGGTCAGTATATACCATTTTAAAACTATTTCTTTTGACAGATTTCAAATTTAAATGTAAAAACAAAAATCACAATAATTACGATATCCATAAAAACGAGAAAAACATACAAATATTTCATAGAAGTTGAATTACTCTATTCTCTCCTTTATAACTATTATTATTTAAATCAGAAATCTTTTTTTTCCCACGTCTATCATAAATATTAAGAATTAAAACGCAAAATCTTTGCCCTTCTATATATACGTCTCCTACATTTTTGATATATCCAAAAACATGAATTCCGAATAAAACTCCATTATTTAGTTAATCTGATCACTCATTCTTGAACAGTGATGAAACAAATGGTCACTAAAACATATAATTTGACAATTACTTAAATTTTAAACGTTTCGAACCAGTACAAACTATACTTAAAAATCATTTTATCTTCTCGATACTTTCTTCTTGGGAGACATTTAAACTATTGTGACCAAAATTTATAACCATAAAAATATTTTGCAATCTCAATGATGTACAGTACTTAGTGTAATATTACAAAATATTATGGGAATGTTTTGTATTATGTGGAATGTATGTAATATAATTTGTAATATTCATTAAGAGAATATCCCTTTTAGTGTGTTCTTGTGATCTCGGCATACTGCTCTACGAATTTTGTTTTGAATTTAAAAGTGCATGTATTTATGTAGTTCAACTGATATCTTGTTTTTCTCAATTGGATCAATAACAATGAAAGCGAGCAATGAATCTCTAACAATCTAACAATCTCTAACAATGAATGTTTTAGAGATGAAGAGGCATCCGTTTGAATAAAACAGTAAATGTCGTACGTAACCCATTTGGACAGATATTTCTTAAAGGAAGATGGGATTTTTGTTCTAGACGAATTAATTAGGTCTGATATTGGAGTGAGTTTTTATAAAATGCTATAAGTTATAATAAGTCATACATTATTGTTCTTCAATTAATCGGGTTGTGTAATTGTTGATAATGTTTAAAAGATGTTCATTTATAAATGTTAAATTATTTATTATAATATATTCATTTTATTTAGAAATAATATGCCGCCAGTAAAATTTCGTTATTTCTAACACAATTCTGTATCCATACAAAATTTACTACATTTTATAATTACGAAGTTTTCATAAAATCAAGAAAAAGATAAAAATACATTTTAATTTTTTTTGTAATACGGCCAGATGAGAGATACAAGAGAGAAAGACACACAAAAATATTATTTGGAAATTACTAGGTGGAACACGGAAAAACCATTCCTAGTCATAGAGGTTTTGTAAAGGATGAATTTGTTAAAGGGAAACACATACCTCACCACTGAAGTTGATATCTCTGGTAGGTAGGGGGATGTTATTCCCCAAATGTCAGATGAGCCGCTCCTGCTGACAATATTTATAGATTTTCAATCTAAAAGCAATAATAAATATAGTTTGTTTACAGCTTCATATATATATATATATATATATATATATATATATATATATATATATATAGATTTATGTATAAGACCTTTCGAGTGCCTAATGGTACGGGCGACGACCTATTGGAGGCCTGGAGTGCTTGAACTCAGGCATTCAAAAGGTCTGTTTTCATACACTAAAACGACCTTTTGTGCCCTCTGTATAAAGCGAAAACGTCGACGAACCTTTTGGATGCCTAGAGTGCCTGGTGTGAAATGTACGGGAGACGATATTTTGAAGGCTTATATACGATCAGTTACAAATGCCACCTATTGAAGTCTTATACGATCAGTTACAAAAGTCACCTTTTAAAGGGTTTAGTTGACGCCTGTTCCTGTTAATTTCTATTTTCTGACTAGAGAAAGTATAGTGATCGCAAAAAAATCGATCGATGATGAGATTTTTGTGGATATACCCGTTTTGGGACCCCCTGAGTCCAAAAAAGTGGTTTTTACAAAATGTCTGTCTGTATGTCTGTATGTATAAAAAGCTAGAGAGAAAAATATTCGATCGATTTCAAACAAATTTGCACCAAGCATGTCAATTAGGCATGCTTTATTTTTGTTTAAATTTGTTAAATTGTTAAATTTGTTTAACAACAAAACACACGTCATAGTACTTTCCCAGCCCTAAAATGTATGTTATACTGTACAGTCCTAATTGTAGTTATGCGATTAAGCAGAAAAGTGTCTTAAATTAATTCAGCAGCCTAAACAGTTACTTTTGATAGTGTTTAACAAGAAAACACATGTCATAGTACTTTTCCCAGCCCAAAAATGTATGTTATACTGTAAATATATGTTAAGTGTACTGTTTAATTTGTGTGTGTGTGTGTGTGTTCATGTTTTTACTCAATTGTGGATACATCGACATGCACACGCCCACACTGTAGATACATTTTCAAATTGTGGAAACATACACACGTTTCCACAATTTTCTGATCGTATATTCTTTAACAAAAGGCAAAAAGAAGTCATATGAACATGAGGTTCCATAACTAGATTTTCAGCAAATGTGTTAAATAATTTTCTGATCGTATATTCTTTAATCATTGCAAAAATAAGTCATATGAAAATGAGTTTCCATAATTAGGTTTTTGGCGTGTTGTGTTAAAACGATATATATAACACAGCTATGGAAACGTTATGAAAGACTACTATAGCGCTCTTGGCGGACCGTCGAGTAAACTTATACAGTGTTGCTGGTTTTACCATCACATCATTTTACTTTGTTAACTTTTAAATGCATTTGACAAGATATTTTTTTAATATAGTGTATACACTACAAGTATATTATTAAATATTTAGATTATTTAATAACTACATTGTATTACTTGCCCAGCCCAGCCAAGCCATCACATCATTTTACAATGTTAACTTTTGAATGTATTTAACAGGATATGTTTTAATATATGGTATACAATATAAGTATATTATTAAATATTTAAATTATTTACTAACGACATTGTATTACTTGCCCAGCCCAGCCTAGCCATCACATCATTTTACAATGTTAACTTTTGTATGTATTTAACAGGATATGTTTTAATATAGGCAGGGTATACAGTATAAGTGTATTAATAAATATTTAAATTATTTACTAACGCCATTGTATTACTTGCCCAGCCCAGCGTAACCATTACATCATATTACAGCGTAAACTTTTGAATGTTTTTGACAGGATATGTTTTAATATAGTGTATACATTATAAGTACATTAAGAAATATTTAAATTATTTACTAACGCCATTGTATTACTTGCCCAGCCCAGCGTAACCATTACATCATATTACAGCGTTAACTTTTGAATGTTTTTGATAGGATATTTTTAATATACTGTGTACAGTATAAGTACATTAAGAAATATTTAAATTATTTAATAACGACATTGTATTACTTGCCCAGCCCAGCCTAGCCATCACATCATACAGTTTGTTATTGTGTGATCATGGTAGTAGTAACCGTAGAATTTTTTTTTTAAAGGGTATTTATAATATATCAAAGTTCGAATATTTTTAAAATTGTGAATTGTGTCATGAAAAAGTTGTTCAGTGAGGTTTTTTTTTTATTTTTCGGGTAGAGTTGATGAAAGCGGCAAAGTTGTAGCTGATAAGTTAAATTAAATCCATAATATTTTTAAAAAATGTTTTGCTTCAGTAGTTTGGCTTTTACAACCATTGTCGGCAGGTGGCTTGTAGTGCGCGAGGGTCCAAAGGTCAAACGATCCTTTTAACTTGGGTTAATCGTCTGTAAAACTTTGGGGAACACCCCAGATATTTCTAATTGTTTTGCATTGTGTGATTTTCTAAAAGTATGCATTTTAGGGAATGATCTTGACCCTTTTTGTTATTAAGATGAACAAAAATTCCCACCCTTTTATTAGTTTGTTGAAAGACGTTTCCGCCGCTTGTTTTTAAAACAGGTGTCACATTTTCAGGCCAGGTATAGTCCACGGTAGAAACTTTAAAACATAACAATGTACAATTTATGGCAGTCTATAAAATATAAATGTCACGGATGAGAAACAACTATATTTCAATTTTTTCCAGGGTAGGCCTATATATTCTACTTTATATGAAAATTAAGTTATTATACCCGCATACATTTACTATTCACTCTGCAATCAAAAGATAAATCAAATTAACAATAAATAACTATGTCCCATAACTAGGTTTACCTAAACTAGTTACAGTACTAAGATAAAGAAATACATAGGCTAAATAAAGTGAAAAAAATGTGTCATATTTTGTACAGATAAAAGCATTGCTCTCTCTCTGTTCTCAAAATGATAAGCATATTGTTAGCAACATTTCGCTGTAAATTTTTTTAGAGTATACACGTGACATTAGCGTAGATAGTACGTCACATGAACCAGATGTTACCCAAAAACCCGAAAAGACGAAACGAAAATTAGTACTATGGACAAACGAGCAGCAGAAGGTGTTTGTTACATCTTTCTTCAAAATGCATATAAAACGTAGGATCCCACCAAAAAAGAGCGAATGTGAAGAACTGAAAAACATGCACAAGGAGTTATTAGAAAATAAATCTTGGTTAAAAATTAAAGTTTTCATTCAAAATCAGTACATGAAAAAGAAATAGCTGTTTATATACGTGATATTTCTAACAACTATAAGCGCGAAGTAGGCTACCTCAATGATTGTAAGTTTTTTTTTTTATTGATTATAGGCCATCAGAATCTGTAACAGCGTAATCTAGTTATTAGTTGAATAGTATTTATTGTATCGTTTTATATAGTTTTTGTTATGAGTAAGTTATGTTGCTTATATGTTACGAACTAACAAAGGTGTTTTTTTTTATCATAACTTTTTATATAGGCCTATAATATTCAATGATTTTATGTTCATAATGTATTGTTATCTTTACTTCGGAACTATTATGTTTATATGTAAGCTATGTTGCGTTTATTACGTCTTAACAAAGGTGTTTGTTTTTGTTTTTGTTTTTTTCGTAACATTTTTATATATAATAATCAATGATTTTATGTTCATAATTTGTTATCTTTACTTCGGAACTATTATGTTTATATGTAAGCTATGTTGCGTTTATTACGTCTTAACAATGGTGTTTTTTTTTCTTTTTTAATTTCTTATCATAACATTTTTATATATAATATTCAATGATTTTATGTTCATAATTGTTACTTTACTTATGAACTATTATGTTTATGTGTAAGCTGATGCGTTTATTATGTCTTAACAAAGGTTTTTTTTTTTCTTTTTGTTTTTTTATTTTTTATCATAACATTTTTATATATAATATAAAATGATTTTATGTTCATAATTGTGATCTTTACTTAGGAACTATTATGTGTAAGCTATGTTGCGTTTATTAGTCTTAAAAAAGGTGTTTTTGGAGGGGGGTTTATCATAACATTTTGATATATAAAATTCAATGATTGTATGTTCATAATTGTTATCTTTACTTATAACATGTTCAAAAGATTACATTATATCGTCAGAAACTATGAGAAAATACAGCTGAAGAATCAATTGTTGTTAAGGCTTCTTAAAAAATAAGAATTACTTCAACTGCAGGTAAATGTGCTCTTTTTACGACAGCCAATCAGTTACAGTAGTTTGTAAGTGCAGGTAGCCATCCTCGCCTGGGTGTTTTACAACTTAACACAATGAAACAATAGCAGCCCGGTAGCCAACATGACCCAAGTAAGACACAGCCTATGACTCAAGACTAATTTCATGGTTTCAAAAGTTTTTAAAGCTGGTGACTTTGTTCAGAGTAACACTAGGCACCAACAGTTCTGCCAGTTACTTTTCATTTTTTTGTTTCCACTGATTATGATTTATGTGACAAGTTACAGATAAACCAACAGACACACACAAACCAATTTACAATACAAACCAATTGTAGAACCAATTCATACCAAAAAAATACACTTTACTTTAAATTTTTAGTGATTGTCCTAATTATTAATCTGAAAAAATGTGATTTATTATTTAGCCGACTTTTTTCTAATAAAATATTCCTGACAAATGCTTCAGAATCGTGTTCTGAATTTTTATTTATTAAAAAAAATTGTTTCTCACGAGTCAAGCTCGAAAACATTTATAGCTTCAAAACAAGATAACATTTTTCTATTAAAATTGTTAGAAATCTTATACGATGCGTGTAAAATTAATTTACTTTTCTTGAGGCCAATGAGGCAATAATTCAAAACATGTTGCAAAAACACTGCGATAAAATGCAGTTTCTGAATAAAATGTTCTTCACTGCCTCAAGTATTATTCGTAATACTTCATCTTAAATACGTGGTGAAGTAAACTAAAATACCTGCACTATATGTTTGTCAATTACTATGCCAAATGTATTGTTGACCTTCAATATCCAGAGTGGATACTGAAATATTGTTGATTTTTGTACTTTTCGATGTACGTAATGGAAAGTGAGAACATTGTCAAAATATTCGTTCCAAATCAGTATTTGTGTTTGTGTAACTATATTTATTACTAAAATACCGCATATTGTATTTCCCGTTGAACAGTGCTTACAACTTTTTGTCTTAAGTTGGTTTTCACGTGGGACTTTTTTTTATAAATTTCAAACTGAGTCAAATAATATAGCCTACTATGCTTAACGAAATAAGTATTAAGCTTAAAATAACACTGTAAACAAAGTATTTAAATTGTCATTTTATACGGGTTAAGCAAGAATAATAACAATTTGTTAATATATAACTAGTTTTATATCATATATTTTGAAGCTAATTTTGGTTCAAACTTTCTGAAAAAGAGAGAATAAATGGTTAACAGAAAATCATCATGGTTAACAATGCAGTGATTTTATCAGCAACAGTTTAAAAACTACTTGCATAAAAGGAAGAGAAGAGTGATTTAATTTAAAACAATATTTGAGATAGGGACTATAGTTTTGGAACATTTAGAATGCACATCACTAGAGTTTTAAATTGAATTTTATATTAGTCACTTCATGTTTTTATCATAGAATTCATAGAAAATATGTATGTGGACTTACATTAAATTGTTAAATAGTTGCTAATAACAAAGATTGATGGAAGAAACTAAAAAGGTGTAAAATTTTGATTATCTTTATATTATTGTAAATTTTAATACATATCAAAAAATGTATTTTTTTCATTTCTTTAATCCTGCTACAATAACTTGAATAGTTATCCACGGATCGAATTTAAATTGATTGGAAATGTTGATCTAACTGTTATGAATAAAATATAATCAATTTCGTATCGATATCTTTAATGGATTGTCAGATATATATCGTTTAATGAAAATGAAAATGAAAATATTCGAAAAAAGTAAAAAAAAAAAAAAAATTGTTAATAATTTATTCTTATAGAAAATTAAAAAATAAAAACAATGAGACTATACACGACATGGTATCTTTGTTTACTTTTTGAGGTATTTACATTCAAAAAGTCTATATTTTGTAATTTTCATTTTCAAAACGTTATAACTTGAAAAGTAATAATCATCGAGAGTTCTAGGTATGCTTAATCGTTCAGATTTTTAATTCTCTATAACAACTGTAAATTCCAATTTTTTGTAATTAAAAAAAAAAATCACTCAAAAATCCACTTTTTTTCATCGTCGATTTTTACGTTTTTTGAGTGAAAATTTTTTTAATTACAAAAAAATTTAAACTTACAGTTCTTATAGACAATTAAAAATCTGAACGATTAAGCACACCTAGAACTATCTAAAAATTTTGTAAGCAAACCTCAGATTCGGATTCAGCACCCCAAAAACATACAGAGGGGAAGAAATAAAAACTACCCTACAACTTTCCTAGTAATCCACCAATGTAATTTGACATATGTACAATTGAACAATATACAAACACATTTTTGTTCAAATACTAAGAGACGAGAAGCTCAAAAGTTGTAGATTGATAATTTCCAAAATATCAATTTAACAATGAATTTTACGAAACAAGTGCACACTTTGTAGAGAAGTTGGAGTCCTAAACTTGTGCCCAACAAAATTAATCTATACTAGAAATTAACCATTCTAGTGCGCTTAGTGCTTATTTTGCGCACTTGTTCACAACCACTCGTTAACTCTGTTGCTGGAGTTGTAGTTTAAGCTACAAAGCCGTTACATTTGATGTTCATTAGCCCCCTATCACATCCCGCCGGATATAAGTCGAGTTACAGTAACCCTATATTATGTTCATATTAGGTTAATACCATTCAGTTTTACTCGTTTTCAGTTTCATATGAATTTACTTACTTATTCAAATACAGTAGATTAGGTTGTATTAAACGCTTTAATTGTTTAGCATACAGGGTGTTTTGCGAGAGTTTGGCACAACTTCAGAAGATGATAGGGGTCCACCTAAAAAAATCAAAATTGTTCATTTGTACCTAGGGCCCGAAAAGCTTCGTTTTCCAGACATCCGCCATTTTGTTTCTTTTCCAAAATGATTTATACCTAGAGAACAGTTTGACCGATTGAGTTTAAACTTGGCACAAAGTTTAACCTAACAATGATAGACCCTATATATACAGGGTAAGTTTCTACTGACACCATTAACTTCGCCAGTATGTTCTACTCACTAAATGGAATAAAAAAGTTCATATGGACCCATGTCCGATCTCAACCGTCTGGCTGTAGTCGCGTATTTTGTGTTTTTTTTTCAAAATCATGATATTTTGCCTCACTATTTGTTTAAGACATTTAGTGTTTAAGACATTCTCGCTCTTGTCAGAGGACATTTGTCGCATATATACTCTTGTTCAGAGCACAGTTACTGTCCTCTGAATATTAGGAGGACAGTGTATTCTCATCAAGAGTATATATAACTTACTGTCCTCTTAACATGAGTTAACATAACACGGATTTTTGCAACAAATGCTGCCAACATTGTCTTGTCCCCAACATTTTCCCTTCTTCTATATTCTCATTTTTGTTATCTCCCTAACTCTCTCTCTGCAATAGGCATGAAACATTTAGTTTATTTTAGTTTAAATCGATGGAAAATAAACAATTAACATCAAATTTTGTATGACGATTTTTTCTATAGACTTGTGGGTGGAAACACACGATAATATTTTAACTAGACTTTTTTCTATAGATAAAAAACAATCTAGATTATTTAATACCATATTTATTGAATTAGATAATTTATCAAACTAATAAACGCTATTACGCAACTTACCCAGCGCAACATTAATATTAAGACAACGTTTGACCGATCACCATGAAAATTGGCCAATACATGTTTTTTTTTTTTTTTTTCATTTTCCCTAAATATTATAAACCATCATGTTACTTACCCCAGCCCAACAATAATACTAAGACACCGTTTGACCGATTACGAAGAAAATTTTCAAACTCATTTAACTCATTAATGGAGAATGTTTTTATCTAATTATTATAAACGCCATCATGTTACTTACCCAGTCTAACATTAATACTAAGACACCGTTTGGACGATTACAATGAAATTTGACACACACATGTATTATTTCATGGAGAAGGGTTTTATCTAATTATTATAAACGCCACCTTGTTATTTACCCAGTCTAACATTATTACTAAGACACCGTATGAGCGATTAAAATGACAATTAACATTGATTAGTATAACATTTATATAATATAAAATTAATTAATAAATAGATTGAAATTGCTATTTTAAACGACAAAGGCCTACTTAGGAAAATGTATTAACAACCAAATCTATAACTAATTATGAGGGCTAGATACCAAATTTTTACGAAATAATGCTACAAATCTACTTTCCTTGTAATATTTAGCATTGACTTGGTGGCCGGTATGTAGTGGCCGGTTGCATAAACGTCAATCAGATATGATCTATGATCATCGTCCAAATTGATCTAATATCAAGAGTTTATCTTTATTATTGAGTATATGTTTAGAGTTTACCTAACATTATATTTTGTTGTATTACTTCATGTTTCATTGATTGTAGACATAAAAATTGACCAAGCTGCAAAATTAGCAGTCTAGTAGTCGTTCAGGTAGCCTCTGTCCCTAATAAAACAAAGGGGCTACAGTGTGTTGATCTATAAAAGAAACTAAAAGTTTTGTTAACGGTTTTAGACTAATGTCTCCAATGCCTAGTATCTGTTTCTTTAATGCAGTGCAATTACATTTATAAAAAATTCAATACAATCAGTATGAAAATATTTCAATAATAAAAATTAAATCCAATTTTAATTATAATCTTTTAAATTTTGGACATTTATATTTCATTATTATTTTAAACACATATTATTATCAAAGAATTTGAGACATTATCAAATTTCAACACAATATCTAAAACACTTAAGTTTCAACTAAAAGTAATCGCACATTAGGACCGTTTAAGGTTATAATTATTATTGTTATTGAATAAATACTTCTTTCCACAGAACTTTGGTTTAACCGGAACAGAATGGTCAGGATCGAATTAAAAACCTATATCCTTTTACAAAAAATATTATTGATTTGTAATTATAGATTGCCAAAAAATTTGCCAAAATATTACCGTTTACCGTTTTTACATTGAGGTGGATTGTAATAACTGTTATTGATGTACTCAATCGAAAGAAACTGACTTCTTAAACTGTTAAAAATTATAAATAGCTAGGAAAGAATTCACGACTGACGTAAAAATTTGTCTTTTAAACCGAAAATGTATATCTTTGTTTTCTTTTATATGTGTGTGAATTTGTAACATAAATAAAACTAAAATTTATTTTAGGAAAGTTTGATAGAAAGGTTTCTACGGTATTCTGTAATTTATGTTTTCTAAAAATATTGTGACCGACCATTACAGCTCTCTCATTATCAGGAATTATTTTGTCTTACCTGCTATGTTGAGGTTCAGGTAGCCAGGTCGTTAAGACTAACCTAGCCTCTCTTAGTTTTATGACACTAAGAGACTTTTTTAAATATATTATAAATGTGCCTGACGTTTTATCTTTTCGGGATAATCATTGTTTTTAAAATTCCTTTAGACATAAAGAAAGCGAACACTATCCCAATTCATATTGCCAACAATTAAAAATAGCGTATGCCTTTTACATTTTAGGAATCTTGATTTTCTTAGTAATAACGATGCCATTTTTTAATTAAGATAATTAATATTACTACTGTTACATATTAATTGTAAACAAGTGAATGGATCAAAACAATAACGAACTTTGTCTAAAAACTCTTTCTTGTTAAATAAGAAAGTTTGTGTGTATGTATAATATATTGAAACACACTTTCAGAGTGTTATATAGGTAAGGAATTTTTTTTAAAAGTACAAAATTTAAAATGGATGAGTCAGAGGTGGGAGGCACAACAAATTACCTGACGTTAAAGTTGAAGAAGTCCTGGAAAATATTTCAAAGTTTTTAAACAATAAATCGTACTAGAGCTATTCAACAACTCGAGCAGAGTATTGGAGAACTCAAAAATTCCAATAACTTATTTCAATAACCTATGTATGGTCAAAGTTATAGGCTTCTTTGGCGCAGAAGGATAGCACTTTCGTAAAGGATCTTTAATTAATTGTGTTATCTTATATTTATATTTAATTTTAGCAATAAATGAATTACAGTACTGTAGTTATTAGTTAAAGCACAAATTTGGTAATTTCCCTAGTTCACAACATTATCCTGAAAACGGAAAGATAGACAGCCAGAGTGAAGTCTAAAGAGGACTTTATTTTTATTATATAGAGGAACTATATTATTCTTTGTTTTTCTTGATCTTAGGTAGTTTTTTTAATAAGCCTAAAGATTTCAATTTATTTAGGAAAGGCTATTTATAATACTAAATTAATTACGATTCTACAAAGAAAGTACGTTTGTTGTTTTTAAGATTCGTGTTAAATAGAACAATGTGGAAAATACAATAATGAGACACCGTGAAAATAATAGAGGTTGCAGTTTTACAAGAACAGAAAAGCATCCCCCCAGCCCACATCAAAAACACAATCACGGACGCATGTTATTCACAATTATCATCTCATCAGAGAATAAACTTTATTTCCGTTTTCACAGTTGGTTTGTTCACATGTAGGCCTATAGTTTACTCATCGACATTTGAAGAATTGTGCCAGGAAGTAGTTCTTCCTTCATTGAAACACACTGAGCTTGTTAGGAGTGTTACTGAAAAAAGGAGTGTTACAAGGAATTGTTTAATCAAATATTTACACATTTTATCTTTACAAAAAATATTGTTCTGCAATTTGTGAAACACGTAAAAACATTTTGCCTTAAAATAGTTGATTTTTTTTTGACAAATTTCTTTATTTATCGAAGTTAAAGAGACCAACAGTCAAAAACAAAATATATTTTATCTAACTTCGTTTTAAGATATGTTAAACAATTTGAAGAAAACTGAACAAAAATTACGCGAGCTACTCAATTCGCCAGAGTTTTGAAATCCCAAAAATCGGTTCAAAGCTTTTCCGATTTCTCGATTTAATATGGATTTAGTAATTTATATTAAACATTGAATTAAAAAAACGGTTAAATATCATCAGAATTCTTTGACAACTGTATCGAACTCATCCAAAAGAAATGTTTGTGACAAATAAGTTGAAATTACTCAATCAAACTTCAGAATCTGATTAAGTACGACAATATATACATTAAATGCTATATAACATGTAGGATAGTCCTCTCGTGCTTAGTTTTCGAATATCCGCCATTTTTTAAAAATAAAATAACATTAAAACTTTAGAAGTTTAGAAATATATATGATATTGAGTTCAGATTTGATAAACGCATTTTTCATGTAACGTTTTACACAAGATTTGAAAATGATTTCCATTTTAAAATGTTAAAGTCGTATATATTGAAAACTTGTTAACCTTATAAAACAATTACAATAGAGTAAATACTTTTATTTGTTAATGACGAACAATATGGTATTTATATTTTTACTGTAGCTGTAAAAGAAAATATATTTGAACAGAAAAGGGAAAATTGCATCACAAATATTATATAATTTTAACAACAAATAAACTTGTGCTCTATGAAGCAAGAATCGGTTGACATTTGATGGTTGGAGAAGTGAGGGGTTGGTTTTGAGATTGTCTAGATAAACATTTTATAGTTAGTTATAGAAATTCGAACAAACAATATTAGGTAGTAGCAAATTAAAAAAAAAAATAGTAGAAATAGGCTGTGGATATCTAGTTATGACTCACTTACGCTCAGTAAGGAGGGAGTAATGCAACGTTGCCACATGGTGTGTTTTTTCTACCTGCGCCAATACACTGTTTATTTTACAGTTGGACACAATGTTAATATTTGCCCGGTCGCAAATTTGACTACATTTGTATTCAGGAACTATACAACTATATTTTAAATATTTAATAATGTTTTTAATTGATTAAAAAAATACTATTATTAGGTCTGGAATATGAAGGAGAAACGTTTATTTATTGTTTACCTTATTTTTGAGGGTCACTCAAATTATAAAGTCATACTATGCCACGTAAAAGTCAGAAATTTTTATTTCTAGAAATGAATAGAGGTGTAAGTACGCCTTTGATAAGTTATGTTGTTTTTCAGAGACAAGAACCCTTAGATGCCGAGGATCCCTTAAGAAAAAATAAAAACAAGTGATATCCATTTAATTTACCTTTCTTAACGGAATTAATTCAACAAATCGGTCGGGAAGAACACCCTGGATAAATTGTATTGTTTTATATAAACTGTTGTTTCCTAAGTATTACATGGAGAGAAAATTGCACTTCACCGTCCAGTAGTTCAATAAATAAATGATTTAGGCAACTCAAGACATATGTAAGCTTAACATTCATTTCATCAACCATGATAATTGATCTGGTGATATTCACCCTGCTTGTCCAGAATTTAGAATAAATTTAGATAGTACTCAACAAAAAAACCTTTCAAAAAGGTAAAACTTTCGTAAGTATGACCTTGCGTTTTATTCCCTTTAACTTACTCAACTCATTGTTACATTTTTCCTTTTCCTTGTATCTGAAGTAATTTAATAAATAAGACAGCGAAAGCATGAGAAATCATACTGGGGTGGGGGTTGTCTCTGAACACTATTCCAGTGGGCGACATATCACCCCACATTTGATTTATTAATAAATTCCTAAATACTACCATCTTGGAAAAGCAATTTTTATTAACCCATAAGAGACTGGAATTATTAATTGATCAATTTTTTTTTTTTTTTTTCATCTTAATATTTTCTATGAACCTCCTTGATTATTGGAAAATTATTGATTTTTTTTCTAGAAGTACGCTTATATTGAAAATTTGTGTGTGACCATATGGTCACAGTAGGCTTTTAAGTGACTATTCAGGAAAAATAACAACTATTCACATTAGATTAAAATTTGTCTTTATCATTCACTTTAAGAACATTACATATTAACTATATTAAGATCAGATCATTGTAAGGTCTGCAGAGTTCAAACTAACATAATATGGAATGTCGTACCGTACACAATAGCCTACTACAGTTTGTGATAGTTCTCAAAACACTTTACGCACAAACCGACGTCACATTTCTTGCAAGCTGTTCTTCTTACTGAACTGCACAATCTACCTGCACACCGTCTGCGCTTTTCTGTTGGTGCTACATAGTGATGTAGACCATCATAGCGTAAACTCTTTTTATTTTTGGCGACAAAAACCTTTCTTGCCATACTTGGGCCGGGAAGAGCTGGAAGAGTCTTGTATCTTGTCAAGTAGGATTGAACAACTTCTCATCTAAATGCCAGTTTTGTCATTTTATTCCCTGACAATCTGTGTAGTCGCCAAGCGTTAGTGGTAGCAAGATCTATAAGCCATGTAAACAAAGGCCACCACCACTTCTTTCCTCTGATTCCAATTCTGTGGGTGCTTATATCCTCATCCATAAGATCCGTTCCTCCCATGTGGTGATTATACTGTTTAATCACAAAAGGCTGTTGAATTTGGAGGTATTTTTTTTCAGATTGAGAGAAGCGCTTTAGACTAGTAATAGGCTCAATACCATATGATGTTGATGCAGCTGTTACGACACTATTGTCTTTCCAGCGAACAACAAATATGCCATCTTCTTTTTCGATTTTACACTCAAAACTTCCTCTATGTTCACTTTTCATATCTTGTTTTGATGCAAGGGGACAGTTTTTTGGCAATCTGTTGTCTCGGACAGTTCCTGTAGAACCATAACCTCTATCTTTTAGATGTTTCATCAATGCTGGACTAGTAAACAAATTGTCAAAAAATAACTGATAGGGTAACTCACTGTCAGGTATTTCATCCAGCATTGTTACAAGAGGAGCAGCTGATTTCCCAAAGAGTTTTGCATATGTTTCATTCTTTGTTGTATTTTTCCCTTGAAAAATTTCAAAATTTATCAAGTACCCAGTATCAGTGTTTAGGCTCCAAATCTTGTAACCAAAACGGATTGGCTTTCCTTTTAAAAATTGTTTACATCCATGCTTGCCATAATATTTCACCATGGACTCATCAAAACACAAAAACTCAGACGGCACAAAATGTTCAAGACATTTAGATTTGACTAAGTCCATAAGTGGCCTTATTTTCCACATTTTGTCATTTGGAATCGGCTCAGAGTTGTCTGAACAATGCAAAAAACGCATAATTTGGATAAATCTATCACGCCTCATTGCTTGACAGACCATTTCATTTTTCATGTCTAGTCCAGAATCCCAGTAGCACTTTTTACCAGGCAGTTCATTGTACCCTGAAAGTAACAAAATAGCTAAAAAGCATTTCATTTCTTCCTCCGTCACTTTTGGGTCTGGACAGTTTTTGAACAAAGCGTACTTGCTTGTATTTTTGACTAACAACTCAATGACACTTTTGTTGATAAATAGCTCAAAACGTTCAACTGGACCTAAAGAATCGAACTTCTTGTAGTTGTATTTTTGAAACACAAGACATCTTTGAGCCTCCATATCACCATCAATCCAGGTACGGTGTTTTTTATCTTGTAGTGCCGCACAACTAGATTGGACAATATCAAGTCTTCTTACCATGATTTCTGCAGGAGCTGATAGTTGTCCACTGTTTAAATTATTTATTATACCACCTTCGTTTTCTGGAGGAGCAATAAAGATGCAAACGTCGTCCATGGCATCAAGTTCCCCATCATCAATAAAGTTTTCAATTACATCGGCAGCTTCGGCGACAGTAAAGCCTTCCTGTAGTTTCAGTTGTTGCCTAAAACAACAGATAAAATATAGTATAGGCCTATTTATATTTACTCAAAAACTCTTGAAAGGCAATATAATAATTCCTAGTAAAACATTTGTAATATTAATTTTTTTGTTCATACAAAATCCTACTGTGACCATATGGTCACGGTTAAGTTTGAGGTAGCCTAGGACAAAACCTAAAAATGGTATAGCTCTTTATTTGAAACATAACCTATTAGAAGTTTATAATGTAGCATTTGGCATATTTCAGAAATAATTATGTCATATTTGAAAAGAATTATAATACTTACAACCAATTGTTGTCAATAAAATTTGCCATCTTGTAACGTCAGTAACTTTGAAATGTTATTGTAATTTACAACTGAAACCAAACAACAAACAACTGCACATAAGATGAAGAGCAACACTTTTTCAGTCAGCTGGCTATGAGCAGTTAAAAATCGAAAATTCAATTTAAAACTTAAAATATTTCTAAAGAAGATAACATGAGCATTATTATTTTATATTTTATTTACAAGTTAAAGTTTTTTCCAGCTTCAACTACTGCATTTTCTAAGTTTAGACCTTGACTTTTATGAACAGTTATTCCATAACTATTGCAAATTGGAAATTGTTTTCTTATTATAAAAGCATTCCTCATTAATTGAAATTTAGATTCTATACGTTCTATAGAATATTGTCTTTTATTGGTAAGTTCAATTTTAATAATGTCGACAACATTATTATTATCTCTTGTTACAGAAATAATAGTACCTATTGTACCAATAGCCAAGCCGATAAAAACATCAATGTTTCGTCTTATCATAATTTGTGATCCAGCTTTTATTTTAATTACTCTAGCTAATCCTGCAGTTCGTGAACTACCCGCTTCATCATTCATTAAAGACTTTATTATTTTTTTGTGCATATTCTTCGCTCGAATTGTATCATCGGCAACAAGCTCAATTTCCTCGGCATTATTTTTTTTTAACATAGCATCTTTAAGGTATCGCAAATTTGATTGGTAGGTAATAAGCAAACAGTATTTGATGGCAAAGTATTTAGAAAGTTACAAAGTTAAGATATTTCCACTTAAAAGTTTAAATACATGATTACGCATTAAGGAATATGTATAAGTAATATTTTGCGGATCATGACCAAATACTAATGAAGTGGCAAATGCTATCGCGAAAACGCCACAATCAACTCCATTAAGTTGCTGGGCTACAGAAGGAAATATAATCTTTTTCATTTTTGTTAAAATAAAATGGATAAAGCTTTTTCAAAAATTTTTTTTAAATCTGCATCTAATGTATCAGATTTTGAAGAATCATAAATATATAATAACTTACCATCGTAATAGCTACATAACCAATGTTCAGAATTAGAAAACAAAATTTGAATATTTTTTTCACCCTCAGCCATTGGTTTGATTTTTGAAAGAACTTGAAGTCTTCCGGTATGTTGAGGCTTGTAAATAGTAAACCGTAAAAGTAGGTTATGAAATCTTTCAATATGATAATCATTTAGACATCCTCCATTTTTTATGATATCATAATCACAATTGATCATTGAATATTGAAGATTCCAAGAAGTAATTTGAATAAAATGAAAAGGAAAGTTTTTTATAGAACGCTCTCTAAATTTGTAAAATACGTAAGAGAAATTGTCGCAAATAATTATTATCACAGTTATATCGCACATAATCTGGTCTAATACCATGTACAAGAGATGTCGCAAAAGCAATTGCGAATATACCACAATCACACTCACTCTGAAGTTGAACTTCAGGCCACTTAATAGTCTGTCCATATTGAATATAAAATGGGTATAATTTTAGCAAAACTAATCTATAAGTGACTATGATCTTTATTTTCATTTAATGAGTCATAAATATAAATAGTTTCAGTGTCAAAAAAACTGCACACAAAGTGACCTCTGAGCATGTCATCATTTGTTAAAGGCCAAAATAAAATTTGAATTCTAGATCTATCAGGAGAAGCGGGAGTAATCATATCATAAATTTGTTATTCTTCCATTCCTAAGAAATCGATATTAAACATTCTTTTATTAAATCGCTGAAGCGCTGTATATGTTCTACACCTAAATATGCATCTTTGTTAATAATTACGTTCAAAATCTTCGTCACCAAAATCAAAAGCCATGCTAAAAATTTCTGTAGTCTTGTTTACTTTTTTTTCTTTCACAAAAATAATATTTCTTTTCGTAAGTATAGTATAATAAGTAAGTTTCGAATAAATTCTTATTTCTTTTTGTGCAATATATATTTTTTCTTTTTAATGATAATTATATAAAATTTCATAATTTTATACTTTTATACAATTTGATACTTACGTTAAGTCTAAATAGAATACCGAAAATTTCAAAAACTACCAAGATGTTAATTATTTCTTCCTGTCGCCCATATAAAAAGGTACCTGTGAAGATAAAATAAAAATGGTCGATAAAATACGTAAATTCTCGGGTGGGGATAAGTAAGGTAAACTACTGGTTTTCCTGTAGAAGTATATACATGCTAGAAAAAGTAATTTGTAGAATTGTGGGGTCCATTGTGTGGTGATTACACCGACAATGGGTGATGCGTGCGCAGATAGCCCCGACGAAACGGATGGACTATTATTTATTTAATAACTATTTATTATTTCGGAAGTTGTATAAATGTAAAGTTATTTAAAGTCAGTTTAGTATTTCAATATATTTTTGTAAAGATTTGACCTTCGATAAGAATAGTGTTTTAGATCATGGGCGTCATCACCAGTTCATTATTGGGGGGGACATATGCCGGGGGTCTGGGGGTATGAAATTTTTTTAAATTAAACTTCTCAAAACATCGTTTTTATGCATTTATTTATGCGTTTGTAACAGAAATGTAATGATAAAAACCTTAGTAAAGACAACGCCCGATGTTTACCTTTTAAGGTTTTAAGTAAATCATTCGTTTTTAGCAAACATAATTTTACATCTCAAATATTGGGGGGACGCGTCCCCCCCACCCCCGGCGATGACGCCCATGTTTTAGATTGTCAATCAATCGCTTATCAGCAGATAAGATGTATGGCAGGATGCTAACAGACATAAATATCTCTTGGCTCTAAGCCAAAGAAAATACGATCAACTAATTCTAATCTTTCTGCTGCCTAATTTAAAGTAATGATTACGTTCTGATTATTCAACTAAAATCACTTGCATTTATTTTTTATATTTATAGCCATGTATGTATAATATTTGAATTATGTATGTCTATATATGTATTCACAGGTATTTCGGCATAACTTTACGACAAAAACTTGTAATATTTAACCAAACGACTTTTTAACCAAACCGAGCTTTTTTTTTATTCCGTTCTGGGCTGTGAAAGTCACCTTCAGAGGCCTCACCGGCGTCGACCTAAAGATCTTTTGCCGCCCCAATTTCCTTCCTACACCCAACTAGTGATACCCGTCATCCTTATGAAGGAACAGATACTACCAATAGGGTTGTCTAGGATGGTTTCCATCTCCTTCCCCGGAGGGCCTAGAGAGTATAGCCTGGCTCGTCCTAACGCCTAATACTCTAAAAGAATGTGTTCTGCAGACTCTTCAGCCAAACCACATTTCCTGCAAGTATTGTCTGCAGCAATCCCTATCCTGTGTAGATGTTTTCTGAGGTGATAGTGGCTCGTTAAAAGAGCCCAACCACCCACCTCATGTTATCCCTTCTGAGAGAGATGAGTTGTTCAGCATGTTTCTTGCTTGGTCTAAATAACCTTTTTGCAAGTCTACTAGTGGTTGAATTCGTCCAGGCCCTATTCATCCCCTCCCGTATGCACGTATCAACCGCTGCTCTGGCATGTCCATAGGAGATCCCAAACACCGGTTCCGGGCCCAGGAAAGGGGATTCTGAACCTGACCTGGCTAATTCATCTGCTCTCTCATTACCATCAATACCTGAGTGGTCAGGAAACCGAGCTTACTATTTTGATGAAATTATTTTTATTTTTCATTATTAAGAAATTATACCTCGACTAATTACAACCGACACTTTTTTTATTAGCATACCTTCTTTCTTCGGCGACTTACCCGAATTAACGCTGAATCCAAAATACGTTTACTAAATTTTGAACAAAATTAATTTGTTTTTCCCCAAAAATTATAATAGTAATTCCAAATTAAATTATAACGTTACGCATCTCTTTTATTTCTACTTAGGGTATCCCAATTACTGACCTAGACTGTGTCGCTCGAGGTCAGATTATGATTTCCTTCTTTCATTTTGATTTGACCAGCATGTCAATTTTACGGTGGGAGACCTATCCCGGAGGGCCCACCCTTAATATGTAACGGGAAATTAGGGGAACCTCGGGACTCACAGTCCCAAGACTGAAATCCCAAAATTGAAGACAATATTATGTATTTTTATATATATGTTAGCCATATGGTGAGAATCGAAGATGCGTGCGCACACATACTCGCATCCAGCGTTAATACGGGAAGCGTCGCCTGAATTTTTTGGCTGAAGAAAAAAAAAACTTTTTGTCGGTAAACCGTCGAATCAGAACTTTAACTTAATATAACTTAATAACTAGCAATTATAAGTGAAATATTATTCTTTTAATGATAAACTTAAACGTTTTTCTTACATCTTATAAGTTCAAGGGGCTTTTTGAATTTAAAAACAGTAATAAACTAGAAAACTCGCGTAAAATTCAATGTATATAAGGGTGGTGGTTCGCCGGCCATACTTACATCTGGCGGCTATTGCCGCCCTCAATTATGATGTTTTACGATTACCATGAGAATTTTTAGACCTCGATGAGATCTAGTTCATAATAATAGGTCATTAGAAGAGTGTAGATCAATATGTAAACTGAACACCTCTACAATAAGAATATTACTTCCTTATTTTTTTATAGTCATTCTGTTCAATATGATGCGGTATTGTTAATTGTTAGTGTGAAATACATGAAAAACGTATAGTGCAGCCCGGAGTTTACACGCGAAAGACAGAAGTGACGGGGGGGGGGGGAGGTCTGTCAAAATAACAAACACCTCCAAAAAAAAAACACGCGCGAACATCGATCTCTCAAAAAGTCGTAATATGTCTAATGTATAAACCAGGCATTTGTAAGGTCGCAATAGTGGTATCTTTATATCAAGCACCCAAAATGCCGCGAATGCGTTAAAGTATAAGCCAGGCACTGGAAAGGTCGCAATAGTGGTATCTTTATATCAAGCCCCCAAAATGACGCAAATGCATTTAAAATATAAGCCAGGCACTGGAAAGGTGGTAATTGTATACACGGTATAACTTTTATACTCAGGCACCCAAAGGGTGGCCGTTATGTCTGATCGTATAACCGCTCCAAGGTCAGGAATCGCCAGGCACTCAAAAGGTCTTATACATGTATATATATATATATATATATATATATATATATATATATATATATATATATATATATATATATATATATACAGTAGAACCCCTCAAACTCGACCCCCTCAAACTCGACAGGGCCAGTGACAAGGAGCATGGGATTTCCAAGGTCATTCACTGCATTGTTTTACGCCATGTGCGCCTGCCAGATGCCCGGAGGTTGAGGCTTGTTACTTTTGTTTATACAGCTGTGAGGGATGCTCCTTTATCTAGCCACTTTCTAATCCTACTGTAATAGTAAAGGCCAAAGTTAAAGATAGAAGGGTCCAGGTAGACCAGGACAGCCCTAAACATTTGTTGTCAAAACATTCATATTGTTGTGAACCCAAGCGCCTAACCACCCGGATGCTACCGGTCATTAGCACCGATTCCATTATAGTAAGCGGCAAGTCTTTTGTCATAACAATTCAACGGAGCGTCGTAGAACTATGATTCAAGTTTTGTAATAAAGGTCTTAACCATGTGAGAAAAATAATCCGACTCTTAATTATATGCGATCAGCAGTTCAATTTATAGCATTTGTATTGGACTGTGTTTGGTATGGACATTCTTTTTCTTCGGCGACTTCAAGATGAAGCTGCCAGACGTCCAGTCGAAAATGAAAAACAAAGATCAATCAAAAGTTTTTTCAAACAGTGCTAACTTTGCTCTAATGTTTTGTTTTTTTTATTATTTTTTTTATATAAAATTGTTTTAATCTTTAAAAATATTTAATGGACTGTCAGTTTTTTACTGTAGACTTTACTGTAAATTTTATTACAGCATATTAGGATAGGTCTTTTTAGTTTACTAAACCTATTGTACAAGGCCAACACTTTTTAAATCTCATTTGACCGATCGATAAATTTAATTTTAATGTGTGATTGAACACACTATTTTTTTGTTGTCAGGCAGGGACTTTTTTGCAATAAACGTTTAATCATTGATAATCAATAAATGCACAGTTATTTAAAATAATTTTGAGTATTTGTTGCAAACCTAACCATTAAATACCAAAGTTCCCTAAAACTCGACAACCCCCAAACTCGACAACCTTAAAGTCCACATTGTGTCGAGTTTGAGGGGTTCTACTGTGTATATATATATATATATATATATATATATATATATATATATATATATATATATATAGATTTAATGTTCATTGTTTGGTGTCCAAGTCACTTTGTATAATATAATGAGTAATAAATTAATTTATATTACCTTATAGATCCGTCATGTGACTTTGATTATGTCTTTATTACAAAGGCGCGTTTCGGAGACGTATCTCCATCTTCAGTATTTTCACTCCGTAGAGGTCGTTAAAACATTAATATCACAAAAACATTGACACTATACACACAATTAAATAAATACACATATACGTTGATTTTAATATATATATATATTTTTTTTACATGCGCACGGTTTCATTGTTCGCGAACTACTGGCAATACGGTGAGGCCAAGGTTATCTGACTATTGGTTGATCATATCAGTTTATCTGTAACTCATTGCCGTCTCATATAATGCATTTGATTGGAAGGACAATTTTTCATTGAGGATATCGTTTGGTGATTGTTTAAATGATTTGTAAATTTCATATTCTTCAATGGCATTCATCATTGGTCCTTTTTTAATGATATGGAGAGGTGTCAGGTTGGATTCAAAGTTAGTATATGAATGCTTGTTATCGATAATGTGTTGTGCAAAACTTGATCTAATAGTGTACAAGTTATTATTGGGCAAGTGTTCTTTATA